>MU157835.1:3421-23705 GCA_015657495.1 Crepidotus variabilis | reverse complement strand
GAGAGCCAAACACGCTTAGCATTGTGTAGTGAGCCAGATGACCCCGGGGAAAGGCTTGATTTGCTTACCTATCATTAGCACTGCATCCTGTGACTTCAAAAAGTGGTACACCAGTGCTAATACAGTAGGTAATTAAGCTGATAGCTGTAAATTAAATAAATCATTGATCTACTGGAAGTGTACAAGGAGAGCTAGCCCTAAGAGGCCTCCGGAATAAGCGCCCGGACCAAAATAGCACCAGGTAGTCGCACCAAGGTAACACCAAAATGGTGGTGCGACCGTGGCACGGCGGTAGTTTATTTAAATCACAAACTCCAAGGGGGTAGTTCATGTAAATTACTAACTCTAGTTTACATAAATTGCCCCCTACAGAGGTAGATCATATGAATTACTTGGTCTGATTCACTTGAGCCACCTCCTGAAGCAGTAGTTTATATAGATTATTAGCTCTGGTTTATATGAATCACCTTCTCGAGAAGTAATTTATATAAATCACTAGCTCTAGCTCGTAAGAATTACTCTATGAGGAGGTAGTTCTTATAAATCACCAGTTCCAGTTCGTACGAACTACTTCTTTCAGCAGTAATTTACATGAATTACCAGTTCTAGTTTGTACAAACCACCTCGTTGGGAAGTAGTTCTTATAAACTTGCAGGGCTGATTTATATGAATCACCAGATCTAGTTTGTACAAATCACCTTGCGAGAAGGTAGCTCAAACAAATTACATGGTCTATCCCGCACGAATCACCATAATTTTAGCTAGCTCATATAAATTACTCGGGCTGATTTAAACAAACTACATACTTCTCATTTTCAGTTTGTATAAATTACTCTACTTCACGTGAGGGAGAACGACCGGCTGTCCTGGATTTGACGACGGGCGGCACCGATATTTACAGCAGGGTGTCACTGTTTGGTACACCATGGGAACGGCCACTTATCCGACATTTCGTAATGGCGCTTCTGAGTCACGTCATTCAAGTCCGAAGTTTATTAAGGGCGCTTACGTTCGGCGGATCGTTGATCAGCGACGGCCGAACGGAAGATAAGGGAATGCGAAGGACTTTAGTTAGTACTCCACTTACGACTCTCCGCTGATCATTGCCATATATGACCAAGGGCGCTAAATGGTCGGTTGATTGTTGATGGCGACGTTGTCCATTTACAGACCCTCAACACCTGCGAAAGCCACGAACTTAAAGACACCCCTTCAAGTTCCCAAAGATGGCGCCATGAAAATTAATGGAAATGAAAATCCATAGCTCCACATTTATTCCGTGCAACTTACTATCGCCACGTTTTCACAGAGCCTGACATTCAATTCGGCTATATTCAAAAGTCCAAAGTCTATGTTAAATTTGATATACAAGATAGTACAGTGATGCGGCTCACGATACATAGGGTATGTGCTACTTATACAAAGAGTACATTGTACCTACTAATGCGAATGCGAATGCTAACAAAATGTCCTTGAAATGGAGGGGAGCGACGCAGCGGCCGTCTCACAAGAACGAAAGTAATCCTAAGGAAGTGAAATGACAATACAATACATTAGAAAATCATCTCGCGATGCCTAGCTCGACTTGGTATGGGTCAGGCGACAGATCTCGAGATTCCTCCTCCACGAACTCCGGTGCAGAATAGATGATCCACTGCGCTGGATCAGCCGGCATGTTTGGGAGTTCAAAACTGTTGTCTGGATCGAATCCAGTCGAGAAACCGGCCTGTTGCTCTGGATCTGGTAACGGAAGGGGTTGAATTCCAAGACCCTGCAGAGGACTGTCGGGTTGGAAAGAAGGAAGACGATGCAGTTCGGCAGAAGGGAACCTAGGATGGTGGTGATAATCGCGCATGATGAACGTCTGGCTTGATGAAGAACATTCGCCGCACGGACAACGACCATAGCCATGCTGCCGCATCTCGTCTCGCCTCGACGATACTCTTGAAGTCCTTTGAGGTTCGTGTGTAAAGGAATCGGCATTGTCGGCCAAGGAACGGTTGTAGCCTGAGCGTGGTGACTGGATCTGAATCTTACTCTGCTCGAGACGTGTATTGGCTTCCGCGTCGGCGTGCATGGCTCTGCCTAATCCGACTTGTGCGATGATCAGCGTTGGCATAATGCCGACTACTTGAATAAGGCCTGCATCGAGAACAAGCTATCTCTCTCATTTAGTGATCTATTGTTAATTGGGGTCAAGGAATTTGCTCACCGTTCCAGTTTGGTTGAAATGGAGCGCCAAATCCAAAACGACATAAAAGGTATAGATAAAGCCAGATTCGATCCTTTGATTTTGTTGAGTGATAAAGAAAGACAATAAGAATAAGAGCGCTCACAGGATGCCGATGGTGCCACTATAACGTTGAAGAAGGCCGGGGTCCAGTAATGGCTTAGCTTTTCTTGATAGCCACCAAATTCTCCCAGCTGTGAGAGATGTCACAATGAGTCATGGAAAATGACTGAAGAGATCGAGAATACTCACCGGCCAAAGCGGTCAGGATGACGTTCAGGGAAACAGTTAAAACAAGGTATATCCAGGCCTTACTGAAGAGATGTGTCGGAGAACCTTCAAACAAGTATCCAACCACTGTGCCTCCCACGAGGAGAAACACGGGGCCAACGAACACCGCCTTTCGGTAGTCCCAGACCACATAACATCGGTACAGCAAAAGGGTGTCTGCGATAACGCTGGGAAGAAGATGAGTAACTAAGATTCAGTCAGACCGGAACCACTCACTTATTCGTCACATATAACCAATATTTCGGCCGAACGTTTTCGAACGAGGCACCACCTTTCAACAACTTCCCAAACAACAGATAGTACGTGTATGCGATGTCCCCAGAAGCGATCAAGTACATTATCACAGCGCTAACTGGCAATAACCAATGAATCTTGCGATGGCTCGGCAGAAACACGACAACGCATATTGCCATTAAGATGGTGTAGAGACCTATATTTGGAGAAATAGTTAGATCAAGTCAACATCGCTGATCATCAAGAAGGCGTAGACGCCCGATCGACTTCGCGGCACTTACCATAAAGGAAGGTCTCGAACTATTTGGTTGAACAGTGTCAGTTGGTTTGCTCCAATCAATTGATCGACGGCTCAACTCACCAGAACGGCTCCTATGTACGGCGGGAAGCTTGGAGGAAAGGGATTAAACCCGGGATGTTGTGGGAAGGGCCCCTTGTCGATTGGGACGTCCATGTTGGTGCCTTCGCTGAAGGTCTGTGGCGTTTCGTGGAGTAATTGAAAGATCAAGACGAGAAACACAAATCGATGCAAAGGATGAACACGGAAACAAGCTTAACAAAAGGGTAGACTGTAAGGAACTCGAACGGGAAGGGTAGTGGAGTAGGATATCAATGTACAAGGATTCGGGTATTCGTCAAAGTCGTGGCCTGTCGTTAATGATGTTCGTCAAGTAGAAGTTGCTCCTTCCAGCAGATAACTTATGTTGTGAAAGAGTGGACAGTTGTGGAAGGTACGAGACGATTCGGGAGCGTGTGGTAGAGGCTCTAATGACAAAGGCGGAGAGGAGAATTAGAGAGGAGCGAGGGAGCCATAACACAGCGTGCCATAGATCTTTGAGGCTTAAGTATGAACACATAACGCAAGGGTGACCCTGAACGAATATAATATGTGATTATCATGAGGGGAATGTTCTGGGTGGAGGGCTATTTCCACGAGTGCCGGGGCGATGCTTGCCCCGTGCATGAAAGCGTGGCCGGCGCATTCCTAAAGAGTTCAATATCACCTCCTTTTGTTGCCGTGGTTTATCCAAATTGGCGAGAAGAACTGGTAATTCAATTCTGAGTTCTGAAATGGAATAACGTTCAATCTTTCTGCCAGCTGGGAAGTTTCGAGAATACTTTGTCGTGGGCGTTTTTAGCAGATGTGGATGATGACGCTCAAGATGGAAGGAGACATTTCAGGGACCAACCGAAATTCGCCGGAGCACGATAGAGCACGATCAGCTCATCGTAGACCCCGTGAACCTCTGATAGTCTTAATATGTGCCTACCAAGCATTCCTGTGTTTTCAGCGCAAGTATCAACTTGACATGAGAATGACTATACGAAGATGAATAGCCATATGCATCCACAAGATAACTTTCAAGACTAAGCACTCATCTCCCTGTAGCGAAGTGCTCCAGGTTGACGCAACCACAGTGGAATAACGCCGCAACCACTCCAGTAATCTCGACCGAAAACTCGTTCCACTTGAAATTTCATCGAAATTCAATCGGCACCACAGTGCCAACAGCGCCGAATAGTACAAAGGTGACGAAGCCGGGGATAACAGCCGTCGGCTGGAGGTTTGACCGTTGATTTCCCAGTTCATGTCGCCTCATGCTTAGACATTGTTCACTGTGTGCGTTCATGGTCGATCGAAGACTTGCCATGAGGATCAGGCTTAGCTGAGGCGGCTGTGCGTTCATTTCTTGGGGGCCGACTTGCAATCGGCCTCGACTTTTGGGAGCAGGGATAACTTATTGGGGAAAATCTCTGTTGTGAGATGGTCCACAAAGACTACTTCTTGTCCAGGACAGACATTCAACCGAGTTCGTCATACCTGACAGGAGTGGATTGAAGAGGGTTTCGACATTTTTTACTTCTCTAACTATCGTCCAGTGATAGCTCGGAATACTGTCGATTAGCCACGCTCAGTGTAGATGTAATTCACAGCGATCGAGAAGTAAACAGTAAACAGCTCCGGAATGTCATGTGGCAGCTGGCAATATTGCAACTGCTCATCTGAACAGAAAAGCGGACCTAAATCCTAGCCTCCCAGCACCAGAACACATACCTTACAACTGTTCAAAGGTGGGCACCGCATGTAAAGGCCCTCGAAGAGATAGCGAGGAAAATAAGCTGTGAAGACAGACATTGGCTATGAAAGTCAAGAGAGAGCCTCGGTTGACTTGGCGACAGCTGTCCGGATCAGCGCGCACCTACAGCAGCAAAAAGGAAAGTGCATCCCACGATGTGCACAGCATTACGGACTCGGTGCCATTGGGACAGTGAACCTCCGCGCGGATGCCGTTGAGAACGGTGAGCTGCGCTCTAACCACAACTTCCAACACGTAGAGCCCTGGTTGGCCTACAAACTCGAAATTAAATTGCCCTGGTGGCAAAATGGCTTTCGCAGCATTTCCAACGAAACCTATAACACCCAGTCGTGCCACAGAATTCAAATTACCACCTAGAGGAGCGAAGAGAGAACATCGAGGCGCTCGAGTTTATGAGCCTAAGTCTCCTGGGATTACGAGGCCCGAGGCGGCCAGGACAATTGAGCGGCCAGCTCCTATTATTGATCTCCCCGGGTTGCCTCCTTCGCCTTTCTACCTTCCTGCAGATGCCAATAAACCCGATTCCCCCAAGAAAGGTTTTGCAGGAAATTTGATCAATAACGGGAAATCGTAAGTGTGGCTTATTCATCTATGAGATTATTGCATAATATAGTCCTTATAGATTCTTCAAGCAGCTGAAGAAGCCATGGGCTAAAGATGAGGATGATCCGCTAGAGGTCAGGATTCCACCAACACCGAAAACCGCAGATTGGGCCAACGAGGCAGCTCCTTCATACACACCTAATGCCACCCCTACGACTGCCACCTTCAAAGCATTCGGTTTGCCCAAGGACTTCGGTCAGAAGCGTGATGGTTTCGCCTCGCTTGTGAACAAGACTCTAGGCAAAGACCAAATCAAAGGTCACACACGGCAAGGATCCGACGAGGGTGAAGAGTGGAACAGAGATCCTCCCCCGCTTTACAAGAAGAACACACCTGAAGGAGGCATCCCAGCTTGGTCGACCGTCGCGGCAGCGTATGTTCCTGGTCTATACGTGCCTCAAAGGGAAGCTAATTAGCCATATCTTTAGATTCTTTGTCCAATTCTGCACAATTGGGTAAGCAAATACTTGTGCACACGACTGTATTTTTTAACACATATATTTAGCTACCTCTTCACTTGGAATGTCTTCGAGGGTGAGCTTCCTTGATCAATAACCGCAGATTATTCTTTGAACTATGGATGACAGATTATTACACGCACTACCATATGAGCGACCAAAGCCCGCTAGCCATCCGATTCATCGGTAGCGTCCAATGGTTCCTTGCATTCTTCCTCGCACTTGTCGGAGGCAAGCTCACTGACATGGGCTATTACCAATGGGTCGTCTCTGGTGGATCTGTCCTCTTTGTTGCCTCGTACGCTATCTTTACCTACCCTTCTATACAGTGGACTAACATTCCATCTTCTCAAGACTGTTCCTACTTTCTTTCGCCCCCGAAGAATGTTTTGCATTGGTCTTTATCTTCCAAGGTCTACTCATGGGTATCGCAATCGGTCTTGTATTTGTTCCTACTGCAACGATTGCTACTCGGTACTTTACCCGTCAGCGAGGCCTCATGATCGGTGTCGCCATGAGCGGCGCTTCTCTCGGCGGTATGGTCTTCCCTGCAGGTAAAGCTACCGCTGCTCATATTAACAAAAATCGCTGACAAATGTGCAGCCCTCCGGTATTCATTATGCAATTTAGTCAAGCTGAATATTTCTAACCCATTTGTAGTGCCCTCATATCTTCCTTGGGCTTTGGATGGGCAGTGCGGGTAACAGCGATCATTGCAGCTGTTTTCCTTGGCGCCGCGAATGCTCAGATCCACTGGTTCGCTTTGCCTGAGGAAGAGAAACCTGCCTACCCCGTGCCCAGACTTGACATCTCAAAGTACTCGAAGGAGCTCCACTACATCGCTATGGCCGGAGCGTAAGTTCTATTATTCTTCGATTCTGTCAATCTGCTCAATGATCCTTCCGCTTCCTGTAGCGCCTTCCCGGCAATGTTGTTCATCTTCTACCCAGGTATATTCCACTTGATTTCTTGATCGTTGGCAGCCAAATCCTAATTTACATCACCATTGTAGCTTGGTATCTCGAGCTGGCAGGAATCATGGCAGGTCTCGACAAAAATACGGCCTTCTTCACTGTGCGCTCAGTTCAATCTAAACCTCGGCCATGAAGCTAAACACATCTACCTATGGCGCAGGTTATCATTTTCAGCATCACTGGAATTATTGGACGCATTGGCCTTGGTTTTGTCTCGGACAAGTTTGGCATCTGGAATGCTCTTGTACCGACTTCATTTTTCTTGGCCATCATGATGTTTGGCGTTGCTACAATGTAAGTGCCGAGCCTACAACCTGCAATTGTTAGCTGAGTTGAAAAATTATAGTCATGCGACAGGTAATCTAATCGCTTTGGCTCTCTTCTACGGTATCTTCTCCTCTGCTTGTATGTTGCCTACCTTCTCAGTCTCAACTTTAAAAAATCTGACTCGTGATGTGTTAGGGCTTTCGTTGTTCGTCACTGCTCTTTCATCCCTTGCTGCTCGCAATACGGAGATTGGGTAAGTGGTTACAGAGTTACGGATAACGATTGAGCTGACCCCATACTTAGCACTCGCGTCGGCCTTGTTCTCAGCATCGGCTCTTTCGGCCAACTGTTCTCTGACCTCATCCAATACGCCTCTCTCGGTGGCAAATTCAGCTGGGCAATCCCATCTGCAATTGGTGGTGTATGTCACATCTTATTTTGATTTTTCAATTCTCTAATTGAAAGCATTTCCCATCAGATCGCTTTCTTCATTATCACTGGCGCCATGGTATTTGGATGGATGACCGCTGCTGCCAAAGTCCCAATGAACAAGAGGAAGTACCTCGTCATCGAAGATTACAAGATTTTACAATTCATATAATTACTTCTTTTTGCCTATATGTCAGCCTTCTTAATGGGATCTCGGATGCAAATCCGAGTATTGAGAATATTACATGATAAGAATTTATTTTCTACAGGTGAGCCCGGATAACTAGCCTAATCAGCAGCTTGTGCTATGTAAAGCTTCCTAAGTACGGGGGGTTTCGTTGGTCGCTGACCAACGATCTCAACCCCTCCCTCGAGTACTCCTACGCGCATCATAGATAGTAACTAAAATGGTGTGGTCAGTCAGGACGACTTTGGAAGAAGACCATTGATACTTGCATTGTGTGCAGCGTTTGAATGAGCATACATCCCACCGAAGAAAGCAGCTGTCATCTCCTTTCCTGAATTCGAGACGAGGTTATGCCTTCCACCTGGATGGCGGTCCAGGAATGACGAGACATCATGAATGAACCCAGCGACCAATATGAGTGTTCTTGCTTTGGATTCTCGTTGAACTAGGTATCTGGTGAGTACGCCAAAAAGAAGAAAAAGACAGCTCATAACGGACAGATCTCCCAACTAACAACAGGCAGCTCGTTCGGTCCAGTCGGCCAAATCAATGTGTCTTGCACCTGCTTCAACTCTTTGAGCTTCATGGCTAATTTGCCCTTTTCTATTTCGTTGGTTGGGAATACTCGAAGGTTGTGGGCCAGACCCAATATCTTGCAGGTGGCGATAAACCATTTTGTCGGATCGTATTGATACCACAGAAAAGCGTTTCGATAATCCATCGGAAATTGGTGGTGGAAGTTGTGGTATCCTTCACCCATCGTTAGAAGGGAGGACAGAAAGTGATCGCGTGGGCTGAGCGCATCATCGTAGGGACTGTCGCCTAACCAATGGGCGATCGAGTTGATGCAAAAAGTACTCTAACAGTTGTTAACTGTGTTTCTAAAAACAAGTAAAACTACTCACATGATGAGCAATAGTCAACCTCAAAGCAGCAGCAAAATAAAATCCCCCCCACCAATCATCAAACATCACACCAGGAATAATGCAAGGCACTAAAATCCCGAAGATAACTAGCAATAAAAAATAATGGCGGTGTTGCCATTGTATCAACGCATCCTGCCTCAGGTCCGAGACATCCGACGGTCCCGAACGGAGTTCAGATTTGAAGACCATCCACCCGATATGTGTCCATAGAAGCCCACGATTCGAGTTGTATGGATCCAGATCTGTGTCTGTATGCCGATGGTGAGACCGATGGGCACGAGCCCACCAATAGCATGACCCCTGCACCGCACTAGTACCACCAGCAAGAAGAAAAAGTTGAAGGGGAAGAGTGGCATTATAGGAGCGATGAGACCATAATCTATGATATCCTGGCCACATTGTGAATAAACGACAACTGGATTGCGAGATAGGTGTTCTTACCTGCTGTGATTCCTTAGAGGTTCCGCGACACGTTCAGCGTGCTTCCATCAGTGCATTCGATAGGGATAATCTTACCTAGCATTGTAAAAACGTAGTAGATAGCAGAAAAGAAAGCCGTTTCATGACGAACTTGAATAGTGAAGCAGCCATTCAAAGCGATCAAGGGTGTCAGAGTTAAGACAGCCACGTTGAACCAGCGGATGCCAGTAGTCTTTGGGGGAGCCTTCAAGGTTCTCGTAAATGAAGGCATGTTTACCATCACGAAATGCAAGAGAGCAGGACAGGTCTACACAGAGAAGGCGAAGAACAGCGGACTCACGGAAGATACTTTTGAGCAGGCTTTTATGAAATATCGAGGTGAGAACGAGGATGACCGGGCATAGTTCCGACTTGGGTGGCAGAGTTGGGCCATCTCAGCTTGATTCTCATGTAAAGAAGGCCCGGCCATTCTTGGAGGGAAAGAGTCAAAGTTAGGAAGCTCTCGGAAGGGCAACCCCTTGCCAGATAACATTCAGCATCAAGAAGTCTCGCCCCCGGCACATCCGCATGTCGTAAACATATATGCAAGAGGCTGTGGCTGCAACGTCTAATCCAAGAGATTTCCTCGCAAAGAACACGTCATCTTGTGAAAGTTCAGGCTAGAATGCACAATAACAGAGCTCAATCGTGAGAGTGTTGACAATGTTGTGCGGGAAGGCGGTAACAGAGCTCACAGGGCATCCAGGCTCAAGACTTGGTGGCTCTCCATGTAAGTTTTTACGCCGCTGCCGAGCAGTCCAGTAGCCGAAATATGACTGGGAATGTCCTTTTCGTTGGACCACGCCACCAACTTCTTTTCAATGGACATTCCAATAGAATGGAGCCAAACGAAAGGTTCAGCGGTTAAGCCGTCGTGGTGTTTTTGCAACGCTTTAGATAGGTATCGCGGATGTTTGTTGACATTTTCAAGATAAGAAGGTTTGAATCCTTAGCTTTCAAAGTGTAGCAAGCTTAAGTGAACATGCTACTGGTTGGCAAGATGAGAAACGTTATGAGAAATATCGTCGAAGCCACATTAGACAAGTCATTAGATTTCGGCAATGTGCGGAACCCAGAAAAAAAATCTAAAAGCCTAGTATCTTGCAAGTTGCAACCAGGTAAATTTAAAATTACACCCGTATTCAGACGAAACGACAAGCTTCTCGCAATTTGTACCAAGTACTCCATATACGTGAAGTATCCAACTTTTCCACACTCATCAACTGGATCGTCGAGCTGCTCTCAGGTCTTTCGAAAGTTCACATAGATACAAAAGATGAGTGCGATTGAAAATACCGTACTAGAACAAGAGTTGAATGAAAACAAGAAAAACGAGCGTATCAAAGCATGAGGATCGACAACCATCACGTTAAAAAGATGGACGGAAGAAAGATATTAACCGCCGGCGTATAAATACACAGTCCTTGGTATCATCGTCGACGAGTACTTTTTATGTGCTTTTTGCCTTGGCAGCCATCTGTATGAAGTTGGTCAGCATTAACGATAGGACTATTTCGCAAAATTCACCCACCAAGTTCAGAGCACTACCAGCCTTGAACCACTCAATTTGTCCTTCATTGAATGAATGAGCGAGCTCGATCTCATCCTTGCTTCCGTCTTGGTGCTTGGCAACAAGAGTCAGGTTCTTGCCAGGAGCGAAGCTGTCCAATCCCTTGATATCGACCTTATCGGTACCCTGGAGCTTGTCGTAGTCGTCGGGGTTGGCGAAAGTCAAGGCAAGCATACCCTGCTTCTTCAAGTTAGTCTCGTGAATGCGGGCAAAGCTGCGAACGATGATGGCGAGACCGCCGAGGAAGCGTGGCTCAAGAGCGGCGTGTTCACGGGATGAACCTTCCCCGTAGTTGTGGTCACCGATAACGACCCATTTGATGCCAGCCTCGCGGTACTTGGCAGCAACCTGAGGAACACCATCCCATTTACCGTCAAGTTGGCTTTGGATTTTGTTGGCCTCGCCATTCTCAGCGTTGATAGCACCGATCAAGCAGTTCTCTGAAATATAATGATTAGAAGTGGAAATACTATATATCGATAACTACTCACGAGAGATATTTTCGAGGTGTCCACGGTACTTCAACCAAGGGCCACCAGCGGAGATGTGGTCAGTTGCTATGAACATTCATTAGAGCAATGTACTTCAAAGAAAATACCAGAAACGTACTGCACTTGCCCTTAACCTTAATGAGGACGGGGACATCAGTTGGAGTCTTGCCATCCCAAGGCTTGAAAGGTTTCAAGAGTTGCAGACGATCTGACTTGGTATCAACAGCAACCTGAACGGAAGCTCTGTCTGCGGGAGGAGGTTGGAAAGTATCTTCTCCAGGGTCATAGCCCTTAGGGGGGAGTTCATAACCTGATGGGGCCTCAAACTTGAACTGCTTCCCGGAGGGAGTGGTGATAGAGTCGGTAAGGGGGTTGAAGGAGAGGGAACCACCAAATGCAAGAGCGGTGACGATATCGGGAGAGGTGACGAAAGCGTGCGTTCCGGGGTTGGCGTCGTTACGACCGGTAAAGTTTCGGTTATACGAGGTGACGACTACGCATACAGTTAGCTTTTGTATTACCCGAGAATTTAAATTAAGCACGCACTGGTGTTGGCTTCGCCCTTCTTAACGTCTTTCCTGTCCCATTGACCAATGCAAGGACCGCAAGCGTTAGCAAGAACGATACCGCCGGCACCTTCGAAAGTCGAGATCATGCCATCGCGAGCGATGGTAGCACGAACCTGCTCGGATCCCGGGGTAACTGTATATTTGGACTTGAAGTCGAGACCGGCATCTTGGGCTTGCTTGACGAGTGATGCAGCACGCGACATATCTTCGTACGAAGAGTTGGTGCAAGAGCCAATAAGACCAACACGGACATCGTCAGGCCAGCCGTTCTTCTTTGCCTCAGAGGCGAGCTTGGAAATGGGGGTGGCAAGATCGGGAGTGAAAGGTCCGTTGATGTGAGGTTCGAGTTCCGACAGGTTCTGCCAATCGAACCTTGTCAGCTTCGGTTCAAAAATATCATTGCTCATAAACAAAATACTAACAATTTCGATGACCTGATCGTATTCGGCACCTTCATCAGCTTTGAGGTTGTGCTGGAATTGTTTAGCGTAGTTGGCGATATCTGGACGTTTGGTAGCATTGAGGTAGTCGGCCATGCGGTTGTTGAAGGGGAAGAGGGAGGTGGTAGCTCCAATTTCGGCTCCCATGTTACAGATGGTGGCCATACCAGTAGCGCTAATAGAATCCACGCCAGATCCGAGGTACTCAACGATAGCACCAGTTCCACCCTTGACGGTGAGGATACCAGCGACCTTGAGAATGACATCCTTCGGTGTCGTCCATCCACCAATCTTTCCCGTGAGCTTAACACCAATGACCTTGGGACATTTGAGCTCCCAAGGAATGTTGGCCATAACATCAACAGCATCGGCACCTCCGACACCACAAGCAATCATGCCGAGACCTCCGGCATTAGGAGTATGCGAGTCAGTACCAATCATCAAACCACCAGGGAACGCGTAGTTCTCGAGAATGATTTGATGGATGATACCAGAGCCTGGCTTCCAGAAACCGAGGCCATACTTGGCGGTCGCAGTGGCCAAAAAGTCGTAAACCTCCTTGTTAATGTTGATGGCACGAGCAAGATCCTTGACACCGCCAGTTTGGGCCTCAATCAAGTGGTCGCAGTGGACGGTGGTGGGGACAGCAGCGGTATCCATACCAGCAGACATGAATTGGAGGAGGGCCATCTGCAAGATGTTGACGTCAGACCGGAGGTAAAGATAAGAATGACGTTAAAATCCGAACCTGAGCGGTGGCATCCTGGCAAGCGACGCGCTAGGAGAAGGTGGGTCAGTAAATGTAGATAACACTTTAGAATAGCAGTTACATCTGGGCGCAGCTTGAGATAGCTTGTACCGCGAGTAATATCCTGATTCGCGGGGTCATCGAGATGTCCGTACAGAATTTTCTCCGAAAGTGTCAGAGGTCGCTGTAGTCTGTAGTTGTTGCTTATAATCTCTTCTGAAAGTATACAGCCATGTATCATACCTGTCGCGAACTACAGCAAGGTTATCTTCAATCCGTTGGTAGTTGATGAAAGCGTCTTTCTCAAGTAAAGACATCGCAACTTTGGTGTCGCCAATTCTTGGCGCTGCCGTGGCCATACCCTTTGTGGCATGGCGCTGAACGACCTTGACGGCGCTCGCTGTTCTGTTTGAAAGCATCTCGCCAGCGACGACGACGGGGAAGAGAAAGGTGGTTGTGGGGGATGGAGATAGTTGCGGGACAAGGAGCAAGCCGGGACATCCGGTCAATCAACAAATTTATGCAGTTACGCACACGTGAACCCAGCCAATCACAGCACACATTTTACCAGTACAATACGACCGCAAACGCCGCTTGATTTTAGAAATATTTCAGCTTTTTACTCCCTTCTAGTAATCTCCGAACCTCTTCAGCAATCCCGTAGCCATGCTCCGCTTTCGTAGTCTTTCGTTTTAGTAGCTGGGAGTGGTCGGGTATCTCCACCGGAAGAACACCTTCCAGTCGCTTCAACCCGACCGACTCAAGCTTCGAGGATCGCTTAAAGGCGTCCTCAACATCCTCCCAAATTTTGATTTTCGTGCTACCCATAACATCCCTAACTTTTTCAGCGAAACCAGGTTCAGGGGCCGGAGGTACCTTGAGAATTTCGGCTTTCATTAAATCAACTCTGCCTTCAACTCGTTTCTGCTCTTCGTCGAGCAGCTTCTCTAACGTAGGAGCTGTTTCCTGTCGGAATGTAGATATCTAGTCCCGTGCATGAGTTGTAGATCCTTCACCCAAGCCGCAGAATGTACGTACCAGATCAACGTATCCCTCACACACCCATCCCAAAGCAACAACACGGTTTAGAAGACGTTGTACTTCCTTCCTCTTGGCTTCGTTAATGCACTGTTTTTTTTTCAAATCCTCAACCGACAAATTCGCGTCAGGAACAGACAGCGTTCGGCGCCTCTCTTTTTCGGCTCGTCGCCGCGCAAAAATCATGAGCTTCGTCCTGCGTACCACAATGTGAGCATACGAGCAACGGAACCAAATTTAGCCCTCCGACTGTCAACCTACTGGAGTTCCTGTTGTTCCGTTCCAGCTAGTACACCGGCACCTCTCAACGCCTTTTCAAGCCTTCTCTGAAGATCCTCCTTCGACGAAGGTACTGACGTAGGTTCAGCTATTGGCCGCGCTGCTTTAACACGTTTTAGACGCGCGTGGTATGCATGGAGGTTCTACGGGAAAATGTTGAGTCATCGGAATATCTTTGAAAAAATGCTTTCCGACTGCTGTCGGAGCGGAATCCCGGAAATCGGGCTGGCAAAGCCGACGAGGAGCATGTACTTACCGCTAAAGCAATGGTGCTGTGCTGATACGCCAGCTCCGGGGGTGAATAATTACCCCTCTGATGGCCCGTCGTCGAGATTGACAACTCGGGTAATGATTTCTGTTAACAACGCACGAAGTTAAGTCAGCTCACGGTGCTAAATACTGGTCGTCTGAGTGACCTTCTGTGTGTTCATTAAGATCATATTGATATCTCTGGAGGCTAATATCACCTCTTGCCTGGAAAGAATATCACGAGGTGCTTAACTTGAAGCAAAACCTCACATACCTCAGCCCATTAATAAGATCTCCCACACCCTGTCCTTTGCCCTCTTTTGTGCCCTTGACATTCTCGACTTCCTCGCCCGTAGATCCCAGCCTCTTCATCCTTACATTTTCCAAAGCCTCAAGTACGCCCAACAATACCATTTTTCTCTTCAGATCATCCACTCGCATTGCGATCATGCTCTTCCTCTCTTCCAATTCTTTGACTTTCCGACTCTCCACCTCCCACTCAGCTTTCACTGACGCCAAAATACCAGACAAACTTTCGCGTTTCGCTTCCTCCTGCGCGACGAGATCTTCAAGATCTCCTCGAGCTTGTGCAGCATTGATTTCCTGGCGAACCTTCGCGACTTGTGTTCGTCCAACCAGGCGTTCACTAAGTCGGTCTAACGCGTCAGCAACTCCAGCAAACTGGATTTGCTGACTGTTTGGAAGAGTGTCTTCCTTTTTAATATCCTTCGTTTGAGTTCTCTTCTTTAGTTTCAAGGTTTTCTCATTCGCACTCTCTTTCTTATCCTCTCTAGCTCCTGAAGTCGCCTCCTCGCCTTCACCCAAATACAACTCCAAAAACGCGTCGAAACTAATCTTGTCCGGCATTCCGACAGTTTTGAGTCGATCAAAGGCTCTTTTGGCGCGTTCCTTTTGCGCTCTGAGGTTACCTGAACCTTCATTCGATTCCGCAGGATTCTGCAGCTGACGAGTCGGCCTTGTGCTTTTCGAGCGAGAGATCCCAGCTTGGGAAGCGCTCGGAATTTTGGAGCTCGACGCGTTATTTGAGGGCGACATCTTAAAAATTTTCAAGAGAGTACTGATCAAGTGGGAAAAAAGCGTCGCAAATGGTTGTCACGGACGTGTCCAGTTGCGTGCCTACTCGAGTACGTTGCGCCTAGTGGCAGAGTGGCTATGGTTTGCACAAATGAAGACCCAGAAGTATTCTGATTTCAGCTTCGGAGATTTAGACGAGACAATGACATGGCTTGCACTGCCTACTAGACCGTTAAAGAGTGTGGTGGTTGTTCGAGAAATGACCAAGGCCCAAGACACTGAGTGGTTTGATCATATCATGTGGCTCTGATCCAATGATTCCAATCGGTGTACAATCATGATTAGATTATAGATACTTGACCTATACTTACGTTCGCGGTGTCCATAGCCCAAAATATGGCGCTTTTGTAGGCGAAGAGTTTATTCATGAGATTAAATAGCATGCGCAGCTGAGGTGGCCAAACTGCGATATATCTTGCCCTTTAATTATACAGGTACATTATTACATGGGCAATGACCAGAAGCCAATTTAAGCACGTTCACCTGTGAACTCGTGGAAGACACAGAGTTCAGCTGCCATTGACATTCATCGACTTCCTGATATTAGCTATCTATATATACCCTGCTTAGCTGCAAGTGTAGAAAGAGAAAGCTCTTCTAGAATCCTATTTGATGTTTAGCCTCTACTACTAGCTTGCTCTGGTAAATATCTTGCTAAATCCTCAGGGAATTTCTCTGATGTAGGCTTCCGTGAGAGAAAGACATTAGCTATAAAGGTAAGGCAGCCTTAAAACCTCAGGTAAACCTTTAGAGCATTCCGCCTGCGAACACTACTTACTTCAACTGAATCTCCGGAAGATCTACTTGGTGTCTGAAAGCTAGACCTCAAAGCTCCGCTCATCAAGGGGGAAATCATGCATTCGACATCTACTAACAAAGACCAAACACGTTTTCTACTCGGCTCTGAAATGATATGTCATTCTTAACGCCCATGCTCAGCGCTGCTAATTGATAAATTTAAAATTATACCGATGAGATAAATTTTGCTCACCTGATCAACGATCAAAGCCCCTATTTGCCTTCTGCACCTTGATCCCCACCATCTCACCCAATTGAACTATACGGAACCTCAAAGACAGAGCATCGTGAGGCCGCATTTCTTAGTATCAACGTCTACGCTTCTAGCTTGGCTTTTTGACCAAGACTCGAAAATTGAATGTTGCTTTCAGTTGGAACGAGTTAACAAGACATTTCAATTGAACACCATCTCGTTCAAATTGAATATATGTATTTGCAGATACTGGTTGTTGATTTTTTCTTACTTGTCATAAACATTAGTTTCGGCCAGGAGTCCCGAAACCGCCAACCTATTCAACCTCCTTACAGCTGTTTGCAAAACGATGGGCCACAAATCTAAAATTGATGACATCTGTATTGCTTTACGGAAGTCACTCAATCGATGAGTCCTATGAACATCGTCACAGATGTCATCTTGCCACACCCTTTTTTTCTATTCACCTTTCTCTTAATAATTTAACTCCGGCCATCTTAAACAAGAGGCGTCGGATCGCTCGATTTCGCATATGGATCTCGGTAGCAGTAGAGATATTCTCATGTCCGGCATGTCACGGCATCAACATCTCGCATCACCCGGCTCTTCGAAAGGTATCGACCCAAAGCCAATACAGCCGAATAAAGTCCTACATTATGCATGTCGAAAGTACATATTTACTATCTTAGAATAATAAATTAGCTAGAGAGAATTTTATACAAAAATATGATCCAGTATGCCACTCTCAGCGAGCCGCCTCGATGCAAACCGTTCCGAAAAGTCTACAGAGTTTTCCGGACAGTGAGTACAAGTGATGAGTAGACAACAGTTCATTTGAGGGGGTCTGTCAATTTTGTTGATAAAGCAAGCAGGCCGCGAAGGAAACGCAGTGTGCTTGAGCTCATACTAGTGCATAGCTACTATAGTACTAGCTTATCTTGAGTGCCTGGCATTAAGTAAAAAATTGATACTACCAAGTGTTCAAAAAGTACATGAATATTACTGGTATAGAGCTGAGTATATGAATTCAAATTAGAGATAGGGCTCGGTGATGGATTATCTCTTGCAAGGTGAAATAGAGCTGCAGCCTCTGCTGTGAAAAGCCCTCGCCGTCCTGATGGCCGTGATTCTGGACTAAACCAAATCTAGAAGTACCCCCCATACCCCCCAGCGTGAGAATGGTATGTCAAATCGAGCGATCCGACGCCTCTTGATCTTAAAGCTCTTAGAACCGACTCGGAACATGCGTCATCTGGCTAGCTGGCCCACAGAAGAATTCAACGTAATGAACTGCCGTTCAAAACATATCTCTTAGCGACGGCTCCACTAATCATGACAGTGCTATACCTTATGGAGGAAAAGAGTGTATTGCCGGGATAAATCTAATCGGAAACCCCCTTTCTGGGGTTTCTAGGACTTGTCAATTCAGCAACCCGGTTGCGACTGATGTCGGACCTTGAAGTTTGATCGAATCAAGCACATGCCGTCCGCGGGCAAGAATATTGGCCACTGGTATGATAAGTTCTCTCCCGTGTAAGTACCTTGAGCAACAGTCAATGTGGTCACGTAGCAACGCAGGCCATAAAATTGACCTGTCGTGAGTTGAAACAAATCGAGCGCTGCTTAAGCATTATGCTTCATGAACTTTGCCATAAGTGAAGGAGCTAGCTACGGCTTCACAGGACTCAGTGAATAGCTGGTCTAGCGAGATTATCAGAGCTAGCTGGGGCACTCTACTGCTGGGTAATATGTAAACGTTAGCATTACTCTCAGGGGACAATATCTCTTTCTGATGCATATCTACAACATATCTATGAAGCCCAGTGGCCCCAGCCTCAGCCTGATCATGCGTAGTACCTAGTTAGCACAAATTGCTAACGGGGCCTTCCATCACTCTTTCATTGTCTGAATGTCTCTCTTAGCCTGCTTGATTATGAATAAGATTGATTCAAAATGTTGCCTGTGGTTGAAATAGCAAGAGACATGGGTCTCGGTCAACCTTCTCAGACGACAACAAATCCTGTAGATCTGTGAAATTGTACGGTTCTTTCCAAGATAATCCAAAATAGTCAGCACATAATATTTTGTATAATGCTAAGAAATCCTCGTATGCAGAAGATATGTAGCCTTCTACCGACGCCAGAGGGCTTGAGACAGAACATCTCTAATGCCGGATCGGCCATCATTTCCATCAAAAATTGATATATTCACCTCGAGTTCGAACAATGGGGGGTTGCAGCTATAACCCAGGGTTTCTGGCAGAAAGGGGGTTTCCAATTAGATTTATCCGTATTGCCGAGCAGTTGAATAGATGCAGCTTACCTACAGTAGCCAATGATATTCTCTGTGGGTTTGTTGGACCAATAGCGAGTCGCCGCAGCTCGTGTTCTAGCTTGCCATCAATGACGGCGGGTCTACCTGCGCGGAACTGTCGACCGAGCCCTGAACAAAGCGTCGGGAATCTTTGACCGTACATGTATATAAACTCGTCGAATGGAATCACTGTCTTCATCTCGCTCTTGCTCTTACAATCCAAGCTCCTCTACTAAAGTCACTCATTTGTCTCCAAACCCTCAATATGTGCTCCAAACTCGCCATCTTCGTCGCTACCACCATGGCCATCTTCGTCGCCGCAAATCCAGCCGGTACCGATGGTATCAATAACTCTTGCAACAGTGGTCCAGTTCAGTGCTGTAAATAACCAACATGTTGCCCTTCGCACTCTCCGCTGACCTCTCGTTCTCAATTACAGGCAACTCAGTTAGCGAGGCTGATTCCAAGCAAGCTGACTTCTTCAAGTCCTTATTAAACGTGGCCATTCCCATTGGAACCAAGATCGGGTCGACCTGTTCCCCTATCTCAGCTGTCGGGGTTGGTAGTGGCTCTAGCTGGTAAGTAATTAACTGGTTGATATTCGGCTTAAGACTAAGATTCTTATAGCCAAAGCC
This sequence comes from Crepidotus variabilis, assembly GCA_015657495.1. NCBI lineage: Eukaryota > Fungi > Basidiomycota > Agaricomycetes > Agaricales > Crepidotaceae > Crepidotus > Crepidotus variabilis. Next base: position 4,130 of record MU157835.1, on the reverse strand, counting down.
AGCCAGTCTGCTGCGAAAACAATCATTTCAGTATGTATTATTCCGAGTTTTGTTGTTAGAAGCATTTTCTAATTTTACCTTAGATGGCCTCGTCGCTATTGGTTGCTCTCCAATCAACCTCAATATCTAGACATAAGTACAACGGTTCTATTGGATAGCATCTCTTAAAACAGGTCTTAGTCTATTTTTTGAATAGTAATCAATCCTGGTCTTGAATGCACTCGAGCGGAATGAGCCATAAGAACATCTAGGCTCTCAATCATACATACATGTACGCAGATGCATGTACATGTTTCGCTCAATCTTCGTGTCTCAAAAACTGGAGAAATGACCCATGCGAAAAAAATTACAGTTGGCAGCTATTGGTTGAAAAGGCAGGATAATCGCGTGTAAAGGCTCACAAAAAATCATTCAAAAGAATTGAAAGATATTGCGTCAATCGGGAACTTCTATGAATAAGGCGATGGTATTGGCAAATTGCGATCAAACCCTCACAGTCGGGGAGAGGTGGCAAATTGAGAAAAGATCAGACGTTCAACTTGAAAGTCATGTTCAAGCGCTTTCTCGCCTAACCGGGACTACATTATCCGACCGAGGCATCCGACTATTGCGTTCCAACGTTAGCTTATGCCGAAGGCTGATTGTCACGCATCATATATGTTTAGCAGGTTTGGGGCTTGACGATTCAAGCCCCTCGGAAACGTCGTGC
>MU157834.1:409589-691380 GCA_015657495.1 Crepidotus variabilis | reverse complement strand
GGACGACCGGCCGCCTTTGTTTGGTCGACCGGCTGCACTGTTTGGAACAGCAGGGTGCCACTGTTTGGTACACCATGCCAACGACCACTTATCCGCGAACGGTAGCTTTTGGTCCTATGGCTTCGGCATACAAAGCCACCTAGGCCGTTTAACGAGAAGCTGATCTTGGAGGTTAGATTGACTGAAAATCTCTGCTTAAAAAGATGTACGTACAATAAAATTTTGTTCAGCTTCCTGCATGCACATACAAACTAGATTTAAGTAGGGCACCGAATGCTCGAGTTTAGTAAAAGGAAGCCGAGATGAAAGCCGGCAGAAAGAAAGTTTGCCGTTGTTTGGACTGAGAGCGCGTCGTGATATCACCATTGCAAACTTTGTCAACGTTCCGGGAATTCGACCTCCACATTGAAGAATCTCTTAGTCCACGTTAGCCAATAGCTCGGGCTGTTTGAGACAATTCCAGATTCGAGGTATGTTTTCCTATCTCTTTCGCCGTTCCAATACTCATTTTCTCTTCCATAGAACCTTTCCTCTCGAACGCTCAGCATTACAACGCGGTGTAATAATCGACCCAGTACAAGGCAGATACATCCTGGAATGGCTCAATGACTTGACTCTGGCTTACAGTACGTCTTTATCCCTGCTGTATCTCCTACTATCCTTATCCCTCTCTATTGTAGATTGTTCTTGAGGATGTTCGCTTCTTACTGGCAACAGTCTTTGCCCCGGACATTTTAGATCTCAAAAGGACATTGCGAACCCCCATCCATTTCGCCGAGGTCTCTCTGATGCTTAGCGTTCATCATACGTTAGCACATCAGTCAGATATCCTCAGTAATCTCAAAACCGAACCTCTTCGTTCAAAGGAGCTATGTTCAATTACTTTGGCCGCCAGTAGGAGAAGACGGTGGCGCGACAAACTGGCCAGCCTGAAAGGGTTTGACAGAGTTCGAGACGCTCCAACGAATACAGCGAAATCTTCTGGGAAAGCAAAGGTAAGGGCATTGTCTACTACTAGTACTAGGGTTTCTACTCGACTGACACATACCCCTTCAGACTTTCGTATCTCTTCAGTTGGGGTTGACCGAACTTTACGTCTGGTCCCATCAGACATCCGAATCATCACTACTCAGCGTCAACACTCCGCCATCTTCTCCTATATACAGATGACCTCTCAACAACCCCGCTTCACGCCTATATCAGCATATATGATGCAGCGTTAACCGTTCGGAGGTTTCTTCCAGCTTGTTTCCTGAGCATTGCCCTTGGCGCTTCAACCACTTTGAACACCATTCCATTCTTTCAAGTTGCCACCACGCGTATACGTACTGGATAGGCTCGCGCTTCTGCAACATTCTCCTCAGCTGGCCAGATTATACCGGGCCCACTTCCTCTTCGGGTTTCAAACTGCTCGAATGTCTCCTCGTCATGGAGTCTCAATAATAACATTGAACGTCACCCAACTCAAACTTTAACTTGCACACATCCAACATCGTAGGCATCGCATACGAGGCCTTGATCTCCTTTCACAAGAACACGAGAAAGGGAGGAAAATGGTGTCTGGCCAGCTTCAACTTCGGAAAACCCATGGCGTTCAGGGTGCCAACCCAACTCTCAGCAGGCCAAGGCTTGACATCAAAGAGATGTCTTCTCGCCCAGTCATTGCAATATCTTCTTCACGAGAAGATGGTCCAGGTTAGATACAATTATCGCGCCTGAGCTCAAGTGAGAGTGGTCGCATTCGCCGATGTGGGTATCTTCATTCCCCAAATGACTGTATTATCAAGTCAACTAAACTTATTTTCAGATTTTAAGGCGATTTTTACTATCAGATGCGCCTACAAGTCTCTATATTCCTCGTCCCCGATCTTGTATCTCAGTCGAATACAGTACAAGCTCACGCATTCTCCGTTGATATTCGTTCCACGAATCCTAAGCTAAGATTCCTTTCACGAGTAACGCCTCGGCTTGGTAATGAAACCGTGATCGTTGCTGGCGATCAGTCAGGCATTGGGCTTCAAGGAATTCCTGTTCCAACACTTTCCACTATTGACTTACCGAGGACTTGCCTCTCTGCAGCGTTCTTCGTAACTCTGTTACATGAACTTATATGCCTGATAAATCAATATAACGAACAAGATATCGTCGATAGTAAACACAAAGTTTCAGAAAAATATTACTGCTGAGATACCGGCGAGAGCTGCCTGTGGGAGGCATGAGATCACCGAGATGTCATCTACACAACTTGAAGGAAGGATATGAAATGGTGAAATGGCATATAGCAAAGGTAACAAGAACGAGAACGAGAGAATAATCCAGAAATATATGAACGAAGTAGACTACGACCAAGGATGAAGATGAAAACGGATAGATAAAACGGACAGTAGAATCGAAAAATTAACATTTACTCGATCTTGGCATTTGGTACAACATCCATCAAATGTTTGCACTGCAACTCCTCTCGAACTTTCTCCAAAAAGAGGGCCCAAGATGGCCGTCGACGCTCTTGATCCAGGGCTACCTTAACAACTCGATGCATCGTCGGCTCCGCATATATGAGCCCATTGATCATCTTCTTGAGCTCTTGGTGAACGGAGGCGCCATCGTCGTGTCGTCCGAGAAGACAGTATGTGAATCCCAACGCCCAAAGCGTCAGCGCAAAATTCCGGAGATCAAATCTCCTAACCTCGACCCTTGCTTTCCACAACTCCTTCGCTTCTTCCAATGACTTCTGAGCATCATCCGTGTTTCTCGAGAAAAGCTGGATGGATCCCAATGTCCACAGAGCAAGACCAAGATAGCTCTCTGAAATTTTGCAGAGATATAGATTTTTGCGGAGCGCCGCTTTGACTCGGTTTGCTTCCTTCGCACCTTGCCCAGCAAGTATCAATGCTGGTGCAGGACCATTTGTATCGGAAAGGCATGATGCCCAGACACGCCAAAATTCGGATAACCAATGGTACCGATATCTGTCGAGTTTAGCCGGATCATCGGTAATGTAGTTCAACATTATAGTGGCAGAATCCTTAGCATTTGACAATGCCTCTTCGTAAATTTCATTCACGGCAACAAGCTGTGAATGTTGGTGCTGTAAAAGTGCAATATTTATATCATGCAAAGGATAAAACTGCAGAGCAAGGGACAAACAATCTGTGCTGAGATTGAGGGCCGGGGAGCTATCTCCTAGACATGCCACAATGTCTGCTTCATGCGACTTGGCAACACAACTCAGCACGAGGCCGATGTTAGGATGCATGCTCCCTGTCTCCGTAGCACGCCTGAGGACTACTCTTGCCTTCTCCATGGCTCCTTGATCTTTCAACATGTGTGCGAGATCCAATAATAATTCAATATACCATTGGCCAATCTCTGCATCGGTGCTGGCAAGACCATGGTATTTGGCACCAAGACCTTCTAACCAGTCGACCGCGTCCTTTAGGCGGCCGAATTTAGATAAAAGCTGTCCATGGTACATTGATCGGTCCAGAAGTGCTGTTCCAACTGTCTTGGGGTAACTCTGAGCAAGGCGGCGTAGTCGCTCGATCATCTCTGAACTGAGGGGTATTGCTACACTTGGGTCATCAGAGTAGTCAACGAGCACACTCATGAGAGTGTAATAGGCTTCATACAAGGTGGCATCGTGCCGTACAAGGGAATCGTAATGATCGAGAGTTGTTATCACTTGATCGAGTCGATGGAGTGTTTTGGCGGGATTTGATCTTGAGGTGAGAAGGTTTATGCATGTGGAGAGGCTCTCTCCCAGTAAACGTGCGTGTTCTAAGGGTGAATCAAGGGCGAGCGCCAGGAATTGCTGAAAGGCGGCATCAGCTGCTTTGATGGCGTTGTCAATCTGGTTTTCGGATTTGTAGTCGAGTGCAAGCTCAAGATACAAATTGGCCTCGTGATGGTTGGGCGTTTTCTGAATCACGCGATAGATTTTAAGAGTTCGAATGCGTAAGTCAATAGCTTCTTCCTTCCTGCCAAAGTGTGACAAACAAGTGGATGTGTCGAAGAGAGAGTGAGCAATATTGATTTGGTCAACTCTTTCCGTGTCAACGTCAAGGACATTGAGAAGACATTTGTATGCCTCATCAGGCCTTTCTAGCTCGCTAAGGATTTGTGCCTTGTCATTTAAACAATTAAAGAGGTTAGAGGTGTATTTTTTTGGATAATATCCACACACTCTGCGATAGATGCATAAGGCTTCATCAACATATCCAAGTGCTTCCTCTGCTGGCACGACACTGCGGTCAAGCAATGCAAGTCGCGTCCAACAATCGGCCAGGTTCAACTCAAGAGAAGTCCCTGGATATACGGAAGCAAGATGGCGTTCACAGAGCAGAGCCTTGAGTAAGTATTCCTTGGCTTTCTTGCAGAGGCCAAACCGTACGGCGATAGACGAGGCCCTTCTCAAGGCCTCAGCGTAACCACAGATATATGCGTTGCTGCCCATAATATTAAAGTCGTCTTTAGGCGTAGCTAGCAAGTTGGCATTGAGGCCTGTGTGAAGGGACTGAGCCAGCGGAGTCGATATCTGTAGGATGAGTTTCACATCTCTGACAATACGCTTAATGTTGACTCCGGATTGTTGACTTAGGAGATTTTCGTATATATCCAACGCCTCGGAAATCGTCCTTTGTGCTTCTTCATGAAACCCTGCAGAAATGGATAAGAGGAAAGAGTGGCGAGTCAGCGCAAAAGCCAACTCGCAATGAAGGTCGTTTGACGCAAGAGGATTGATAACAGGTCGCAGGATTTCGATTGCTTCTTTGGCGAGAGTCAAGCCTGTGTCATTTGGCGGCGCGCCGTAATGACTGAGGTTGCAGAGCGCGTCTGAAAGATATGGTGCATATTCCTCTGGATAAATTTTGATCAAAATTCGATAAAGATCGACGGCCCATGTAGAAGCCATCGAAGCCTCTTGGTCCATCAGGAGAGAACCAAAATACTCGCCAAGGAGGGTCAGAGAATATGCATGTTCATTGACGGCGTCTCCAGTTTCTTCCAAACTATTGAGGAGGCGGAGAGTCTCTTCAAGCAGGGCTCGATCACGTTGTCGCGGTGTACGATGAAAGGAGTGGAAACGGCCGAAATGCACAACAAAGGGTCGTGTCGGTTTCTTCAGCACAATAGTCGGGTCTAATAACGCCAGTTTTGCGACCTCTTCGGCAATATTATCGAGTTCATATCCAATGTAGTCTGCAGTGCATGATTGCAAGGGCTCCCGAATGGTGGGACAGTACGCACGACTTGCAGCTGGTGAGTCCGAGTCCAGTGCGGTAAGCTGGTGTCGAACGCCAACCTTCATGTGTGTAATTTCGAAGCGCTGCTCGCGTGTGAAAGAAACGAGTTGGAGCTTTATTTCTGCCATATCGGCTTGCATTTGCTGAGATGTCGCCAAGACTTCGTCCACTCCTGCTTCTATCCTTATGGCGGCAAAAGTCTACGGGGGTTGTTAGAATAGACTGTATCCTGCATGCTATGAACTCACGTACCTGGAAAGACTGGTGGCAGTTGGAGATATCCTCCTTCAAAGATCTGATCTCGCGTTCGACGTCGGGCGCTTTGAATGGAGCCTTGATCTTGGTCCAGGAGATAATTCCATGTTTGGAATGGTTCAGTTTAAGATTCTGGACCTTCGCGTAAATCATCTGGACTTTTCTAGGTAAAATACATGTTACAAGACGAACATAGTCACATGTTTGAGAGCTTACTGGGTAAGTTTGCCGATTGCTTCTTTCAACTCGGACTTTTGCTCCATATGGTTTGGATTCTGTAGGTACAACCTCTCCAGCTCCTCTAAGTCGGTAGGGATTTGAGCAGCGAGGCGGACCAGTTCTTCGTTGTTGTTGGTAACCTGTAAGTACATAAGCACGGTCTTCCAAGAAAAACAGGTGGATCTCACTCTCTCACAGAACTCTTTGAGTGTGATTCCAAGTTCGATCAGGTCCTTTAACGCTGTTGCAAGTGTTACAACAGCGCATGTTATAGAGACAGGATCCATTGGAAGAGATGGATGAATAGCTGGAAAAAACAAAAGCAAGGAGTGGTAACGGTGTCTTGCAGTGCATTGCTTGGGCTGTTGCGGCATAAAGCGACCTGACAGGACAATTACATCGCCTTGTGCTCACATCTTGACAGTTATTTGACAAATAGTGTGCCGTTTGGCTTGATTGGGGGTTGGGCGGCCGTTTGGCCAACGGGACGTGAATAAGGACACAAAAACTTGAAAGCCAACCAGCAAATCAGCATCATGAACGACCAGGTAAGCACAGCAACCAAGTAATGGCAAAATAGTGGTTTGAATTCAAGAATGGTGGTGGTCCGACGTCCAACTCCAATATCTTCCGACTTGCTGGTTATGTAATCTGATCCGCGGACCGCTGCGCCGACGAACAACCTCATAGAGCCCCGGTATCTTCAGCACAATCCCACTTCGCTCAACGTGATTGTCAAGTTCAACGAAAAGCTGAACAAAAAGCTTCATCTGAGAGGCATCCTCAACTCCCGAATCGTCTCCGCCCAGATATCTCGTGGCATCCATATTCACGATACATTCGATTTTTTTCCTGCTTGATTTGAAGAGAGAGACGGTGCTAAAAACATGTATCGCCAGAAATGTGATCGACGGTTAAGAGCTGTACAGCCAAGTTTTTGCTTTCGAATGACTGTGGTTCTGTCGTTGAACTTGATTCAAGGCCATCTTCAGCTCGAGCTTTTTACTTTCCTCAAGTTTGAGTCTACCGCCACTCTCCAGGGGTGGAGAGCAAAGGTTAAACTTGACTGCCATCGTATATACAGCCTTTTTTCACATGGAAGGTGTCCGCTAAACCAGACCTAGAACATCTCAGACCAAAAATCGACGGAAACACGAGAGAATATGTTGACCGTAAGAGCGTTAACTTCTGATCTGCGCAATATCTCAAAGCGAGTATGCATTTAAGTCCAGTTGCCTTCGAAATCTCCACAGGAAATTTGATTATTCGATCTAAATGAACAAATTTCGGTTAGGATACAAGTTCGCGATTTTAGTTCAACAAAACATACGTACGCCAGACGACTACTTAGTAGACATGGAACATTTGGGTGACCATATACCAACTTCCGACTGGTAACGCGGTCTAGGCCCTTCTGCATGGCTGCGTTGGACATAAATTAACAAAGCCACCCATAAATTGAGATTCAGGCGTACCTACCAGTTTTGGTCCGGCAGAATAAAGTAAGCCCTTCCAGCTTTGAGGAAGAGACGGCGCCTTGAACTGTCTGGCGAGATATCATTCGATGCCTGAGTAGAGGAGTAAGAAATATGAGTTGAGAACTTTAAAGAAGGATAGATGCACACACATCTTGAATGAGCCAGCCGTAACAGTGTACGACGCTTCTGATATATATAGTCTTTGACTTCCAAAAACGAAATGAAACGAATACTTGAACATTCGCTTCTCCAACAAGACACGGTATCTTCGACTTATCACGCTGCTCTGGCCCCGTTCGCAACAAAGATGGCGGAAACAAGGCGATAGCGCAGAGTTGTCGCTCGTAAATGTCATCTCCGTAGCATTGAAGAGGCCCTATACGTTGGCTTGGTGGGTTGACACGACATGGTTATCTTAAGGAACCTAAAGGTATCTTGAGGTTCAGCGGTTGTCATCAGGCGTCAACCACTTTAAGTTTATGTGGAATAGAACTTACGATTGGTCAGTTCGTCGTGCTGTGAATCTCGCTCTCTCAAGAGTAACGAGCCACCTAAACTTCAAAGCAATGTCCCGAGATCGGACAATTCCAAGCGCTTGTCTTTGTCTCACCAAATCGCGGGCTGCTAGAGGAAATTGAGCTTGGAATCATCGAGGATGTCATGAGAGGTTGAGTTGTGCAGCACTCATACTTTTTCAAAGTTCCATCTGTGATTAGCGTAAAACAAGGTCAGATTTGGTATGAATTAACGGCAGAAACACACTCACGAATGCAAAAGTAGCAAGCCTTGTTCACGTCCCAATGTTTTGGGAATCCAACAGTAGGATTATTTCCGGACGAACAACTATAACAGCGCTTCAGGAAGGACAACAGGCTTAAGAGACAGTGATAAGCAAGGACCAGCAAGGCGATTGATGAAGAAACACACTTGGACGACTGGACGCATGCTTCGCCTTTGATACAAGTTTGAGTCTCTTGAACAACCGCGCACATTTTCATGCCACTGGGCCTTGGCACATAGCTCATTCAGGTGCGTAAATATGAGGTGGATTCTGGGATATCCGAAACTTCTCCCAGAGGTAGATGGCATGTCACGAATCCGCCAAGTTCGACAGGAGAGGACAGAATTGTATCGCAAATTGTATCCGACGAGTTACGCCGAGCGCGATCAACCGATTTGCCGAATTCGTCCCCACGGCCACTCCTCGCGACTTGGAACCTTCCAAAATTCCTGCAAGATCTCTTCGCCATACTGTTGATTCGTCGATACCCAGTCACTCCGGTCTTTCGCGTCAGCCGCTCGAAGCTACGAACTACCTTTTATCATCTTTCCAGGCTCTCACCAACGTGGCAAAATAATCGCCACTCGCTATGGTATCGAGACTTCATTAGTTACGTCAATGCACTCGGAAGATCTCGAACATCAGCACACATATACACGAAGCGGACACTCATCTTTCTGCGGCATCTGGCTAGTTTGCGCCAGTCTTTTGGGTCTTATTTCCCCTTCAAAAAACTCGAATACCTTCACTGCAGGGAAGTCAGATGAACATTTCAGACATCACCGTCTCTCATGGCTTGATTGATATTGGCTGGATCGCAGTGCTGTGCGGAGAAGGCACAATTCTACATATTGAAGACTCGGCGGAGTTGCCCTTTTTACTGTGCATGTGCCTGATATCAGCAAGCACTGCCAGTGTATTGTGAACTCGAAGCGAGTGAGCCTCACTCACAATGCTCCCCAGGTACGTTGTTCAGAGCTGTGCCTGGTTGATGTACAACAACGCAAGTAGGCAAATACCTGCTGTCAAATCCATTCTCGATGTCGTGCCTTTAAGACTCTACAACGCCTCGACGCCGCGGTTATGAATTTGACCAGTGTTGATCGTACCATCGTCGGGACAATATTTATCCGTGACATTTTTTTTGTTCGAATAATGGCCAATGTGAGTATCTGACACTGGCAGGACCTAACAGGAATGATGAAACAGCGTGCTTATTGAATGGCTACGATTTATACAGCTATTGCTACACTTAAATACCAGGCTCAAGCTCTGCGTTCAGCTGCAATCCCCAACAACCCCACTCAATGCCGGACAACAAAGCACCAACTCTTGAAACGAAGACTTTTCGACTTGAACACTCTGGAGGAATTCTTGAGTGCAATGATTCCTTTCCGTCATTTTCGCTGCTCTCAAAACGTCCCAATCAGCTTGTGCGTCATCCTTCTTCTTCTTTTTTGGCTGGCTTGTGACAATTAACTTTGTACTAGTGGAGTTCTTGCTTTGGCGAAAAAGGGCAATGGGTCATTAATCGCGGTACAGGTGAATACCTTGTCGTGGACAATAGCAAGGCTGGGATGAAGATTGAAATCCCATACGAATGGAACATGCAAAATGACGGCCCCTCTGTTCGGTAAAGCCAGTTGTCTGCTTCTTTCAACCGCCTATTTGTTTACTTTTGTTCCAGCTTGCAAGACGTCTCACAGAATATTTTTCTGCAGAGCTCTCAGCAAGTACGTGCATTACTTAAATATGCTACACAAGTATCTTACTCTTGCCGATTTCTTGTCAGAAAGTTGCGGTTTCACCGCTTCGTGATGCCGATTCTTTGTTCAACATCACATGCGTCACCCAACCGGTCTTGTCGGTTGGAAGCGAGAATTACCTTAAATCTCCAGAGCATACATGTGTCACAAACCATGTATTTAATGCGGTCAATGCCTTGGTACGATGATCAGTGCCATTATATATTACGGCTGCGGCTAATGGCGTTTAGAATGCCATCATTCATATCTTGGAACATCCAGATAGTACCCTGCCTGTCGATATCATGGCGATTCGGTTCCGCAATCACCTCGATTTATTCAAGGCGAGGGGCAAGGAAGCGACCCAGGTTAGTCACCCATCATTTTTTATTTTGTCGGTTTTTAAGTGATAATATCATGGTCTCAGAATTTGGAATTCGCAAGAGAGACAGTCGCTTCCTGGTTCACCGTCATCGGGGCCAAGATGGATGTGGCGGTGAATAAGAAAGGGAGCATCGAGATCTTGAAACAGATCGAGAATCCTCGGTTGAAAGGGGCTGAAAAGCAACTGGAGGAAGTCAGGGTTGTGCACGTCAAGACCAAGACCGACTTGAAAGAACAAGAAAAGAGATTCAAGAATGCTCAAGACAACTACGAAAGTGCAAAGAAGCACTTCGACAGCGCAGAAGAGAAGGAAGATTTGGCCAAGGGAAGTTACGATGAGGCCCAGAGAGGAGGGGATCCTGACGAGGCAGCATCTCTGGGCAGAATCTGGTCAGAAAAGGAGGCAGATAGTAAGGGTGCTAAAGCGGCAAAAAACTCGAGGAAAAGCGAGCTTGATCATGAGCGAGGGTTGTTGAATACTTTGAAGGCCCACTTTGCTCAAGAGCTCACTGACATTGCGAAGCTCGAGAACGACGTCCAGAAAGCAGAGATCTTTGCTGATGACGGTGGAGACAAGATCGTGGGGTACCAGAAACACCATGAAACACTGACGACGCTTCATGTAAGGATCTCTTCCGCCACTTGTTTGGACATTGACTGATCAACTTCGCAGGGTTTACTCAAAGACTGCAGAGAGCATTTAGCCGAGACTTTGCGTTACAATGTTGGTGGCGGCGCCTCACTTTCTGGCGTGCGCAAGATGCTGAAAGGTGTGATCGACGTGTTGGAGAGGGGTGAAGATTTTAAAGAGCCGCTCAAGATTCTTGACCGAGCAGCGCTCGAGCACCTCATGGCTCGCATACCAGCCATTGCCAGTCATTCGACAGCTGGCAAGTTATCTAACTGATAGTATTACCTCAATGATCGCAGCGGAAATTCCCATTGACGGATACAATTTGTGCTTTTCCTCTCTAAATTTTGGCCTTTCTTCCCTACTGGCATCAATTGACAGCGACTCTCCAAGCAAGGAATAAACTTGAACTCTAATTGATGAAATAACTGAACCTCTATGTCCAGCAATTCCTCTTGGCTTCCGTCTGAGTTGCGCCTGAGTACTCTTCTTGTCACCTCATGGCCTCCAACCCGTACAACTTGGGCCAGAATTATGCGCAACACTTGACAAGTTTGTTCGCGCTCTCGTTTTGTCCAGCGTATGGCTAACTTCAGTTTCTGGCAGCTACCTGAAGCTTTGGGATGGCTCAAGAAGACCATGGGACATATAGGGCGAAGTATGCGTCTGGTTGTTCAAGTTGAGGCAAGGTCATCCATGATGTGCGGACTTGCTGCTGAATTTAGCCCATTCCATTGGTTCAGATTTTCTCGGATACGATAATGTGGTACATCCGGAGTTGATTACTGCTTCACGTTGTCAGAATCACGACTTTCAAGGTCACCAAGCTCGCTCAGTTTGATCACTGGCTGAACTTCAAGTGAGTTTGTTTTTTCACCGAATGCGCATCGAATCTAACGCCTATCTGTATAGCTCTATGACCACCTCCACTCTTAAACACAAACTCAGCCCTTGAGTCCTAAGATTGAAGTGTCGGAAGTCTCGAGCGACTGTCCCTTGTTCCGGATACCCAGATTTACGGAGCGTTTAGGCATCAATAATGGGAAGATAGAGTTTTGTTATATCAGAAAGGTGGTACTAGTGGCATGACGGATAAAGTGAACGTACGTTTCGTTTTACTCGAATTTGCCAACAACAATTCAAATCCTAATATCTACCCCAATCAATCCAGTACATCTTTTCCTCCTCAAGCGCGACACTAAGCTACTCTCAAAACTCTCGAAGAAGATCTTTTAACCTGCTCGGTTCCTTCACTGCCGATGAGTCAATGTCACAACTTATGTCTCAGCGCCGCTCCCTCATCCATGGTGTCTGCTTTGCATATCGAAACTGAGCCAGCTTGATGCGTCGACTGCGCCTTTTCTTGGTGGCATAGGTTGATATAGGCTTAGTTGCGTTCAGTCTTGGAAGTCGAAGAGTAGGGTCACAGTCATCCAGTCCGCTACTTTCAACCTATGTAATCATCTATTTCCCTCTGAAATCGTTGGCTGAATCTCTCGAAAAAGATATCTTGGTCATTTCTAAACGAAGGACTCGAAGATTTCCGACTCAAGAGAGCTTTTTTTTTTAAAAAAAAAAAACTCTGCAAGAGTTCCACTCAGGTACGACACTCTCCTTACTGAAATGTTTGATTGCCTGTTGACTCTGCTGTAGATTAGATTTATAAGCGATTACGATCTCAGCAGAGTATGGCACTCTGAAGCTCTTCAACTGCCATTTAGCACAGATCATACTCCGATAACGCGAACTACCAAGATGAACCGCCCAGGAGCTACAATTCACCCTCGAGGCTGGCTGCTTCCCCATCGCACACGCGGAATTAGCACTGGAAAGCTTATGACAGACTGAGCTGGTGTCGAAACATTCAGTATTGATTTTGAGTGGGTGTTGCTTTTCCATGAGGTCACCCTGACTGCCGTCGTTCTAACAGACCGCTGTCTGTAGGGAGGCTAAAGGAGTAGTCCAACAAACTTCCAACGAGAACGTGCTCACATCACCTAAAAATAATGCTTTTGCCCATAGGCTCCAATAAGCAATTTCAGAGAAGATGAACGGAGTCAACTACGCGGAGGTCAATTCAAGAATGTCTTCGGGACTAGGTCAGCTCGTGTGTATTTGTTATCTGGCCTTCAACATTTTGCCTTGTGTTTTAGAATTTTTTTTCCAGAAACACTACACTACTTCTGTGTCTGATGTTAGCCACACGAAGTAGAATCGCCCTCGTGTTAGTTGCTGTTAATTTCCTACCGTAACTCAATCCTAACATATTGCCATCGCAGAGACAATTTCCTTGTATTCAGTGGATATCTTAGATCTAATATATGCGGCTCGTGCTCGCGCTACAATTGAGAGAGTAAGGAAGAGGTGTATAGATCCGCAGGTCTGCTGGAATCGTTGAGACAGCTATCACTTGTTCGAATGACTAGTGATGGCTGGTATATGGGTCATAAGATGATCAAGCGCCGCCCTGTCGAGGATCTTTAGGGGCTCTTTGAAATCGTCACCCTTTTCCAACACATCGATCACACCTTTGAGCGCCTTGCGGACGCCAGAAAGGGAAGCGCTGCCACTAATATTGTACTCTAACGTGCCAGCCAAATGCTCTCGGCAATCTTTCAGTAAACCCTACAAAACTGATAAGCTAAACCCGGACAAGCGACGAAAGAGACCCTTACATGAAGCATTGTCAATGTTTGATGGTGTTTCTGGTAATCTGCAGCTTTCCTTGCAGCGTCATCGGCGGTGCTCTTTGCCTTCTTGATGTCGGCTTCGGCCTTCGCAATGTTGGTGACTTCTCGACCAGACTGGTCCTTGAGAGTATTCAGAAGTTTTTCCTCACGATCGCGCTCGCCTTGACTGGAATCTTTCTTGGCCTCAGCACCCTTGCGCTCTGCTTGCTTCGCTAACCAGACGTTGCCCAGCATTGGTGACACATCGAAGTCGTCGAGGTCTGTCACGGGAGTTTCCTGTGCGTGATTGTAATTTCCCTCAGCATACTCTTCATTTTTGAGTGCCTTCTTGAAATACGCCTCTGCAGTCTTGTAATCAGCATCAAACTTGTTGAACTTCTCTTGTTGGTCTTTCAGCTTAGTTTCCGTTTTGGCATATGTATCCTTCAGTTCTTTCAATTGTTCTTCGGCCGCCTTCAATCCAGGGTTTGCGTTCTGCGTCGAGCCCTCAATTCTCCCTTTCTTGTTTATCTCTGCGGAAAGTCTGGCACCAATGACGGTGAACCAGGAAATAACCGTTTCTCTTGCGAAATCCAAATTCTGAGATCACCGGGATAATGGTCAAACACTATCAAGAAGCACATGAGTTGGACGACTGACTTGGGTTGCTTCTTGACCTCTGGCCTTGAATGCGCTGTAGTGGTCCCGAGTGAACAGTGGTACCAGTGCTATTGATGTGCTAACTTTATCGGCGGGCGGCGCCTTGTCTGGATGTTCCAAGATCTGAATGATGGCATTCTACATGCTATTAGCCGAGGTGTCATAATGCATGAAGACCTTGTTCAGCGTACCAAGGCATTGACCGTATTGAATACATGGTTCGTGACACACGTATGTTCTGGAGATTGAATGTAGTCTTCACTTCCAACTGACAAGGGCGGCTGGGCGATGTATGTGAATGCAAACAATGAATCAGCATCACTGTGCAATGAAAGCGCCAGTTTCTGAGAAGTGGTCAAACAGAGTAAAATACTTGGGTAAATGCGAATACCTGCTGGGACCTCTGCAGAAGCATCTTCTGAGACGCCGAGTCTACTTGCAAACTGGAACGGAAGTAAATAATCTACAATGAAAGATATAGAAAATTGGCCCACCGAACCGAGGAACCGTCCTTCTGGATGTTCCATTCATACGGTTGTTCAATCTTTACCGCGACGGTACTGCTCTCCACGACAAGGTATGTACCTGTACCTCGATTGATGATCCATTGGCCATTTACACCGGGGCACGAGCTCCACTAGGCAAATAATTGGTTATATCAGATCCGTTGCAAGCCATCAGAGAAACTTACCAGTTGAGTTGGACTATTCGTGGGCACCGAAAACGACAACAATGAATTCTTGGACTCAAGAGCCTTTCCAGAGTGTTCAAATCGGAAAATCTTGGTTTCAAGAGTTGGTGCTATATTGCCTGACATCGGGTGGGGGTGATTAAGAATGCAATTAAATGCAAATCTCAAACCTGATATTTAAGTGTGGCCATACCTGTGTAGATCGTAGATCCTCAATGTACGTTGTCCTGAGCGCTGGCAAAATTCGTAACCACGACTAGACCATGACGCCGTAAATTCTTCCAGGAACAACACCGAGAATGTTTGACAACAGGTGTTTGCATACTTGCGTCTCCTAAGTCAATGAGGCACAACCCTGAACACGTACATAGATCACATTGTGAGTGAAACTCAGCCGCTTTGATTCTAGAATACCGAAACATTACGCACAAGTCGCAAAACAGCAACCCCATTGTCTTCAATGGCTGCTCTGGTTGACATCTACAAATATGCCTTCTATATTCAACACCAAGATCCAGCCGCACCTTCAGAGCGCCTTGACGCGACAAATCCTGAGGCCAGCACAAGAGGATTTTGTGTGGGTGTCGGGTACTCCCCTATGTCGGTGACATATTGCACCGTGAAAGTATGACGAACAAAATTAGGGTCTGGCGTAAAGTAAACGGCACCCTCGCTTGGCTGCAAGGGTTGGTTTCTTAGACGATAGAGATAGCTTGCGTTGAGGATTAAATTCAAATATCTCCCAAAGTTTGAGATCTAGGAATACTCATCCAGTTTGGTTCAGCAGAATAAAGTAAATTGGGCCAGCTCGAAGACAGTTGTCGCTTTGATCTTCGCCGAAACATCTATTTTTTATGCGGGAATATGAGCCAAGAGCTAGAAAGAGAGGTGAATAGACGCACGTTCAACTGGGAGGTCTTAACAATGTCCGGTGCTTGTTTTCCAACAACCGAATGAGAGGAAAGCCTGAAAATCTCTGTGTACTGTGTCTTCCATGTATCAAGCCGCCCTGGCGCTGAAAGCGTAGAGTTATCGCTCGAACTACAATTCTGATACATCAAAGATGCCAAGTGTGTTGAATTCGCGCGAAAGGTTCCCCTGAACAATCTTGAAAGTTATGCAGTCGTGTAGCTTTTGTGGGTAGCTACTGTATATAAAACAATGTCAGATCGTATGTCAATTAGCAATAGAAAGAAACTCACAATCAGCAACAACTCACTTCACGTTCCGGCGTTTTCAGATACCCAGTCCTTAGGTACGCTCTTTTTGCATAGCCAATCATACAGTGAGTTGAGGAGAAGAAGAAGTAAAAGACAAGATAACGAGCTTGTAAGAATACCA
Source organism: Crepidotus variabilis (assembly GCA_015657495.1). NCBI lineage: Eukaryota > Fungi > Basidiomycota > Agaricomycetes > Agaricales > Crepidotaceae > Crepidotus > Crepidotus variabilis. Next base: position 675,283 of record MU157834.1, on the reverse strand, counting down.
TCATGTCAGAGATTGAATCCAAGTAATGAGTAGGCTTACTTGAAGGGCCATATGCGTGTTTTCCCTCAATGTCGACTCCTGAACTGAAGCCTGGACTTCATGAGTGAGAATAAAATATGTTAGGCATGATTAGCATATACGATAAGAAGCTTACTTATTATAGTGGAGTGAGTGGACGAGCGTGAGTCGAGGTGACCCCCATAGGTCTTGGAGTGCCCGGAGGTGCCGTCTTTCAGAGTTGTTAAACTGAACGTTCAGTCTAGTCATCGGTCCGGATTGGCAATAATCGTCAATGATTGCCTGAACATAGATTCAATTGGTCTACAACCGTTGCACTGGAAGGATAATGTACGCACCATAAGGTTCGAAACACACTCTCATTAAATTTCCTCTATCTTCCGCATTAAATTGACCCGTAATCAAGACGCCAAAGAGGTAAACAGTTGAAATGGGAAAGGCGAATGATTCGAGAGCATAGCAGAGCATGATGGTGGTGGGATGCAGCTAGTCATCGTGAGAGGTGCCGGTGATCCGGGTAAACTCATCCTGTCCCTCCGTTGGAATCCTCTCCATATCTTCGATGTCAGACTCTACTCACCTCAAGCATTATTCTGAGCTCTCTTTACACAGAAATGGCCTAGGATTTCTCCAATATCTCTTCATTTCCTGACGAAACCTCTCGATTTGGACCGATGGCAGTGTTCAACCTCAATGACGCCTCAATAATAAAGTGATCCCAAGTTAGGCCAGTAAACCCATGACAAATATTTTCGAGGCCCAATGGCTCGATGATGGAGTTTCCTCACATGCTACTGTGTTGCTTAAACTCACTCCTAATATCTTGCTACCGTAGTATTATTCCGGAGGGTTTGTTGACACTGTCTCCCTGGGTCAAGGTCTCTCTACCTCCAGTTCCCAATTCGCAAGAGCATCACAAAAAGCTAGGGATGAATGGTAGTTCGACGAATTGAATATTAGCCCACTGTTCAGGTTATGACTAAATGAATTTGCCACATTCTGGGGGCATTATAGTGTGAGTCTAGATACAATGGAGTAACGAGAGATTGTGCAACTGAAGAGAAACTGATCATTATGAATTCGATGCTAATAAGTTTGATTTCTTCGAATTGAGACCTTGTCTTGTTGCACAATGAAAAAAAGAGGTTATGGAGTCATTGACAACTGAGAAGGCAACAGGATAAAGTACATAGAGAACAACGAAGAAATGCATCGACCCGCAGGTCTGCTGGAATTTTTGGAGAAGATACTATCAGTGAAACAGTTTATTCGAATGACTAGCGATGGCCGATATGCGAGTTGTAAGGTGGTCAAGCGCTGCCCGGTCAAGAATTTTGAGAGGCTCTTTGAAATCGTCACCCCGCTCCAACATGTTGACCACACATTGCAGCGCCTTGTGGACGCCGGAAAGTGAAGGACTAGCACCAACTCGGTACTGCAAGGTGTCACTAAATGCCCTCTGCAATCTTTGAGTAAACCTTACGAAAATGATAAGCTAAACCCGGACAAGCGACAAAAGAGATCTTACATGAAGCGTCGTCAATGTTTGATGGTGTTTCTGGTACTCCGTAGCCTTGCTTGCAGCGTCTTCGGCGGCACTCTTTGCCTTCTTGATGTCGGCCTCGAACTTCGCAATTCCAGTGAGTTCGCGAGCAGACTGGTCCTTGAGAGTGTTTAACAATACTTGCTCATGATAGAGCTCGCTTTCCTTCGAGTCTTTCTTCGTTTCCGCACCCAAGCGCTCTGATTTTGCCGTTGACAAGGCTGCCTGTAACACGAAGTTGTTCAAAGGGACCACCGCACCGTCAAAATATTCGATGAGATCTTCCGGGGAGTCATTGTAACGTCGCTTGGCCAACTCTTCGTTCGCGAGCACTTTCTTGAAATATGCCTCTGCACTCTTATAGTCGTCTTCAGCCATCTTGAATTTCTCTTCTCGGGCTGTCAGATCACTCTCAGTCTTGACGTGCGTCTTTTTGAGCTCCACTTGTTGCTGTTCGGCCGCTTTCAATCCAGGGTTCTCATTCTGTGTCAAACCCTCGATGCTACCTTTCTTGTTCACCTCGGCATCCATCTTCGCTCCAATAGCCGTGAACCAGGAAGCGACTGTTTCTTTTGCAAATTGCAAATTCTGAGGTTATAATGTTAATAGATAAACACCATCAAGATACAAAAGAGTAGGATGACAGACCTGGCTTGCTTCCTCACCCCTTGCTGAGAACTGCTTGATGTGATCACGGAACAGCACTGCCATGCTATCAACGGGCAGGGCGCTGTCCGGATGTTCCAAGATATGAATGATAGCGTTCTAAAAATCATTAGTCGAGGCACTGTAAGACATAAAGACGTTGACCATCATACCAATGCATCGACTGTGTTGAATACATGGTTTGTGATGCATATGTGCTCTGGAGATTCAAGATAGTTTTCACTTCCAACCGACAAGGACGGCTGGGCAACATATGTGACAGCCAAACAAGAATCGACATCACGGTGTGGTGAAAGCGTGAGTTGCTGAAGTAGTCAGAAAAAGTAAGCTACTTAGGTAGAAAATCCGAGTACCTGCTGAGAGTTCTGTAAAAGCATCTTCTGCGACGCTAAGTCTGCTTCCAAACTGGAACACAAGTAAGTAACTTGGACATCGAAATGTAGTTAGCTTGGCTTACCGAACTGAGAAACCGTCCTTTTCGATGTTCCATTCATATGGTAATTCAATTTTCACCGCAACGGTACTACTATCCACAACGAGGTATACACCAGTTCCCCGATTAATGAGCCATTCCCCGTTTACGCCGGGGCACGAGCTCCACTAGTTGAAAGTTGGTCAAACCAGATTCGTCGTAAGCCAGCAAAAAAAAACTTACAAGCTGATTTGGACTATTCGATGGCGCCAAAAACGACAAAAATGAGTCCTTGGACTCGAGAGCCTTGCCAGAATGTTCAAGTCGGAAGGCCTTGGTTTCAAGAGTGGGTGCTTTGTTGCCAGACATTGAGCGGGGCTACTGGAATGCGACTGAATGCAGATTTCCAGCCTGGTATTTAAGTCTGGCCATTGTGTCCAACAAGCATGTTGGCCAAGATGCCACGGCTGCATGCTGTACCGACAATGCACGAGTATGTACAATCAAAGCTGCTCAAGTATATAAGCACGATATTGGAATTTCCTCAACTGCATGACACCGAGAATGGATTTAACAACAGATGTTTACGTACCTTTGGAAAAAAAACGACCTTGCGGTTTCTTGGCACCGTCGACCCGGCACAACTAAGAGTAACGTACATGGGTCACATCGCGAGTGCAGATCATGATCAGTCACCTCGACTTCAGATTACAGCGCCAAGATCATGCACAAGTCGGAAAAGAGCAACTCCGCTGTCTTTAATAATTGTATTCTGGGTTGGTACTTGCAATTGTGCTTTCTACACGCAACACCAAGATCCAGCCAAGTTCAATCGTGTCATGAGACACGTCAATGATGCTCGAATCATTGTCCAACCTCCTTGGAGAGAATATATTCGAGTTGTTCAAAGGCGAAGCAGGTAGCCAAGGGTCAAGGCTGGCAAAAAGTAGACGAGTGTACGCGGAGTGACTATTAGTCAAAAGGTTGTGCGCTGACTTTAAAGATATTATGTTCGAGAAACGCGTCTGTGGTAGAGGAGATGAGCAACAGAACCGCAAATGGTTGGGAAAACATACTTTGAGTCTGAAGCCAACTCATCAATTGCAAGAACCAGGTTGTTGATAGCTGCAGATATACGTAAGGAAATTTATTGGCCCGCCACTTCCGTAGGGCGACCAGTAATTCTTGAGTTATCAAAACTCGAAAGCTTGAAATTGGGTGTTACGAGACAAAAAGACGAATTCGGCGTTTGAAAAGGAGTAAATTACAATGGGAAATAGAGGCTGAGCAAACCGTAGGATCGTGGAAGTTGAGCTCATCGGGGAGATGACGCTGAACGCTGGCTACATCAGGCTGGGAAAATCGGTTGATCGCACGACGCGAACTAAACCATATCTCTACTCTTGGCAACCTCTCCATCGGGATACCTTCTACTACCAGCTTTCCTTCCCTGCAGGATTCCGCATTTTGGTAGCCTGTCGATTTATACATGATGGTCGCGCGCACTGCAAGTGGAGATAGACTCGAATTCAGTGACCATCTCAAGGTTTCGGTGCGTGTACCTTGCTGTTCAAAGTGTAGCCTGTAGACTGAACCTCTAAGAGCAGGGTTTTTTGGATTATGTTTCTTGTCGAATTAGAGCCAAAAATATGTGCAAGAGGATGTTGGAATGACTCTTTAAAATCCGCGACTTCGACAACCTAAGCACTGGGTGGCAAAAAAACCCGTTCAGGTGATGATACCAGAGGTTCGTCCATGATATCATTTTTGCTACATGCAGATCATTTATTGTACACTTCGCTTAGGGACTTGAATCAAAATCTCGCTGAAGGTCAAGAAAGAGAAGCCTTGAAGGATAAGTAGGAGCTCAGTCATTCTGGTGCGTATCCCCTTCTTTTGACTCCGCTGCGTCCTCTGACCTTGGCGTTGGACTTCCCATCTGACACTCTCTTCTATGTCCTCCTTGATGTGCCACTGCAGTTAATCCAAGAAGAATTCAATACAGTTGTCCTCTAAATATCACATCATGCAGCCACCGAACAACCAGCACGCTCTGCGCTTGCCATCGAATCAGCTGTGAGTTCTTTCTGTGGCCAAATCTGTATATACCTAATGCGCTTTTGGGCAGTGATTTCGTCAGACCTATCTACAAACACGAAGCTCTTTTGGTGTCTCATGTCGCATATTCCACTGTCTCGCTAGCAAATGGACATCTTGTTGCAAGCAGCCCAATACCTAAAAACCGATTCAGCGCAAGGTTACTTGGGCCTTATCCTCCTGGAACAATGGAACACGTAGCGTGGCGCACCAGTCAATTGTGTTCTTTTTTTATTTCACTCCAAAGAAGGTTCAAGGCTGACATACAATATTTAGCTCGCTTTCTCAATCCAAACCTCATCGATAGGCTGTAAACTTACCTTCGAGTTCATCAAGGCAAGTATTTACGTAGATCTGCTGCGCCTGATCATTTGAATGCACCGAATCGACGTTTACACCTGCAGATAGGCATCAAAGTGGCTCATTCGTCCACGGCATTCTATTTACCCAAGGGAAGAAAAGTCGCATTCAGTCTTTGAAATGCTATGAATCCCAATGGAGTATAGGGCTCGGACTCAGAGGCAGGTGACTGTCTTTGCGGCCAGTTTGTTCCCAGTAGGTGTGTATTCCTCTGCCTACTCAAAAACTCTGGGCTCATATTTTCTCTCAAGATCGGCAACTTGAACATGTTGAAGTTATATGGATCAAAATCTTCCTGAAAATCCTGGTTGACGCTGAGGGATCCCGAATTCAGATCACAGAGTCTCACTGTATCAGCCGTTGCTGAGTATTCTCTCACTTGTGAATAACCTCTGGTCCTCCAGTTTCTGTGTCATATTTCGTAACTGTATGCCATGCCGAGGACGGTTGTAGGCGTTGTGAATGCCATTAAAGTTGAAACTTGCGACTCCAGCGTTCAAACTGAGCGAGAATTCAGAGTCGAAAAAGACAACCACCCGAACTGAAGTACGTTGGAGTTTGAACTTGGAGAACCAGTTGTCAAAGGAAACGACTCAGCTCAGCTGGCTACCCGTCTCCCCGCACCACCAAGCATTGATCGAATTTCTGGCAACAAATCTCTCTGAACGTCGAGTTCAGACACGAGCTCAAATATATGAGCGATCCATTCCAACTCTTCGTGGTCCCGTCGCTCCCTTTCTAAGCTTAGACACATTCTAAGACTCTGGTCGATTGTCCTACCACTTGTACATTATTGGTCGGGAGTCAGTAATCTGAAGTTCTGAATGCCGTACCTGTTTTCCCTGTTCTCGTCTCAGGCTGCTACATTAACCGTTTATAGGAACCCTTTTTGATGATTAATCCTAAATGATTATACTTTGACTTTGACTCTTATGTTGGTGGGGAACAGGTCAACTACAATTATTGGGATATTGCTATCAGGTAGACAACTTGCCAGCGGGCGAACCACCAGTGATGGCTGGTATGCGAGTCATAAGATGGTCAAGTGCCGCCCGGTCCAGGATTTTGAGAGGCTCTTTAAAATCCTCACCCTTCTCTAATATGTTGATCAAACCTTTCAGCTTTTCGCGGACAGCAGAAAATTTTGCATCACCGCCAACCTTGTACCGCAACGTGTCGATCAAATGCTCTCGACAATCTTTAAGTAAACCCTATGAAACAGATAAGCAAAGAACAGACAAGGAGCTAAAGAGACCCCTCACATGAAGCGTTGTCAATGTTTTATGGTGGTTCTGGTAATCCGTGATTTTACCAGAACCGTCCTCAATCGCGGTCTTTGCCTTCTTGATGTCGCTCTCAAGCGTCGCAATTTCCTTGCGTTCTCCAGAAGACTGGTCCTCCAAGGTTTTCACCAACCCTCTTTGATGTTCGAGCTCGCCTTTCCTCGAAATTTCCTTCTCTTCAGCACCCTCGCACTCTGTTTTCTTGGCTGCCCAGACGGTGCCAACAAATGTTGACGGATCAGGCTCGCCGGGATCTCCTCCAACGTTTTCCAGGGCATGATTGAAATTTCCCTCGGCTAAAATTTCGTTTGCTTTCGCGTTGTCAAAATGCTTCTTCGCACTCTCGTACTCGTCTTCAGCTGTCTTGAATTTCTTTTTTTCTGCTTCTAGGTCAGTCTCGGTCTTGATGTGCGTAGTCCTGAGTTCAGCCAGTTTCTTTTCATCCGCCTTCAATCCAGGATTTTCATCCCGTATCGAGCTCTCGGTAGTCCCTTTGTTCTTCACCTCTGCGTCTATCTTGGCTCCGATGACGGTGAACCAAGAAGCGACCGTTTGCTTTGCGAATTCCAAATTCTGAGCGCATGATGTCAACAATCAAACACTGTCAAAGTGCACAAGAGTGGGATGACCGACCTGTGTGGCTTCATTGCCCCTGGCTCTAAACAAATTAATGTGCCCATTGAATAGCACCGCCATGCTTTCGACGGGCAGGGTACTGTCTGGATGTTCCAAGATATGAATAACGGCGTTCTAAACATCATTAGCCAAGGTGCTGTAAAACATAAGAACGTTGATCAACATACCAAGGCATTGACCGTATTGAATACATGGTTTGCGACACATGTGTGCTCGGGAGATTGGAGGTAATTTTCACTTCCAATTGACAAGGACGGCTGTGCGACATATGTGATGTTGAACAAAGAATCAGCATCACAGAGTGGTGAAACTGTAGGCTTCTGAAAAGGAAATGACAAAGGGTAAGATACTTGTGTAACAGATTTAACCAACGGGAGTACCTGCTGAGAGCTCTGCAGAAATATCTTTTGGAACGCAGTTTCCAAACTAAAATGGAAGTAAATATCCTGGAGATCGAAGAAGCACACGGCTGGTCTTACCGAACTGAGGAACCGTCATTTTGGATTTTCCACTCGTAGGGCACTTCAATCTTCACCCCAACGGTACTGCTATTATTATCCACGACGAGGTATGCACCTGTACCTCGATTAACGATCCATTGCCCACTTACACCGGGATATGAGCTCCACTAGCAGAAAAAGTTTGTTATCCAAGATTCGTCGCCAGCCCGCAAAACAAAACTTACAAGCTGGGTTGGATTATTCGATGGCACGGAGAAGGATAATAACAAGTCTTTGGCCTCAAGAGCCTTGCCCAAATGTTCAAGTCGGAAGACCTTAGTTTCAAGAGTGGGTGCTGACATTGAGTGGGATTACTGGAGAATGAGACCAAACGCAGATATTGAGCCTGGTATTTAAGTCCAGCCATAAATAGGTGCATTGTAAACCTTCAAAAAGCACGTTGTTTCGTCAGTCACAGATCTCGCAAGGGTCGAACGCTTACCTCGGCCGCTATCGAACAAAAAGATCTCACATTTGCATACATATTGCCCTGACGATGTACAACCACCATTGATCGAACTCATAACCTACGCAGCCATGAATTATTCAAAGACATGACACTGAGAATGATCTACATACTTGTGTTGTTCTCATCAAAAAGGCACAGGTCTAAATAACGGACAAACCTGGGTCACATTGTCAGTGACGCTCAACCGCTTGATTTCAGAACAATACAGGACTTACTAGCATCAGGCACAAGTCCAACGAGAACTTCTGATGCTGTCAATGGCTGGACTTTGGGGTCGAAACTTACAACTGCGCCTCCTCTGCACAGCACTACGATTCTGCCAAAGTCAATAATGTTGTGAGAGGGAGAGACGCCGGTTCGGCTCGAAATTGTCATCCAATAAGCAAGCACCGTAAAAATGCGATTAATATTGTTCACTTTGTGTACAGCGTGGCAAGTTGGAGCAGTCTGCTGACGTTCAAGATCTTCGATGTGCATTGAGCCTATCCAATCAGGTCAATAATCAACTTGCACGCGTCGAGTCACGCCACCGCGTTTGATGTCCAGCTCATCGTCATCTTGGCAGGCACTGTCGTCAAAAACTCCCAGAAAACGAAAAGGTGTGTTAATAGAATGTTGAGTGCGAATCAGTCCTGTCGCGCGCACCAGCCAAGAGCTGAAAGCTATTCTCTGGATTGCCATGCTGATTGTTCTTTTCCAGACGACACGGTTTTATTGCTCTTAAACATGATTATTTGTTCAGTGGAATTTGTAGGATGTGGAGTAATTGGTAAGACAGGTTCGTCGTAGTATTCGCAAGAGGCTGAATAAACTCTAGCACTACGAGCGTATTCAAAGACCTAGAAAGCTGAAGAATAAGGTCTGGCTGGAATGTAGTGGTACGTTAAGAAATGAACACATACCCTCAGCTAGATCCAACTCGCTGAGCTATTCGAAGACATTTGAACGAATTTGTCTTGGAACTTAAGTTGCTAACCTAGTTGTGAAGTTGGTTTCGAGGTGACTGGTTCTCTTGAGTGATAGAAAGGGAATGGTTCTTCAACTACGAGACAAGATAATCTGAAGAAGGGAAGCTCAGTCAAGCAGAAGATTGAAAAACGGTGTGCGTACCTCCCACGTTTTCCGTGACAAGAGTCGAAAGTCGCATATGTGAGGGCGACAGCGAAAGTGCCGTAGTTGGATGGCATTTGAGATCTTCATCGGAGTTGCAGCTCCACGATGAAAGGGTATTCAAGTTGTTGAAAATAGCGATGTATCCATATTCAAGCCCGGAAATGGAGACGCCGCAGAGACACGACTATTCACATTGCGTATCTAGGATGCGAGCTGAGGATGTCAAATGGCTGTCAAACCCTTCGGAATGCGTTGATGTGACGTACGAAGCCCACCGATAGGCCAAGGTTTGCAACAAGAGTGGGAGAACCATGGCAAGAGGGAGCCTTGACGCTTGGGTTAAATACTCCTCGATGTTGATTAGAGGTCATGGTCATTTGACGACGGTTGATTGACATGAACAAGACTTGAGAGGTCTAGCAGCGATTGGCAGCGAGTATGGTATTTGAGACGAGACACGGAGACCCGGGGCAGGAATGAGCTTCGCCAGCCAGCAACTGACAAATCTTCGTCGAAGAGATGCGATGACCTGACGAACAAAAAGTCAGTCTAGTGGAGGGTTTATAAACGGTGAACATACCTCTTCTTTCCAGGGAAGTATGTCGGATTATCTAACTCACTTCCAACCCCTTCGACCCAACAATCAGAGTAATCCCATCTAATGCTTGATAACAATGCCCATCGCACATTATTGTGTTGAATTTGACATTCGGTTGAGGGAAGATAGGGCAAATTGACCAAACTGACGCAACAGTCCTGATGATGGATGAACGTCGGAGCCGTCGATAAATGGACGGAATCATAAGGTATTCTTGCACGGATTTGTTAGGTGGCAATGGGTGACCATAAAGCAAATTCGAGAGACGCTTGAAAAGCTCTGCCCACAGCTATCCGCCAGTGAAAATCTACAAAAGTGAGGAATAAAAATAAGTTGGCTCTACAATAGAAAATGAGTAGATAAAGTCTTTATCTACTCATAAAGACGTACTTGGAGCCAGAATTGACGCATTTTAGGAAGATATCTGTCTTGCAGTTGGACTAAGGTTGGTTCTCCTGGATGGCGTCATTACAAACATGATGTGACTGGAGGAAGACGATCGACTGGTGAAAGCAGACACAAGAGGGCGCGACTTGGTGAGTGGGGCATGCGGTGTAACTCTAGAACGTTTTGCCAGCGCAGAGTCTCCAGGATGACAAGCCCTATGGCGAAGAGCATGAGTATACTGTACAAGATGGGCAACTGGAAAAGAAAACATACTTTGAGCCTTGAATTGTCAAACACATCACGACGATAGTTTTTTCCTTGTAAGTATTCAAGCGCATTGTCGTTGACCTTGAATTTGAGGCAGCATTTCGGTGTACTTCGAATTTCGTTGAGCTCGTTGAGATAGAGAGTTGGCGGGTCAAACATGACAACGCCGACAAGAACCGCTGCCAAACACAAACATTGCCGGATCAGGGAAGAGCGGGATGCGACCACGCCTCCCTGTCTCCAACGATGAGAAACAAAACCTCCCCACCCTCAACCTCTCAGCTTCACATATCTTGCTCTTTATTTTTTACTAAGTCTGGGATTTTTGTCTACACGTTAGCTATTTGAGAGAAGAGAACGTTGAATGTGACGTTTTTTTTTTGTAAGGGCACCCCTCCTGTCCAAACATATTACTCAATGGATGTCCACATAAAAAGCCGGTATAATTTCTCCCCGACTTGGAGCTGTGTAACTGCAAGACCTCGCTTGAACGACTGCGCAAGTTGACAACCTGAAGAACTTGGGGCGGAGATATTTGGGCATGCTAGGTTTGTACGCGCTTTTGTCTCTTGTTCCACTTGCTCAACTAATGTTTCTCTCAGTAATCCGAAGCTCAGTTGAAGCTGGAAAACATTCAACTTCGATCACACAGGACTTCGCAGCTTGTCGTGCTGGAACCTGGTATCTTTGTGGTAAGCTCATCCTGCTTCATTTTACCGCAATCTCTGATGTCCACGCTAGTCTTCCTAACCCGACGATAGCGCCTTCGTCATTTATCAAAAGTGCTACAATGATACATCCAAGTCCGTTAAACGGTGCTCCCAATTGCCGGAATCACACTGCAAATTTTTCGTGAGCTCCTTTCGCCATGACCCCATCGCATACATCTGACATATGCCTACGTAGCCCCCCTCGAGCATACCAACTTCCTCAGTCTGGACCTCGTATACGGTATTGCTTTACCCTGGAATGATTTGTTGCTCCCAATAGCCCCATCCCAAGATTCCTCCGGCCACTCAGATGACCAAGCCTAAGTTCAGGATTGAAGGAAGAAAGGACATCGTCCTTATGGATATGAGGACGTTGCAGTATGACGAACCGACCAATCGTAGGTTTACTTTACTCAGACTCAATGCGCTGTCAATTCTGATACAGTACATGTTTCCTTCCAGTTTATGCTCCACTTGATGTCGACACTCCTACGCTACTTTGAGTATCCTTGAAGGGAATATCAAACGACATGGCGCCGCCAACACTGATGAGTTGATGTTCCATCCACAGCTCACCATCACCCCCTCGTCTTTTGATTCTGCTTCGTATAAGTTATCAATATTCGAGCAGCTCGAAACATTGAGGGCACCATATCTGGGGAAGAGACCGGCATTCAGGCAGTCTTTTGTCTAATTTAGAAGACAACGAGAGCAAGCCATCTGTTCCGGTGATATTTGACCTGTATGTATTCATCTACAGTCTCCCCCAGCTGTCGACTAAAACTCTTTTTGATAGTTTCGACATTTTTGGATGAAGAAAATTTCCAACTCGACAAATATTCCAGCAAAGTACGATACGCTTCCTTGCCGAAACATTCGATTGGTGACGATTTTGAGTGAGTATTGGTTTTCACGGGGTCGATGTTGTCTCATCTACTACAGCTTTTTGAACAGGAAAACTCCATAGTTGCTGTAAAATAGCCAAACATGCTACATACCTTGGATCGACACGAATAGATGATAGGCGGCCGACCATATATCTACCCCCCAACTTGGACATTTGAGGTGAGTTTTGTTCGATGAGAGTCATTGTTTATTTACTGATTGCCGAACCAGGCCTCGCTCATTGTATCCCACCTGATATCGCACATCCAATGCATCCGGGATTACTCTTTCGGAGCGCCGGATGGACTGCAGCGTACCGACAAGAACCTATTTGACCTCCGCATCTACCATAACTGGATATCGGATGTACGCCTCCTAAAATACACCTAAAATCAGACCATCATTCAATTGACCAACAGCTTCAAATCAATATCATTACTTGCCATACTAACTTGCAAGTTGCTAATCTAGGATATCCGGCCTTAGAATTGACCTTTGTCCTCAGTTATATGGTTGGCTATTATTTAAGGCATCGCCCATCAAACACGTTGGCAGCGCCCAAACCAGAATATCTCCACCCTCTACTAAAATAAGGGGGACATGGTTATTCTCTTCGCACTGCCTTGGCCATCGTTGATCTTCCTCTGCATTCATACGTATCAAGTCTACCAATGGATCCCATCTCCGTAACTTGTGCTGTTATTACGCTTACAACTGCGTTGAAAGACCTTATCGAACTTGGAATGAAACTGAAAAAGTTCTGCGAAGGGGTAAGGTGAAATTCATCTTCCTTGACAGGTTGCGCTTACTTGAGCCCTTATAGGTCAGCAACAACGATGAAGAATTGCTCCGCCTTGCGGCACAAATTCCCCCCGACTTAGAAGAGCTAGAGAAGTTGTACAAACAAAATCCACCCATATGGAGCATAGGCCTGAGCTGAGAGAGGCGATCGGAAAACTTACTCAGTAAGCTCTCGTTTAGTACCTATGTTTGTCTTGTTGAGGTGTAACCTGGCTCTTCAGGAAAGTTGCGACTATCTATACAAAGCTCCAGAGCCTTAAACTACATCACCCCAAGCGCAGATTTGTCTCCTGGACCAAGTTCAAAGCTTCTTGCAAGGCGCCAGAAGTGGAACGAGAGATCAGGTCTCTGAAGGAAGATATCTTTAACTGTCACCAATCTTTTCAGGTGCGTCGATGCAAAACATATATACAGTCTACAACCTTCTCTAATAATACTTTGTAGACTTGTGCAGCTATACGGATTGAAGCAGGAGTCGATGCAGTATTAGCGAGTTCCCAGCAAACGCAGGCTGATATGGCTGAGATAAAGCTGCGACTCGTGTCTTTCACTCGTGAGCATCGCATCGAAATCTCACACATGAAAGATGGCGTCCAAGACAAGCTTACTGCCCTCGACTCAAATCTGTCGGCTCAAACGAATGCCGGTCAAACCATTTGCCGAGTCCTCGACGATCTCGGACTCAAGAATTCATTACTCATAAAATTGACGACCTTGCCCAAGCGATCTCACAATTGGCTATCGAAGACCGAGCTTCTCTGCTGAAGAAATCGAAACGAACGTTTGCCTATCATATCGGCCGCTTCCACTCTTTTCGTCGTACCCCACGCCAACGTGATAGGGCCCTGCTTGAAGAGACCCTCCGCCTCCTCAACAAACTCGAAGACGATGCGGATGCCGTTGACGAACATGCGTACGCGTTGACACTCCTGGGCGAATACTTCGACTCTCTTTCCATGACACAAGAGGCTTCCACTTCTTTCACCTGGGCTGTAGATTTTTATCGAATTTTAATGAAAATTCATCCGGAAGAATATGCGCCGTACCTTTCCGACGCGCTCTGCAACCTCAGTAATTACGTCTCCACAAACGACACAAGCTTGGCACTTGCAAAAGAAGCTGTTGAAATCATGAGCCCAATTATCAATAACGCCCCAGCACACGACCTCTATTGCCAATTAGCTTTTGGGCTGGATTACTATGCTTTTCACCTATCCAATTCTGGTGGGGTTCCTGAAGAAGTGCAGACGGTGATTTCTGAGGGCTTAGAGATGTACGAAACTGTCCTGAGACAAGACTCAAGAGTCACATTTGACAGTCTTCTCGGCGACGTGAACCTCTCCCAACAGATGTCAAATGTACTGGCTCAATGCCATCACACAGGTCTCGATGCCAATCCACCCGCTGAGCCTAAAACCAATTTCGATCTTACGGGCCTATATCTGTGGCTACAGCGGAGCCTTGCAAACGGCCTCGCTTGTTGCCAAACGGTTTGGCTCCCACAAGAAAGCTAAGGAATACCTACTCAAAGCTCTCCTCTGTAGACGGTACCTTATTTACGCATATCCGGGAACTTCTCTTGAATTGGATCTGGCCTATTGTTGGGAACAACTTGCTTTAATTCACTGCAGTGTCATGCCGGCAGAGGAAGCACTTGGATGGATTGACAAAGGACTACGCATTTATCGCAGATTGTATGGATATGATCCAACAAAATACACCTCTGACCTCTTCAATTGCCTAAATCTCAAGGCACAGATCCTTGGAGACCTTGAGAGGGAAGAGGAAGCACACAAATGTCTTCTCGAGGTCCTTGACGTTGACACGCAAGGAGTCGACCAAATCAATATTGCTCATTCGCTCGTCGGCACATCTACTCGCTTGTCGGACTTTGGCAGGAAGCAAGAGGCCATTATCTTACGCATTCGGACTGTTGAAATCTATCGCGTGATCCAGAAAAAGCCCAATCAATACGAGGCCGATCTGTATCTCGACCTCGCACTCGACTACAAATCTGAAAACCAGATCGACGACGCCATCAAAGCAGCTAATGTCGCTTTCCAACAATGTCTGGCCCTTGCCCTCGATGCACCCTCCGAACATGCTCTTTCACTGGGAGAGTGCCTCTCCTTATGGATCAGCCTTCTTGTTTCATCAAATCCTACTGAAACCCACCAAGTCTTTGATCGAGTAACAACAACTTTGAATCTCTATGATTCCCTTGTACGACACGACACCACCTTGTATGAAGCCTACGACACTATCATGGATTTCCTTGTTTGCTGCTCTGATAACCCGAGTGTAGCAATACCCGTCAGTTCAGAGATAGTTGAACGACTACGTGGCCTCGCTCAAGTTCACCCCGAGATAGTCGGAATGGCACTTTTAGAGCAATTGGAGTACCATGGACACCTTCTATCTAAGTTTGGCCACCTAAAAAAAGCGGCAGACTGGATGGAGGGGCTTGGTACCGACTACCATGATCCTGCCGCCATCGATGCAGAAATTTGTGAATGGTATACCAGTTTACTAATTAGTCTTGCCGACATTTTGAAAGATCGAGGAGATATAGAGCAGGCAAGAATGGTCCTTAAGCGTGCAGCGGAGACGGGAAGAACACATCTTCACATTAGCCCTTTCCTGGCTTTTATTGCCAAGTCGCATGAGGTGGACATTGTGGCATGTTCAGGAGATAAAGTGTCGGCCCTCAAACTCAGCGCAGAATGTCTTTCCTTTGCTCTACAAACTTATCCCTCACATAGCATAAAGCTTGCATTTTTCCAGCACCAGCATTCACAATTCCTCGCAGTGAATGAAAAATATGAAGATGCATTATCGGTTGCTAGGAACTCTGCAATCACAATGACGAACTACATCGCCGACAATCCATCTACACTCGACAAATATCAGTTCTATTGGCCATCCGAATTTTGGCGCACCTGGGCATCATGCCTGTCTGATACGAAGGACCTCGCCCAAGCATCGGACGTTGCAGAGCGAAGTGCGAAAGAAGCCAAGCGAGTTGAAACGGTGAACCAAAAGAAGGTATATCTCTCCAAAAAGTCTGAGAGATATCACGGCCTCGCTCTTTTCACATTCGGATCCATCCAGCTTTTCTCGGGAAATGCGGATGATGCTCTAAAATCGTTGGAAGAAGCGAGGGAGATGTGGATGCAGAGGAGCGAGGTTAGGAAATTTGATCTCAGAAATTTGGTGCTCACGCTTTGGGCTTTGGGATTCACCTACTGTCTTCTTGGACGACACAACAATGGTGTTTCCGCTCACCAAGAGCTCAAGATGATCATCCATGGCCTCAAGTACGCAGAGCCGGCGATGCATCGAGTTGTCACAGTTGCGCTTGATCAAGAACGTCGTCGGCCGTCTTGGGTTCACTTTTTGGAGAGTGTTCGCGGACATTTGATGGATGTTGTCCCAAAGGCCAGGTCCGATTAACAGACATTTTTACTTTTGTCATCCGTTTTCTTTCTTGTTTCGTACCGTTCTTCGATTTCGTTGCTATTACATAGCTGATTCTTTTGCTCTCTCTCGAGTTTCACTCTAGTTGATTAAGTTGACAGTTCTTAGGTTACCTGCCTGAAACATTTGCCACGATACAGAATTCGCAGAGCAAATCAACATATTGAGTACAGCGGTATACGAAACAGCTACATGTTGCAGCTACGCTTCACAAAAGCGGTCAATTTCAATTGTGCTCCAAGCTGCGATGTTCCATTGGCGAGAGGTCTAGAATGAATGCCTATGTCCGCTGGCCAGGTATGACTCGTTGACGGTCGGCTTGTGGTTGAACAGGAGACCGAGAGTAAGACGCATGAGGACGTACAGACAAATGCACTGCTGACAGAGAATTGAAAGACCTAGAGATCAAGATGAGGTAAATGCGAGCTCTAAAGTGTTTGAAAGGGAGAGAGAGTACGGACAGGCAGACTGTAATACAGCTATCTTCACTCTAGCTCGACATGGTACGAATTGACGTGCAATCTTCAAGCGAGAAGACATACATAATGGCGTTGGTATTCTCGATTTAAGAACTTCCTTCCTTCCTTCCAGCGTTTCTATACACGGGACGAAAACCCATGTAGCTAAGCCTACGATATTAGGAGGTATCGTAGTTGAGGTTCGACCTAGGTATTCTTCGAGATCTCCAGCGCTTTTCCGCGAAGAGATGTAGTCGAAGGCGAATTGGAAAGTCGGATTTGGTATAATTGAGCCTGAGGACAAGTGTGTTGCAGAAATAAGAGTATCTGCTCTGTATATGCGTGGTGGCGAGTTGAAAGAATTTGTTTTGACATACATGACTTCCGAATGCCATTAGACCTCGACGACACGGAGGTTGGATGTTCAACATGCGTGATGTTTCCTCGGCGTTGATTGGGGCCCACAAAGATGCAGATGAGAAGTTATAGACATATGCGGGGGTCCAGGAAAGTGATGATAGCAAGTTATAGTGGTTGAGATGTAGACAGAGCCAGGAACGAAGCTTCGCCAGTAATGGAAGTTCTTCGATCAATCCAAAAGACTGAAGAACTTGAAGAACCGAGGTCAGTTAAACAGAGAGGCGTTGATAAATGGTGAGCATACCTCTTCAATATGTTCGTTGAGACACTTTGGACTCTGCTGAGCAGCTGTATGGCCACTCGCCAAAGCGCCGTTGAAAGAAGGAGACTGGTTGTGGAGGAATGGACAGCGAAGATACTGATGCGATTGAAACATGGACCTCCGAGGTATTATCGAAATGGCGCAGTTACGTAGTACATGTTCTTACGAGAATCTTGGCTTGTTCAAGGTGGAATGGTTTTACAGAGGGAGACCATGATTCGTGAGGTTTGGAATCTTCTTGCCTCATAGATATATCCACAAGTCCTGCAGTAGAGATCTACTGCGGTGAGGAATTAGCATAGGGAAAACGGCAGCTGACAACAAAGAGAAGGCGTACATCAAGCCGTTCCAATAATATGAAAGTATCCGTCGTATAGAGTGAATAGAGTGTTAGTTGTCCTTAATAAGTGATGACAGCGAGGGGACCGGCATTGCAAGGCTGAGGAACAGACGAAGTAGTTGACTGGCTCAGGCACACATAGAGGGATTAAAATACAATGAACTAGTCCACATGAACGCGAGTTGTTGAGAAGGACAGCTGTATGGTAGCAAAGGCTCGGATAAGTACCAGGACGGCGAAAGAGAAGACCTTGAGGCCAACTAACTTATCTGATTTTGGTGCAAAGAGCATAATTTTTTGAGGAATATTTGGTTCTCAGAGATATGAATTACGCCCAGTCTTGCAAAGATGGAGAGAACTTGAGAAGGTAGTACAGTTGAGGGTAGCCGCCAAAGGTTGGTACACAAACAAATGCCGAAGTTGGCGACAAATCTTTTCACTCCGAACGACCACGAACTCAACCTTATCGTCCAAACCTTTCGACTCTCTCTACTTATCGATATCTCTTTCTTCTCTCCTGGGGTCGACTGACGACTCTCCAAGTAAGGAACAAATTTGGACTCTAATCTCTGGGCTGTGGTATGTATTAATCTTTCTACTCATGGACTGAACCCCCACAATCAAAAACTCCTCAGCTTCTCTACAAAACTGCTCGCAAGACATCGAAGCACTCTCCTCGCCACCCCATGTCTCATAGACTAAAGCATTAGGCGCTGAATCGTCCGTGTAACACTGGAAATTACGACGCACCTTGACAGGTTCGTTCGTGCTACCATCTTCCTCAATGTACGGCCAACCTGTTTCTCGCAGCGACATCGAAGACGAAGTGCACGTCTGGTCATTCAGGTAGCGTCGTTCTTTTTATTTATTTATCTGCTTCAAGTATCTGACATTGTCGTTAGTCCTTCCCCTTTGATCCTTCGTTCATGATCGTCCCGCATAGTCAACATCACGATACTCCTGGGCACCGAACACGCTCATTTTGAGCCCTGGCCGAATTGTAACTAAGCCCATTTTGTCGCCGAACACTCATTGAATCTAACCCATCTCTACATAGCTCTATGGCCACCTATATTCTCGAATGCAAACCCAACCCCCAATGCCTCAAATAAGATTAAAGCGCTGGAAGACCCGAGCGACCGTCCCTTGTTCTGGATACTAACCCCGTTCGCAGAGTTCCTCAGCGTTTAGGCGTCAATATACGGTGCCACCCTCAGGCTGCTGCTTTGAGAGGAGACCAATCTTCTCCCTTTTGTAGTGATCGAACTCCAAGCATACACTTAGACTAATCGTAAGTTCTACTTCTCTGAAAAACGGCAGAAAGTGAATTCTGACACGATCCCAACTCAGTTTACAGATCTCGGTGCTTCTCGATCGCGAGCCTCATCCTCGACAACACTCTCAAAGTTCTCGAAGAGACTGTTCAAACCTGCTGGGCTCCTTCTATATTGACGAGTCAACTTCACGACTCACGTTTCGACATATTCGCTTCAGTACCAGTCGTGACGCCTTCGTTGCATATCGACAGGATAGGCCTGATACATTGACGGTGTTCTATGTGATGATACTCTGTCACCGTCTTGTTCAGCTTCGGAAGTTGAGGAAGACAGGTGTTGTCCTCGATTGCTTCCCTCCATTCCAGTGCTTTTTCGACCTGTATGTAATAATACTTATTCTTGTCGAATCGTTGGCTGAATCTTTGGCTGAATTTTTCGGAAAAGATATCGTAGGCATTTCTCAACAAACACCCGGTTGCATGTTATCGCCACTGTCACTTATCATTCATGATCGTAGAGCTGTATCACACACTCCGAAGCCTTTTCGACTTTGGCTGCCTCTCAAACACATGAATGAGATGGTGATATATATTCTTGGGTCATTGAGTTCAAACAACTCCTTGTACAATTTTCATTATCGGGCTGTACGACTCGCGCAAGTTGGATGATTATGTTTTCACCGTTTATTCTCTCTTCCCTTCTCAAGTGGTCACCGAATTTTTCATCTCGTTAATTGAGTCTATATGAACATTTAACTTTGGCTCTTTTGTTGATAAGACACCTTCGAAGTAATACTATTAGTTGGTCAACTTGCCAGCTGGCGAACCACCAGTGATGGCTGGTATGCGAGTCATGAGGTGGTCGAGCGCCGCCCGGTCGAGAATCTTGAGAGGTTCTTTGAAATCCTCGCCCTTCTCCAACGCGTTGACCAAACCTTTCAGCTTCTCGCGGACGGCAGAAAATTTAGCACCACCGCCAACGTTGTACCGCAACGTGTCAATCAGATGCTCTCGACAATCTTTGAGTAAACCCTATGAAACTGATAAGCCCAGACAAGAAAAGCAACGAAAGAGATCCCTCACATAAAGCGTCGTCAATGTTTGATGGTGGTTCTGGTAATCCCTTTTTTTGCTTGCACCGTCATCAGTCACGCTCTTTGCCTTCTTAACGTCAGCCTCGAGCTTCGCAATGTCGATGACTTCTCGAGCAGACTGGTCCTTCAAAGTCTTCAATAGTCCTTGCTCACGATCGAGCTCGCCTTTCCTCGAGTTTTTCTTCTCTTCAGCACCCTCGCGCTCTGCTTTCTTTGCTAACCAGACGTTACCCACAAAAGTTGACGTATCAGCTTCGTCGAGCTCTAACACGGGTTCCGCCAGGGCATCATCATAACTTCCCTTAGCCAAATCTTCGTTCGCTTTCGCGTTTTCGTAATGTTTCTTTTCACTCTCGTAATTGTCTTCAGCCGTCTTGATTTTCTTTTCTTGTTCTTTCAGCTCAGCTTTGGTCTTGGTGTGCGTAGTCCCAAGTTCCGCTAGCTGTTTTTCGGCCGCCTTCAATCCAGGATTCTCGTTCCGTGTCGAGCTCTCGGTAGTCCCTTTGTCCTTCACCTCTGCGTTCATCTTGGCTCCGATAACAGCAAACCAGGAAGCAACTGTCTGCCTTGCCAATTCCAAATTCTGATGTCGTAATATTAATAATTGAACACTGTTAAAATACAAAAGGCTGATATGACTGACCTCGGCTGCTTCTCCGCCCCTGGCCGTGAACAACTTAATGTGATCACGGAACAGCACCGCCATGCTATCGACGGGCAAGGTACTGTCTGGATGTTCCAAGATATGAATGACAGCGTTCTAAACGACATTAGCTGAAATGCCAAACACCACAAAGATGTTGATCCTCATACCAATGCATTGACTGTATTGAACACATGGTTTGCGACACATGTGTGCTCGGGAGATTCAACGTAGTCTTTACTACCAACTGTCAAGACCGGCTTGGTGACATATGTGATGGTGAACAAAGAATCGGCATCCTGTTTTGGTGAAACTGCAAGTTTCTGCGTAGACATTAGAGAGTGTAAGATATTTGTGTAGTAGATTAAAGTAATGCGAGTACCTGCTGAGAGCTCTGCAGATATATCTTCTGCGAGGCAGCTTCCAAACTGGAACAGAAGTAGATATCCTGGAGATCCAAGATGCAGAAAGCTAGTCTTACCGAACAGACGACCCGTCATTCTGAATATTCCATTCATACGGTAGTTCAATCTTCACACCAACCGTATTATTGTCCACGACAAGGTAGGCCCCTGTACCTCGATTGATGATCCACTGCCCATTTACACCGGAGTACGAGCTCCACTAGTAGACATCATTAGTTATTGTTGCCTGCCCGTCAAAGACAACTTACAAGTTGATTTGGACTGTTTGATGGCACGGAGAACGACAACGAGTCCTTGGCCTCGAGAGCCTTGCCGGAGTGTTCAAGTCGAAAGACCTTGGTTTCAAGAGTGGGTGCTGTGTTGCCTGACATTGAGTGGAGCTATTGGAGAATGCGACTGAACGCAGCCTGAGATCTTGAACCTTGTATTTAAGTCTGACTATAGCTGTACAAATCGCAGACCTTCGATAAGAACACTGGTTCGTCAGTCTGGTCGGTTCTCGCAAGCGCCTGATGCTTACCTTAGCCGTCATTCAAATAAAAAGGGTGTCACGGAGGCATATTATCCCGACAATGTACGATCAAAACAATTCAGGTTCATGGCCACATGGTTGTAAATTCTTCAAATTGTCTTCAAAGGCACGACGCCAAGAATGGATTTAACGGCAGGTGTTGGTATACTTCCGTTATTCTACATCGAGCAGGCACAAGTCTGAACAACGTACCTGGGTCACATTGTCAACAACGCTCAGCCGCTCTGATTTCAGAATAATAGAGTACTTACTGACATCAGGCACTGGTCGGAAAAGAGCAACTCCGATGCCTTTGATGTGACTGGCTCTGGGGTTGACACCTAAAATCGTGCCGTTCCCGCAACAATCTAGCGAAGATCGATCATGTCGTAAGAGCCGCCAGTGCTCAAAATCTTCATCCAACCTCCATGAACACCCAATTGAATGACCGTCTTCGAGAAGAGGGATTATATGAAAAGATGGCACAAAATTCGAGGGTAGCCTAACGCGGTTCTCGTATTTCGTGAAAAGCTGTGAAACCAAGACAGGTGGTGGTTTTAGGTCGTCCGAGAATCGAGCCTTGGGTACGAGATTAAGCATCTCATCTGGTTTCAGAATAGAGCACCAACATCTAGCGCAAGTCGGAAAAGATCCACTCCGTCGTCTTCGATCAATCTACTCTGGGTTGACGCCTACATACGAGAGTGCGGTTTGTTTTTGCGGTGTGATAGATTGAGAAGTGTGTGCAGTTGTCCAGGATCTTCAGAGCGCATTGGCAGGACGCATTAAGTCTCGATAATAGGTCGAGAAGACATTGTGTGATCGGTTATTATCCCGCGAGGTTAATGAGAGTGTGGAGGGTGTGGAAAGATAGCGACAGCAGGTCATCTGCAGCTTCCAGAGTCTCGACTCAAAAGCAAACATATAGTCATCCAATTCGAATGCGTAAAGGTGACCGGGAGCGAACCTCCGCCAAGGAATGTACATTTACTCCCAGTTGTCCAGATGGAAGAGATCCAGTAATCTAGAGAAAGATCAATCAAGCGAATATAGGTTGTCCGATGAAACACAAACATTTTTTAAAAGATGTTTTGCCCAAATGCTTACATCGCTGTCTTGATTATCCTCTTGTGAGGAAGGTAATGCGATTATCGAGTGAGAAGACAGCACTGTAGTCATGATTTGCACGAGGGCAGCCCTTGACCGGAGTTGGCCTGGTACCACAAATACCGCTGGTCTTCCAAATTGAAGATATCTAATCTCGCGTTCCACGACAGGAGTCGAACACCATATAAGGAGGGTAATACAGGAGGTTCGGTACTACCGAAGTTGAAGTCCACCTCTCGATCATCGTTGGGTATGTTCGTTGAGGCTCCATGACGAGAAATTGTCGGGCTCAAAGGCGAATAGCAGGCTGGGTCTGCGTTAACAAGCCAGTTGAGGAGGACATCGCGGAAGCAGGCACATTGCTGGTATAGCCGCTTTGTATATGCGGTGTGGTAGGTCGAAGAATTGTGCTCTGACGTCCAAAACGGTCAGAGTACATCGACACGAAGGCTCAAGTTCAAATAGCGGTGGGAGGAAACTTTGGCCTTCGGTGGTGATTAAGCTTCCGTGTGTTGAGAGATAGGTAGGTCATTGACCTCGGCGAGCAGTTTGTAGAGTGTGGGTATAGGGCAGTGTTTGATGAGATATGTCAAGAAGACGAGCCACGAGGTTCGCTAACCAAAGTAGGCATCTTAAGCGATGACATATGAAGATCTGAGGAAGTATGGGTCAGTCCATAGGAGAGACGCAGTGAACAGTAGTCATATTTATTCTGCTTCCCGTGTTTGTTGTTTTCGTTTTGAGTGTCTTGAACTCCTACTTGTTGAACCGCTATCCTATTCAGGCCACATTAACTGTTTGGCACAATCCCTTGGAATGAAGGGCCGGTGGAAGCAGACGTAAAGAGAAAGATATTACGATGGGGGTAATAGGCCTCGCGAGACGCACAGTCTGCGAGAAGTTCTGAGGAGTCGGGAATATTTGTATAAAGACTAACATAAGTCCAAGAAGTTTGTTTTGAGGACCAATTGTCAAGGCTGCGCCCGGCTAAGGGCATGTGTATTTGAGAGAGGTTGCTGCAAATTTCCTCTAGGAAGGAAGAAGAAAACTTGTCGCCTTCCTGAATTGACTCAAATTTATTGATCGCGCCTCTTGTCCTCAACCCATCAAGGCTCAACGTACTCAACATTCAACCGCCGTCTTGGCTTTCTTTCCCTAAAGTCTATTGCATCCATTGCCCTAGTCAAATGTATTTGATAGTGCATAAAGGACGCTGGAGAGAGCTCCAGTACGTTCACCTTTCTAGACCAAGTTTTTCAACAAATTCAACCGCTATGATCAGCCACTCGTCTCCGCCAAACTGGCTGCGCGTTTTGGTATGTTCCCCATTCCAAACCAAATTTTCAAGTAAATCTAACTCCTATGATCAGTGACTTGTCAAACTACTCGCCTGCCAACTGTCCCAGCCGTAAATCTCCTTACACCAAGCGTCCGAAACCACCATACAGTTTTGTACTCTCCATCACAACAGGTTCACTTGTATTGCTGTACTTGTTGTCTTCTGTGACGATAGCTAATTTGTATCTTTGCCAGTGAGCCCTGATATCAGCATTGAGACAATTTTGCTCTGGGAACGGGATTTTCGGGGCGTGCGTATGGCCTCGCTTGACCACTATTTCATCTCACCATCCTGTCTGCTTTATTTTCTAGTAGCTTCACCGTCATTCTGCTGTCAACTTCCGCCGTCTCAATGAAGGACTCTTGAATTGAGATATATCGTTGTTGTACACTAAGTCGAATCTATGCCTTTCATTCTACGGAGCACGCTCAAGCTCAATTACACAGACCCAAGATTGGTCCAGCAAATCACTACCACCGCTGAGCGGACCGACTTTGCAGCCGTTCTCTCGAGTAACGGCATATCAGTGCACGTACGAGCAAGCCAAGGAGATTGAAAACTTACGCCTCAACGTTGTAGAATGGTGGAGGGGGCTAACAATGTCGTCTCCGCAGTCTGGATTCGAAGAAGGGGTATTTTCAACCGGAGTAGGTCATCTCATCATGTTCGCGAAACGCGATCGCTTGCTAATATTATTTTTGATCTCCAGCTCTACCATTTCAGAAGTGTATTTGAGTTTCGACTTCTCTCAAACCTTCTCATATCGACGAGACCTCAACTAATGGTGAGGATCTACGTAAGGAGATCAGATTCGTTGGGCGATTAAGGCCGAGACTGGAGGATCCAGCGAGTTGCCGCGATCAGATGACCCGCTGGAATTACGTTGGTGGAATGCAAGACATGTCATGTATATCTTGGCAATTTTACTTGAAAGTGATAAGCATGTTATCCTGTCAGTCTTGTCAAGTCTGGCCAGCGTCGGATGCTTATCAAATGCTTGCTTCGCTGTTGTTGGAACAAACAGGAGTACAATGTGTATGGTGACAAGGTGTCGTGGATGTTTACTGTCCCGACCATTACGACGAACGCTGGTCAAGTTTCATAATTATTCTGGAACTTCTACAAAGCCACGACGCCGGTATGGATTTGACAGTAGGCGCTTGGGTTTTTTCGAAAAGAAAGGACCCTGAATTTTCTTAAGTCAACCAGGCACAACTTATACAACGTGCACGGGTCACATTGTAAGTGGCTTCGATTTCAGAATACAGTAACTTAATATTTTCAGGCACAACTCGGAAAAGAGCGACTCCGCTGCCTTCAATAGTTGGACTCTGGATTGACACTTACAATTGTGCCTTTTAGGCGTAACACCAAGATCCAACCAAGATCAATCTTGTCGTGAGAGACACCAATGCCTATGCGTAAATCACTTAAAAGATCGGTGGATTGCGTTTTTCTCTGCCAACTCAAGTAACCTTTGCATCTTCACAATCAAACGCTCCAATGGCTGAAAGCGTCGTTAAATACCAAGCTGCTCTCTCTGAGACTCGTACTATCAACGATGATATGCACGATACAGCGAATACTCTCTGGGTACGCCTTTCGGCTTTCTCGAGTGTTGTCCCATGTGTTGATAGGCGACTTATAGCATCAACTCGACTGGCGCGTATTCTACTCGCTGCTCTGAACCTAAACACTGTATTGAAAACTATTCTAGGGAGAAATTGCTGATTCCTGGGCCGTCCTCTATCGCTATTTTGGGAAAGCTTACTATGGTTGGATTGGTTGATCATATCATGGCAAGTTCTCTCTAATGTGTCCACCACCGACGTACTAACCGGCGACCGTCAGCTCGAACAAGGAAACAAACCCTATGAACATCTCAACAACCTCGACTTCCGTGCTTGCGTAGTCAAACTCAGGAACGAGTTCATCAACGCGTTCTCCGCCAGCTACATAAACATGGAGGTAAGTCAGGTCATAGGCCATCCATTTCGCATTTTACTGACGCTTTTTTGAAGAAAATGTCCAAACAATGCCAATTCTTACTAGGTGGGTGCCCTTTATCTTGTCATGACCGACACTTTGTTGACAGATATATAGGCACTACTCATGAGACAATTTCACTCGTCTTGGAATACGATATGGAGGGCATGTCATTGTACCAGCGCAACTCCAAAATCACTTTACTCCTTCCCGACTTCCTCGAACAAATGGCTTCTAGCGTCAAGAAGTGCGATACGTACGTCGCGGAATGTGTAACTGGTTTCCAGACCGCGCTGTACACTGCACAAGACCTTCAAACAGCGTCGACCTTGACATTTGGTATCTCTGAGGAAAAGACCAAGCAGCTGGAATCGAAAGAAAGGGAGCTCAAAACTCGTGTCACCGGCGCTGAGGAGAGAAAGAAAATCCAAGAGACTTATTTAGCAGACGCCAGGAAGTCACGTGAACAAGTTTGTGTTTCGATCCAACACGGTGTTTACTCGTACTAAAGAGCATCTAGGCAGAAAAAAGGTTTGATAAAACTATGGATGCTATCCCTAAAGGTGAGTGTTTTCAGAATGGATGAATGCTTATACTAACCAGCCAAATAGGTGGTGAACTACTGTCAGTGGCCTTGATTTCAACAAGAACTACACTAACGTCTTTATTAAGTGCGTTGCAAGCCGGAGAGAAGTTGGTTGTGAGTTTTTTGAGATCTATGCTCATGTAAAAGTAAGAACTGACTTTCCAACAGGAATTAGGCGCGCAAGCGGGTAGCATGTTCATTCAGAAACACATGAATCTTACGAACGCTGCTTTCGCCGCCGGCACTGACCTCGCTAAACAAGGAGCTGGCGTCGGTTTTGATAAACTCAGGGAAGGAGACAAACCGTCGACCCCAGGTGCTTCTGGAACCACACCGCCTACAGCTCCAGCACCACCCGTGGAAGAGATTGACTTTTCGGATCCGGCCTTTTCGAATGCCGACCAGCTCCGGGAGATCCTGGGTGTCTTCAAGAATGTGGTCACCGGTGGGACAGGCGGGTCTGTGAATTGGAATGCCGTCATTGCTTCAGAGGATGGCGAGAACACCAGCTTGGGCTACGTTATCGCAGCTCTTGATGGACTTGCAGACGATGAAAATGCATATGGCAAGTTCAAAGACGCCCGGGACGTCAAGGCAATTTATATAGCCTCTCGTGGTGTGAGTAATGCCTTCCACAACTCTATTAGTCTGCTCACGTTCTGTGCTTAGCATGCGAACAAGTTGAAGGCCACCAAAGATCGAGACAGCGAAGAGGTCAAGAAAATTGTCACCGCCGTCAAGAGTCTTGCTCTTCGTGCTGATAAGGTTGCGGCTTCTATCGCTTTGAAATCGAAACGTCCTGCCATCTCAGCCTCACTGACCACTTCCACCCCTCCACCACCAGTAACTCAACCGACGACCCCAGCAAACGCCAAATCAATCGTACAAGCGACAACAGAAAACGCCCAGTTTGGTCTGGCCAAAGCGGAAGCCCAACTGGATGCATCAAGAGAGTGCTACGCGAAAGCTAACGAGGCGATGTTACAACTCTCAAAAGAACTCAACGAGTTCAATGTGGAGCTCGCTGGGATCAATCCTCAGAAGATCCAGGTTAGATATATATCTTCGATGTTTTTCATGATTCTTACTGTATTTTCTTTCAGTGGGAAAAGGTTCGCAAGGTCCTCGGCCAAGCTATCGGCCATCTCAGTCAACTTGTCCACTATCTCACCCAACTCTCTGAGTTCTTTGCTTACATCCGAGCGACCGTCACTGAATTACTCAGACCCCAAGTTGATGGCTTCGTGAAGCGTGCGGGAACGCAGCTTGACGATCTGAAGGGAATGACCTTTGATTCATATGCGAAGAAGGTGAGTCTTCCGTTTTCCTGTTAGCCGAGATCCTCTGACACATGTATTTTAGACATTCGCAAAGGATTGTATCAACATTGCCAGCATCACTTTTGTTATGCGTCAGATTGGCACTGTAAGTCATTCGAAACTGTAACATTGCCCATACTGATGATTTTCCAAGGCCTACACAGCGGTTTATAACTCTCAGATTGGTAAAGGGATGAAACTATTGTCCGACCTCCCTATCGTCCCAACAGGAGATCAAGCTGGAGCAATGATCTCTTCCGGAAAGGCTTTGGAGAAGTGGAGTCTGGAAGCCCAAGATGAGATGCGGACCGTTCTGGAGAATGTGAGTCAATTCGATTCTGTTGTACATATCCTCCTCCTCCTAACTGTCGCCCTAGAATTCGAAAGAGTTCAACAAGAAGCTTAGGGCCCAAAAAGAGCGACTCGAAACTCTGAAGTCCATCCTACCACCTCCGCCCGAATATATGAAGGAAATGGTGACAGCAGCCAAGATCGAAGAAGTTCAAGCTGAGGTCCCCAAGATTCAAAAGAGAACATTGCCTAAATTTGATTATTGATTTACTACCACTCTATGATTTTTCTGTATGGCAGTATTGTACTTGTGAATGCATCTCGTCCTGAACCCCCTTGTCCAAGTTGTCCTGAACACCAAGTTACTCACCGAAATCCCCTGTCTCCGAGTATAGACTCTGGGTATCTCAACATCGTCCAGATAAAAAAAGACGGATATCATTCCACGTTTAGTTGTGCGGCTTCATTGAAAGCTCAAAAAAAGAAATCGAAATCGAAATCGAAATGGAGTTGAAAGGTGAGATCTCAAGACTGAGAGGGAATAGGCAATTTTAAGAGGAGTTGTGTATCAAACAGAGCATTACAAAAAACAACAGTGGTATCGCTGTGAGCTTGACGCGTAGAGTCACGCCACCGCATTTGATGGTTAAAACGTCATTTTGGCAGCATTTGGGAGGCACCTTCATCAAAGGCCCTCAGATCACGAGAAGGTATGTTAAAACAGAAATAAGCGTGTATTCACATGGACGGCGCAGCTCTATAGTTCCTAAAATTATTACCTGTTAACTTGTTGGAGTGAATGTCTTTGACTCGGCTATTGTACACACATGGTAAGACGAGTTCGTCGTTCATAGTATTCAGGGTGTGCTCGGATCCGACAGTGTGTCTGCTTGCAACGGCTATGAAGTGGAATGAAATCAAGTAAGATAGTGTAGAAGCTAGAGACATACGATAATCTCGTCGGAGCTGTTGCTGCCAAGGGCGTAATTGGGCATTTTATTGGCGCGCAGAGGAACTTGGAGTTCTGATCAGAACGAAGACGCACTGGCATGAGTCTGGGAATCGAAATCTGATACACGAAAGTCATCATGTTAACATAAATCTCAGGAAGAAAAGAAAAGAAACTAATCTTCATCATTCCGGGGTGATTTACCCTGCCAAAGAGTTGGTCAGTTTTGCAGGTAGGTCAGTTTCGGAAAGCAGGTGGACCTGATGACGTGATGACGCGTACTGATTGAAGAGCGCACGAGTTACTCTCAACGTTTCAAGCTCGCGAATTCATCGTAGTGCTCCCCTGACAAGGTGACCATCAGACATAATTAGTTCAAGGGGAAAGCAGATTCGGAATCAGAAAGACTGAGGAAATTGAAGCGATAATGCTTGTTGGAGGATTGGCATCGGAGACCCAGTCGTCAACGAAAGGACGGAATCGCCAGGTGTTCTTGCAGAATCTCGGCGAGGTATCGATGAGTGCTCATACGGTCGAATTCGCAAGCCACTCGATAAACTCTAGCGCTACCGGCTTATCCGAAGATCTATAGAAATGAAAATGAAATCAGGGCGCAACGTATTTGTGCGTTAGGAAATGAACATTGATGTCGTGCCAAATCCAACTCATCGAGCCACTCGAGGATATTGAAGGATTCTGTCTCGTAGGTCAAGTCGTTGACCGGGTTGTGAGATAGGTTTCCTGGGGTTGGTCCTCTTGGGTGGCAGAAAGAGAAGGAAAGATCACTCAAGCAGAAGGTTGAAAACGGTGCAATCATGCCCGCCCAAGATCCCAGCCTATATCCCTCTGTTGAGCTCTGACGTTCGACTTCAAGGGATCAGCCATAGCGACGAAGCTTATGCCAGGATCTGCGAGAGTCCCGAGTCGGTATCAGTCTTGCTAGGCATTTTGGTGGAAGCTTGGGAAGCCTTTAGAGATAAGTGAGCGCCAGAGGGAAGGATTTGAGAGTTCAAGAACCTCTGGCGCTACAGGTATATATACATGTTGCCAAGTAGAAGCCTATCAAAAAAAACATCAGGATTGGCTGACAATACATACGGTGGAGTGCGAGGAAATACAGTAGGGACGTGCTTTTAGCAGACCCCGAGATCAGATTCGGAATATTTGCTAATGACTCCTGGGCCATCGCGTGATATGTTCCCACAGCAATCTGAATCTGGATCGTGTTGTCCTGGCAGTCTCGCTCAGCTTCCACTGCGACTACTTACATGTACAGGTCAGGAACATTTTTAATGTCAAATCGGTATTCCAAAAAACCCTAGATCCGCGTTAGACATCGCTCTACATCGTTTCTGACAATGGGGGATCATCCGTCAGGGGAATGTGACAGCTGCTTTTGACTATAAGTATCACCGTCTTCAAGTTACTGGTACCTGCCGACATCCACGATACACGGAATCGTTTGTTTCTGAGCCACCATGACCGACGCCTTGATGCCAACAACTACTGTGGGGCAGGAGACGTCCTTGAGTACTGCCGGCGTCTTTCATGAAATATCGCTGGGTTCTTGGGTGCGTTGTTTAGCTCACGGAGGACGTCGATGCTCACGTTCGTTCTTTTGATAGGATTCTCTTGACAAGTAAGCAAATAGACCGAGTAGTAAAACATGTTAATCACCTGTTTATAGAGCTGACCTACTCCTCGCTGCCCCAAGCACAATATGTGTCCTGGCCGACCTTCTCTTCTGTTGCACTCGAGAGGACGTTGTTGTAAGAATTGCCCTTGTCTAATCCTTCAAAATTTACTCACTTTATCTATAGCTTTCCATTACACAAACTAATAAATACCAGTTCTTCGAAGCGGGATCCACAATGAAGTCGAGCACTTCGAAAGTAGTTCATCAAGGCTTCGAAGCCATGCTAACCAGTTTCGAAAGCATGCAGGTGAATGTTCATGTGCTTTGTCTGAGACCCGCTTCTGAATGGACCATCTTCAGACTACTCTTGGCCTATGTGAAACAATCACAGGCTCGTCTCTAATTTTCTCGTGCGGCTGTGATGTGCGTGATGCTGAGCAAAGGTAATTTAGATCACGCTGATACCATATTGGAACTCGCCGGATACTTCAATCCTTTGGTTCGTTCAGAAGACTTCGATTTCGCCATAGAAGAGAGCATGCAACAAATAGCAACACAAGTTCAGAGTATAGTTACAGCATCGGAAAGGGTCTCATCGACCTTTCATCTCACTGCAGAGATGATCGGTGAATTCTTGGAAGTTCTAACGTATACTTTTGATGTGACCGCTGCCGAACAGAGGAGTATGGCTGGCAAATTCAAAGTCTTCGAATCCAAGGAGAAAGGCGCTCGTACGTTCCGTGATGGATTGGACAAACATGCTGACGAGCTGAAGAAGACTTTTGAGGAGG
Organism: Crepidotus variabilis; assembly: GCA_015657495.1. Taxonomy (NCBI): domain Eukaryota; kingdom Fungi; phylum Basidiomycota; class Agaricomycetes; order Agaricales; family Crepidotaceae; genus Crepidotus; species Crepidotus variabilis. The sequence goes on along the minus strand of MU157834.1, from coordinate 643,628 downwards.
TTTGAGTCATCTATTATGTGAATGCTTACAGTTCGCCTGATGATCGTGTTAGGACTTGGAACGATACGAGAAAAGGATTAAGGAGATACCTTCTGGTACGTCAATGTCCGATAGAAAGTTTCACTGAATCGCTCACCAAGGATCTATAGGAAGTGAAGTCATGTAAGGAGGCTCTTACCCCCGCGTTTCATGATAACTGATGAAACGTGCTGCTAGGGCCACAAATTTGGCTCAGCTTGCATTAGTAAGTTGAAAGTTATCTGAATTTTATCTTCGAAGCAACCAACAACTTATTCGCGCTCTCCTTTTCTCAGGACGACCTGGAGATTGTCGGCTCTCTTGCGTTAGTCGCTGTGTCTAAAAATCCTCTCGGGCTCAAAAAGACATGGGACTCTTTTTCCAAATCGGTTGATTCTTATCAGCCTAAGGAATCATCCGACGACGGCAAGCCAGCGCGTGAATCTGCCGAAGACATGCGAATACGACTCAAGCAACTGTCCCAATTAAGCAATACTACGCTTCTTGAAGCTCACTTTCTTTCGTTTTGTGGTCTTATTCTCCAGAAGGGCTTAGAGGCTGAACTGAAATGGGACGACATCCCGTCGATCACGAAGGACATACTCCCCCTTTTGCAAGTTGAGTTGGAGCTCGCAAACGATGCTGTTGAGGTTTCATTCAAAGCTGCGTCGGGTACGTGGCTTTTCTCTTTTTTATCGTCCTTACCAATACCATACCAGGTCGATCGATTACGTGGGATCCCAAGCAAATCCGTGGACTAATCGAGGACGGAATTCAGGCGCGTACTTCTTCATGCATATACCGTGGCGGAACCTAATAAAATTTACTGACCTTGCAGCTTTGCAAAGATTTGGATGCTGTCAATAAATCTCGCAATCCCGACAAGTCTAAAACCGCCATTGCGACGATCAAACGACTATCAAGCAGCATAAGAAAGATTAACAACTCTCGAAATGTGTTGGCCGGAGTATTGGGCTTGCCCAGGCCTTCCAAAAAGGTCGACGGGACGAAAAAGGAGAAACAGGTCGAGTTAGCGGGCGACAAGGCTTTGAATCTCTCGATACAAGCTATGAAGACATCCCAAGGGGCATTGGACACTTCCCGTGTCTTGTACGAGGATTCTCTTAACTCTCTCTTCAAGTCAAATCGGGAGCTGATCGATCTGATTGGGAAGACAGAGTCGACCAAGGTGAGGGGCGCACAAGTGAGTGATTTTCAATGTCTTTTTATTCTCACCGAGCATGATTTCTATTTTGCGTCGTCAATTTTGCAAGGCTCAAACTCTTCTCAAAAGCATGGCCGCCCCAGTCGCATTTCTCAGTCAGATGCACGTCTCTTTCTATAGTATTTTATCCCTGTTTGGATCCTTGAAGAATCTAGTGGATGTTAACCTGCTCGGCGCTTTCGAAAGTGTTCGAAAGCCCAAGAATATCCATTCGAGGACATTTGTAGACGACAAAGTGCTCGAGTATGAATGTAAAGTGAGTTGGTGGTGGTCCTATGCAATTTCTCACTCATCATCGATTGAAGAGGATGTTTGACCAAGTCAAGAAACTCAAAGAAGCCTTGCGTGTGACAAACGAGGTTGCTCAAGTAAGCTCTGAACTATACCATCACCCTACCCCACCTTACATTGTACAATACTCTATCTGCAGCTCTACATAAAAGTATACGACAGCTCTATCAAGGAGGGGATTTCGCTAGTGATTCGGATGCAAAATTTGCTCATGGCGGACGACAAAGACATACCGGCTCTAATTGATGCACATCGCACAAAAGTGCTGGGTTGGGCAAAGGCTTCTCAGACGATGGTCACTGATCTCGTCACTGCGGTAAGCTAACCATTCCATTCACCGTGCACCGTGACTAAGAAGTGGTCAAACCACCAGGAACGCGAGGCTAAGCTAGTGGCGATAAAAAAGCGTATTGAGGAAATGTCGAACCAAATCAAAAAGGCTGAGATTCAGGCCGCAAAATCGGGAGGAGGGCCTGCGTTGAGCAATTCAGATGAGGATATGAAGGTTGCGGAAGAATTCCAGCGGGCTTATTTCAAACCCAGTGATGTGCCTATGAAACAGGCCAAGAGGGTTTTAGCATCTTTTGGTTGAGGGTGTATTAATGTTTTGAAATAATTGAATTTTGCCCGGCTTCTTGTGAGGATGTCCTCTTCGCTTGCTTATCTAGTCGAATATTGTCAAGTGCATACAACGTCGGTGGAGGTGATCACTCTATCTCTCAAGAGAACCTAAATGTTTACAGCATAATCGACGCAAGGTCCTTGACAAGGAGGCGCTTGAGCATCTGATACTTCACTGATCAGCTGCCACTAGCCATTCGACGAAGTATTCCAATGGAATAGTCCCAATTTCCCAAAGTCTCCGAAGACGGGCATTCCTGCTTTTTGTTTCTTCAAGCGATGTCAAGCCGCATCAGGATCACAGATTGAGCGCTCATGGCAACATGTGAGGTCGTTGAAATCTCATCCCTGACATAGAGGCGTGCCACGGACTCTTCGCTAAAGTAACAATCTAGGCCACGTCCAGATAAACAACAGGTGGAGGCGAAGCTTTCATATTCATTAGACAGCTTGAATTAATTTTCTTTGAGGTCACGCCAACGTTCCTCGCGAAAGGCACGACTCCCAGCTCTACTTACCCCAGAATCCCCATATGTTTATCGTCCAGCCACGACAACGGTAGGGTATTGTCGCTAGTACCTGAGGCGATGTCAGGTCGGCACAAATCCGTAATCTGCCCTGAAGCAATGATCTAGGCCACATCCTAACAAACGATAGGTTTTCACATCCATAGGACAGTTTGAATTATTTTCTCAAGTTCCTCACGAAAGGCGTGTCAGTGCAAGGCACAGACTCGGAGCTCTACTTTGTCCGTATATTTTTATGGGATCATGACAGCGGCGCGCGTGGTGTTGTCGTTGGGAGTCAGAACCGACGTGGAAAAGATCAGGGTGAGCTGTATGATCAACCGTTCAGAGCCGTTCAGATATCAAAGCTGATCCTTAGACATATAAAAGGCTCCTCTGTTTGCTGAATATCTTACTATTGACAAAGATCCATCTTCACATCTCCACTAGTACTCCAAACTCTTCGATCGTCTCCAAGTATGAATGTCGCTTGGCCCCCCAACATCGGCAACAACACAAAGTGGTACCATGATATTGCCGATCAATTCAATACCTTTCAAGACAGGTATACCCAGAACTTGGAGAATGTCAAGGCTCGAGGAGGTGGACAGATCGGAGCTGGGCTCAAGTCGTTATCCCAGAGTGAGGGCAAGGAGGCTGTCGGGAACCTCGTTGAAAGTATGGTTAGCGACGCCGATCAGTGCTACAAGATCGCTCAACAGTAAGCGTCAATCGTAATCGATTCCGAAGACTTGCTGACTTTCCGATACCAGAGTTGTAGCCTGGCGCCAGGAGAATTTTATTCGTTTCAGGGACAATGATCCCGGTCACCAAACAGCCTTCGAATGGTGGGAGAACAAGGAGAGAGCCTGGCTTGGAAGACGCGAAGAGTTGGAACCCTACATGATCATGTACGGGTAACGAGAAATGAAAGTCAGATAGTCAGATAGTTGATGCAGCATGTTATAATTACTCATAAACAAGTTACTGAAAAAACGCGAGAAGTTGAGCAAACAGAAAGTCACGGAGATGTGCATTTGGGTTTGTCATTGAACATATACGTATCAAAGTAGCAGCCATTTCCGCATCAGGAAAGCAGAACATGAAGAACCTGATACTAAGGTTAGTGATAGAACAAACTTGGTAGAGAAACCTCACCCAAGGATGTCCAAGTCAAAACGATGGCGGTTATATCACCCCGTGTAAATCATATAATACGGTCGCAAATGAGAGGTTTATGAACTGAAGGTTTGGTCAGCCATCAAGCCTTGCAAGAAGGGAAACAGCGTGCTTCAGTTGGTAGTTTGGAAATTTTGGATCACAAGTCGGCACGATAATTTGCTCATCATAACCTCCACCAGCAGAGCGTTCGGTCGATAAACCTTCAACAGAAGTGTGGAAGGCCCAACAACCAATACGTACAACAGAAACTCGGGAATCCAGGTCAATTCCGAAAGTTTCTAAGCCGATTATTCGCTCATGTCGATGGGCTTCTTTGTGGGGTATTACACATGCTTTAAGAGGGTCCTTGTTGAGGGTTGGTGTGCTTCAAGTTGGAATCAAGCACTTGTGTGACAAGGCAAGGTGAGATATATCTACGGTCCATCTTAGTTTGAGATGGTTGCCACGGTGGAAGTTGCGTAGATGCCTGCAAACCTACTGTGGAACAGAAAAGGGCTTCAGCTCGAATGTTAGAGAGACGGAGAGAAAGAGCACGGACAAGGCAGATAACTGAAGATTTTTCCCGATCGTCATACGCTTAGAACATCGCGATTCTAGAACCAATCTTTTGATAGGAAAGAAGTTCAAGGGAAGGAAAGAAGAGGCCTGTTCTGATAAGTTTATAACATTGGCCGTTCCATTCAAATAAACCCGGTAACGGGAGCTGATGTGAATCTGGTATGCGCATTGGGTTGCAGAACGAAAGAGGTTGAAGTTGGCATTCAAGAAGATGCTCCGAGCAAAGACTTGTAACGATGGTGAACTCGCATGTTTCAAGGCCGTTGACAGTGTTTCATAAAGTGGTGAGCCCGGGCGACGATCATGAAGCGGAACGTTTGTCGTGTTTGGCTGTGGCATCTCGGACATGTCCGCAATATTCATTCGACCTTAGTCTGTCCAGTCAACCTGCGCAATTGGCATGGATCACCGCTTAACCTCACAAGAACACTTGGTCGTATATCGGCTTTTGCCAATCCCGGTCTCTGAACCAAGTCCTGAAGTCAAGATGTAGAGAGACCCGACTCTCTGTGGTGCCTCCGAGAGTTATTCGTCATAAATTCTTGTCAGCTTCTTCAGTCAAATCGACCTCCTGGGATGCATCTTTGGGGAAATATTTCATTTCCAATGCTACTGGATAGAGACAGAGCTGCTGCACCGGACCGTTAGAGAACGTCGAGATGTCGCTGCGAATAGTATGTGTTTTGTTAGTCTATTTCCACTCGATTGACCCTCATTGCCTTTGAGATATTAAGGAACACGATATCAAGGAACAGCACCGCCAGTCACCACACATATCCCCTCGAATTGGGTGAATATCCAACCTGTTCCGGTTCTCTTTCGTCAAAAACGTGCGTTGCAGTAAAATTGAGCGCCTTTCGCTGACGGAACAACGAAACAGTTACGGAGGGATCATGCATCGGCGCCGTCACTGCCCCATATTCCATACATCATAAACAATGACCTGTCCTTTCACAATCACTTGGAGAGAAGAATGGACTGTAGTATGAAACAATTTATGTGGCGAATTCGAATGAAATGATCTTCCGGAATCGAAAGTGAGGATACGAAAAACAAGACCAGAAAGCGAATGATAATAAGAAGTTTATTGCAACTTGGATTTTGGTAAAATGTCCATTAAATGCCCGCACCTCAGGTCGTTGCCGACGCTTTCGAGGAAACGGACCCAAGCAGGCCGACGACGTTCTTGATCTAGTGCAACTGTCATAATGCGATGCAGAGTTGGCTCCCCATACTTGAGCCCGTTTATGGTCTTTTTGAGCTCTTGGTGAGTAGATGTGCCCTCATCGTGTCGTCCGAGTAGGCAGTAAGTAATCCCCAATGCCCAGAGGGAGAGGCCCAAATTCCGGAGATCGAGCCTTCTAACCTTGCTCCTCCGCTTCCACATCTCCCTCGCGTCCTCCAAAGATACCAGAGCGTCGCTTCGGTCTCCTAAAAAGAGTTGGATGCAACCCAAGGTCCAAAGAGCGAGGCCTCGATAGCTCTCTGACTTGTTATAGAGATATCTTTGATCGCGGTTCACCTCTTCAACTCGCTTGGCTTCTTCCACACTTTGCTTTGCAACGTCGAGTGCCAGTGCAAGATCCTCCATGTCAGCGACAGTCGATGCCCATGTGCGCAAAAATTCGGATGGCCAGTAGAACATATGAGCGTCGTCTTGAAAAGGATCTCCTTCGTTACACTCTGAAAGCGTAGTCGTTGCTTCTTCGGCTACGACTCGTGCCTCTTCGTGTATCCCATTGATTGTAAGTAATTTTGAACGTTGAAGGTGGAGAATTAGGAGTGATACATCCTCGGTTCCAGCATAAGACGAGTACTCTGTGTTCAACTTGAGTGCTAGAGTAGTGTCACCGAGATATCTAGCAATATCCGCCTCATATGACATGGCAAGAGACACTAAAAAGGTGAAGTCAGCATCATCATCATTATCGGGACAGTCCCTGGTGGTCTCCACAGCGCGCTTGAGTACCACTCTTGCTTGTTCTATTTCTCCCTGGTCCTTGAGTACTTCGGCGAGGCTGATGGGTATATTAATGTACCACTTGCCAATTTGCGTATCGGTAGTGGCAAGGTCATGGTACTTATCACCAAGACTCCGAAACCAGTCTGCCGCTTCTTCGAGGCGTTCAAATCCGTAAAGAAGCCGTCCGTGGTATAATGACTGTTGTAGTAGCTCCGTTCCTACTACTTCGGGGTGCACCTGAGCAAGACCGCGTAGTCGCCCAACCATATCTAGGCTGACGGACAATGCAATATTAGGATCGTCTGCCTGGTCAAGAACATGGTCCATGATGTCGTAATAGACCTCAAACAAAGAGGTATCTTGTCGAACGAGGCTGTCGTAATAGTCGAAAGTTGATCTAACTCGATCAAGGATTTGGTGAATTTTGTTAAAATCTGACGAAACGAGGTTGATCCATGTGGAAAGACTTTCTGCTAGCTGAAAAGTATGCTCGGCAGGTTTCTCGAAGGCCAACGTCCGGAATTGTTGAAAAGCGATGTCAGCCGCAGCAATGCCTTTGTCGGTTTGATGTGTGTATTCGTAATCTTCAGCAAGGCGGAGGTGTTCAGCTGCTTCTTCGATCCTCTTCTGGACCGCGCAATATATCTCCACCGTCCGAACCCGCAAAACGATAGCTTCCTCTCTCCTACCAAAGTCACGAAAACTCTGAGATACTCTAGTGAGAGCATTGGCAACATGGATGTCGTCAACCAGCTGCGTGTCAAGCTTGAGAACCTCGAGAAAGATCTGATGCGCCGAATCCATTCTGTCCAGACTTCTAAGCATCACCGCTTTTCGAGTAAGGCTGTTGAAGACGAAAGAGGTGTAAGTCGACGGATCATATGTGTACACCATCCGGAAAATGCGTAGAGCTTCATCAAGGTAACAAAGCGCTTCCTCTGTCGACAAGACACTGGCAAGTGTTGAAAGTTTATCAAAAGATAACCCTAAGCGAATTTCAAGGCTTGTCTCAGGATAAGCGGAAGAAAGGAGACGACCAACGGCGACGGATTCGAGCAGATGATCTTTTGCTTTCCCGTCGAGGCCAAGCTTTACAGCAATCTGCGAGGCTTGATGCAAGGCCATTCTGTACCCATGGAGATAGGCATCGGAGCCCGTAATGTCAAAGTCGTTTGTTAGTGCAAAAGACTGATCGAGGGTCAAGCCTCCGCATTTTTCCTCGACCAGTTGATTTGCTGGTTGTTGAAGATTGGTCCCTCCGACAGGATCGTCAACTTTAACTCTTGGATCCTGCCTGATGACCGTCTTGTAGAGCTCCAAAGCTTCGTAAATGATTTCTTGTGCCTTCTCTTGAAGCCCGACAGATGCAGATAGATAGGTTGCGTGGCGAGCCAACGAAAAGGCCAGTTGGCAGTGAAGGTCGTGGGAGGTAGAGGGATCAATGAGGGGGCGTATTATATCAATAGCTTCTTGGATGAGTGTTAAATCTGTGCCCTGCTGGGAGCTGTGACCACTGAGGTTGCAAAGGGCGTCTGAAAGATAAGGCGTAAAGCCCTCCGGATCGACTTTTATCAAAATTCGATAAAGGTCAACGGCCCATGTATATGCAATTGTCGTCTCTCGTTTCATAGAGAGAGAGCTGAAATATTGCCCAAGATCGTTCAAAGCGTACGCATGGTCATTGATGGCGTCCGCATGTTCTTCAAGATCATCGAGAAGGCGGAGGGTTTCTTGAAGGAGGGCACGACGGCGTCTTCGTGGTTGAACACGGAAGGAATGTAAACGACCAATACGGAATTTGTAAGGTTGGACGACCTTCTGTATATCACCACTCCAGTCCTGTACCGCGAGTTGTGCGACTTCTTTAGCAATAGTATCCAGTTGAGATCCAATGTAGTCTGTCGTGCGAGATCGCAAAGGAAACCGAAGAGTAGAGTCGCCAACTCTGCCTGTAACTGATGAATCCAAGTTGAGGGTAGTGAGTTGCTCTTGGACGTCAACCCTCATGTGCGTGATCTCGATACGCTGCTCGCGAGTGAAAGAGACGAGTTGGAGCTTCAGCTCAGCCACATCGGCTTGCATTTGCTGAGATGTCAGAAGTGTTTGCTGAGACGTTGTTAAGACGTTCTCTACTCCTGTTTCTATCCGTATAGTGGCGAAGGTCTGGGAGTAATGTCAGAAGAAATTGCAGACTGCATGTCATGCATTAACGCACCTGGAAAGTCTGATGGCAATCGGAGATGTCCTCCTTCAGAGACCTAATCTCGCGCTCAACCTCGGGTGCTTTGAATGACGCTTTTAATTTGGTCCAAGAGATAATTCCAGGCTTGGGGCGATCCGATTTGAGACTCTGGAGCTTCGCATAGACCATTTTGATTTTTCTGTGTAACCAGCCCGTTATTGGACGAACACGAACATCTGATGGTATCATACTGAGTAAGTTTTGCGATTGCTTCTCGCAGTTCAGGCTTCTGCTCCATATAGCTGGGATTTTGTCGATATAACCTCTCTAGTTCCTCCAAGTCAAAGGAAACTCGTTCTGCACATCGGACCAGTTCCTGGTCATTGTTGGCAACCTGTGAATTTATGAATTAAGTATTTCATGAAGCCTCAATATCAACTCACACCGTCGCAGAACTCCTTGAGTTTGATTCCTAGCTCAACAAGGTCCTTCAGGGCGGTTGCAAGCGTGATAACGGCGCAGGTTACAGAGACGGGATCCATTACAAGATGAGGAAGGATTACTGCTCGTGAACACAGGAAGACAAGCAATATCTGGTACAAAACTTTGCTGTGCTTCCAGCCTATGCCTCCTTAGTAGTATGAATAAACACGGCAATGTTGTTTCGCCGCTCTCGCTTTTTGGCACCCTTAAAACAACCGGTGACAAGCATATCGAAGTAGATTTCCGGACAAAGTTTAGGAACAAAGAACAGGTGTCAAGTTCTGAATATCTTGCAGAGCTAGATATAGAGGGGTATCGCGAGAAATAATGCATGTGGTGCTGTTCCAAGATAAACACTGTACGGGGTGGTAATTACTGTAACAGCAAGAGCAAAGGGAAGAATGATTCCTTGTTTGACTGGCTTTGTACCTCTTGCTTCATCTTCTGGGCACTCTGCTCAAACTCTGCTTCATTTGAGAACGTAAACCAAATCACTCATGGAGTGTCCTCATCTCCTCGATGTCGACGTTGACCTCAAGTTGTACATCTTTGAAGGTCACGTCAGGCGTAACGGTGTTCCACCACCTCCCCATCTTCCACTCATCAATATTGACCTCGACCTCGACCTAGTTGTCAAACTCATTAATGCCAAGATTATCAATCATGACGTTGATATTGACCTATTGACGAAGCTCGGCCGGATCAAGCGCAATGGCATCTCGACTACTCCTCTCGTCCTTATTGACCTCGATTTCATCCTCTAGTTGTTGTGCCTCAAATTGGGCCATTAGTGAGCCAGTTGACTGTGTTACCTCGTATTGAAAAATTGGCGTATTCCAAGAAGAGATGTAGTTGAGTAAGCTTCACATGTAAAGTTTTCATCCCGAAAAATAAACTGACACGTACTCGGCATGACATATTCTGTCAATGATTACACCTAAAATCGAACGAGGTAGAAACCATTCAAACAACAAAAATAATTGTTATATCTATGAGGTCCTTCTGGGATATCAATTCTCAATACGGACACTCCAGGATATTGGAAGTATTTTGAGTAAAATCAACCCAGGCACGCCTCCGAAGTTCTTGCTCAATAGCCACTGAGAGGACTTGGTGGACAGAAGGGTAAGCAACCTTGAACCCTGCCATTATTTTGTTAAGCTCTGCATGAATTGCCGTTTCTTCGTCTTGCCTTCCGAGCAGGCGGTAGCAAATACCCTGAGCTCGTAGCGTCAAAATCAATTCCCTGAATTCGAGTTTTCTTTCACTGCTTCCAGTTCGCCTATGCCAGATATCCTTCGCCCTTGATAGAGCTTCTACCGAACCTTCGTGGTCTCCAGAAAACAGGAGCATACACCCAAGCGTATATAATGCATCGCCATAAGAACTCTCCGAAATGCCCGACATCAGGTGAGCAGGATCGATGTCCAGAAACTTCTTAGCTTTTTCAACACTCTTTCGAGCAATATCAATGGCTTCCGCGAGAGAGGTGTGAGCTGTACTCCAAGCCAGCACTTTTAGAACGTCGGCGTGCTTGATCACCCAGTCAACATCGAATTTTGTCGGAACCTTGATGGGTATATGCTGTAAGAGGTCGACCGCTTCTTGAGCGACTTTTAGCGCTTCTTGATCATGTTCGTTGGTCAATAGGGAAATTGCGTGTCGAGCTAGGCAAGTCGCCAGGAATAAGGGTTGTACCGACGAAAAAAAAAGACAAAACGCAAGGGAATCGCGAGTAAGATCAAGCGCGGCGATAGGGTCTCCAAGAGCGTCTACGATCTCAGCTTCTTTTGAGAGGGCAACTGCTGTATAGGACAATAATTTTGAGTCTGTTGTACAAGAAGGTTTGCCAATGGAGATTGCAGTTTTAATTGCCAATCTAGCTTCCTTCAGACGCCCAAGCTCTCGAAGTAAGCATCCAACGTTCATGAATGCAAAGAATTTGCCATGCACGTCATTAGCCGTCGTTGGGACGTTTTCTTCGTAGTATCGACAAACCTCCTGCCACCACTGAAGCCCATCCTCCACTCTCTTCGATTCGAAAAGAAGAAAGCCATGTCTGTTCATACCCACGGACAGCACAAGGTGGTTTAACGATGGGTAATCTCGATCGAACTGTCGTAATCTGCGAATGACCTCTTGGCTTAGAGAACTTGCTTCTTCCCGATCCGACAATCCACAAGCAGTTGCCATCATGGTGTCCAGACACTCCAAGTAGTCTTCAAGGATTCTAGGGTTTTTGGGGATGAGGGAATCGGCGAGATTGACTGCCTCAGTTATGGTGACGAAAGCCAGAGCGTAGTCGTGGGTTGAGTTGAGGATGTTTGCCAAGGTGTAGAGACTCTTCATTAACGGCAGAGCGTATGTGGTGGGGTCTTTGAACGCAAGTTGACGATGTTGACTAACAGCTATCTCAGCTGACTTACGCGCGTCTTGAAATCGCCTTCCCGCCAGGTAGTCACTGGCAAGGACAAGGTGTGCAAAACTTTCATGCTCTTCGAAGTCATGGTAGATTGCTACCGATTCGGATCGGAGAATGATACCTTCGTCCACACGATCAAGCTGTCTGAGGGCACCTGCTGCTCCAAAGAGTGCATGCGCAAGGCGGAGTTGTTGCTGTGGCACTTCTTTACCAAGCGTAATGACTTCCGCCCACGTCTGGTACGCGCCATCATGCTTATCCATGTTCCAGAGAAGAACGGCTCTCCGCAGAAGTGTGTCCATGAGAATAGGAGTATGTCGCTTTTTATTGAAACTGGCAGCCCGTCTGCTTATAGCTACAGCCTCGTCAATGAAGACTAGCGCATCTTGTACAGGTATGAGAGTGCGATAATCATCGTCTGCTGACCTCCAAAGAGTCTGTGCCAGATCGAGCTCCACGTTTGTATCCGCATAGAGAGTTACGAGGTATCGGAGAACTTTGCACCGCTTTTCGTTACAGTTGTAGCTCTCCTGACCACGACCAAGGCTGTTGAGTGCCCATGAAAGTCGTAGGAGCGCCCAACTGTATGTGTATAGGAGGAGGTTTGGACCCACTAGTTCCCCATCAGCGATAGGTGGCGTAGCCTGATGATGCTCAGTCGAGAAGGAGCCAACTAGAAGAGCTTTAGAGTGGACACTGTCATCCAGGGATTCGAGTACAACTTTCCCGGTAACAGTGGCTCGCAGGTCATCTTCTGCGATGCTAACAGCTTCGAGTGAAGTGGAGCACGCCTTTTCAATATTGCCAGACATCCATAGGATGCATGAATAGGTGGATAGAGTAAGAGCCAATTGATTGCGAGTTTCTCGTAGGGAGCCTGCTCCACTGATGGAGCGGATCAAGGTAACGGCTTCTTCAGCTACTGGAGTTGCTTTGACAAGGTCGGTATTCTGATAATCGGTTGCAAGGTTGTGGAGGGCCATCGATAAATGAAGGCGATAAACTTCCGGCCGGAGCGCCTCCAGCTTGCGCAAAAGCTCAACACACCATCCAGATAATGTTTCGGACTCTTCGTGCATATCTAGCTGAGAAAGATGGCACGAAAGAGAGAAGAGTGAAAGAACGGGTCGTTGGAGGTCTTCTGGGTGTTGTTCGAGTGCCTGTAGGAGTTCGAGGGTGTGTCGGACGATACTGCGATGTCGATCGTCTGCGGATCGTCGGAAAGAGTAGAAGGGTACCATCCTAGCCAAAGACGCCACATCTAAGCTGCTTTGGACTCCGTCCATAAATGTTTCCGAAAGAGTTTGGCTGATATTGTCGACTTGCATACACAGGTACTCCTGCGCGATCAACGAATTAGAGCGACGAGGTGCACGTTGGGAGGAGCGCATCGGAATGGGTGATCGGATTCCAGTACTACTCTTCGCCGAAACTAGTGCTTCAATGCGTCTCAGCTCAGTCAGTTGAGGTGTGCTGAGGATAAGAAGGCGCTGTTCGATTCGTTGTGTCGTCAACTGGATTTGAGCAGTTCGATCGCGAGTGTCTTGTGTAGTTCGTTGAATCTGAGAAGCTTGGTTTTGAGTTTGTTGAGTGGTAGCATCAATTTGAGTGGTCGCTGCATGGATTTCTTGAGCTTTAAGTTCGATTCGGGCCGCAGCAAAGGTCTGATTAGTTAGACGAGTATTGCGTACAAATTGAATACGTGAACTCACTAAAAAACGAGAATGGCAAATGACCACATGTTCTTTCAACGTCGATACCTCTGCCTCTAGTTCATCAGCCTTCCACCAGGCCTTAAATGAAGATCCAATATTTTTCAATCCTTTTTTAGGCTTTGCAGCAATATGTTTGTCACAAGTCTCAAGCACAATACTAATTTCACTTGAAAAAATGGCCAGTCAATAATCGCCAACAGCGGGACCGGAATCGAACATACCTTGCCAGTTCGATCACAGAACCCTCGAGCTCCAGTGCTCCATCCAAAGTTTCTCGATTTCGCTTGTATAGTTGTTCCAATCTTTCTAAATCTGCGATGATATGGACACATAACCTCTCTAATTTTACTTGATTATTTGCTACCTGAAGGCGTTGAATTAGTAATGTGATCGTATAGCGACCAGGTACATACTTTAGCGCAAGATGCTTTGAGTTTGATACCCAGCTCAACAAGATCTTTCACAGCGGTCGCCAGGGTTATCACTGCGCATGTAATTGATATAGGATCCATGCTCCACTGAGGTAAATTTCTGAAGAAAGGTGAGTGAGTGTTGAAGAATGAAAGATAAGTAGATTACCATACCTTAAGCTGCTCAAGATAGCCTTGCCACGAGGACGACCTGAATATGATTAATGATGAGTAATGTGATAACGTCAAAGACCCAGATCAGAATCATCAGATCACGATCAGCCCGATTCCAGTGCTTCGGGCAAACCGAATGAATCTTCAAGTAGCTATGAGGCCTCTAGGACAATCCAATAGGAACGTCAGGTTAATAGATAGGTGAACGAACGAACGAACGCACCACATCTAGAGTCCTCGCGCCCCTACCGCATTAACCAAAACGAACGAGAAACGGCCCAAAAAGCCAACAATAGAAGGTGAGATAAATTAAATCCTGTTATACATATGCAAACTTCGTCTTGACCTATCGCCTTGAAAAAGGAGCTGCATTCCGTCCAGCCAAACACATTTCATCCAAGATCTCATCCTTCTCCGTACGTTTCCATGTCCGAATCGTCTCTCCAAAGTCTGAGATTTCGTATACCCTAAACCGGCGGTCAAATCTGGAAAGTATAGTAGGAGTTTAGAGACGCAGATAGTGAGATTTAGGACACGTACCCGACTTTGCCGTATCCAGAGTAACTTCCACCTCCACCAAAGCAAAGCCATACACCTTTGATGCGTCGGCAATTCTCAGTCACTTGAGATGAATTGCGGTCAAAATGAAGAAAGTATCTTTGAAGAAGGGAAAGGCGTACAATGTTGATGACCATTCCCAATAACTTTAACCTCCGGAATACTCTTCGATGCAACATGGTTACTCTCTTGCGCATACAAGATGCCTTTCTCGAAGAATCCATCATCATGCTGGGCATGACTTGCCCCTTCTTGATCCGAGATACCAACATCTAGAGGCTTTCCAGTCAGTGGACTGATGTCGACCTTAGAGAAGGTCTGAGGTCTGGGATGGTGAGAGATGTTAGTTAGGCGGAAAAGAGTGCAGCCAGTGTGAAGGGAAAGACGTACAGAGGTATATGGAAGAACATCATAGCATTCGGTTTAGCCAATTTTTGAGCAACGGGAGTGATTTGGTCGCTTTGACGAGGCCAAACATTACTAAGGTCCTTGCCAGTATCAGGATAGAAGGGGCGTTCAATTTGTTGGATTGAAGCTAAAAGAGGATAATGAGATTTCGACAGCGGTCGGGTAGCTGAGGTATACCTGATTCCTGGAGGAACCAATCTATCTGACTTTGCCGAATCCAATCGTATTCATTCGAATGACTAAATGGTAGCCAGTCCCATGTGCTCGGGAGGTAATCTCCGGAATCGAGGAAATAAAGAGTCAAAATTTGGGTTTTCGACCTTGCATAACAAGTCAGCTGGAAGCTCACGAAATCAAAAACGGTGGACTCACGCGTCAGCACTGAACACCTTCAAGACATAATTCCCAGCCCCATGTACGTCTTTTGGCCCTGGTTCAACCACATTATACGGCAGGCCCTTGTATAACCCCATCTGCGTCTCTTTCGACATGCCATCTTCAGCGTCATGGTTTCCAAACACTACAGCCCACGGGATCTTCTTCTCCTCAACAATCCTCGCGAATTTGGCTATCACAGACTTCGCATCCCAAGTCGTCATTTGACCATTTAGTTGATCCCCTGTAAATACTATGAGGTCGGGATTTTCAGCTTCGATCATGTGCGAGATCAAAGTGGTGGTGAGGTTGTCCGAAGATGTGCATGGCGTAAGAGAGGTGTCCCGGCAGACTCCTCGGGAGACGGAGTAGTGTAAGTCGGCAACTTGGAGGATTTTGAATTTGCCGTTGTGGGAAAAGTGAAGAGGTGGTGCTCGGGGTGGAACTGTATGAAAGTGTTATAAATGTGTACATTGAATGAGACTCAGTATGCTTACGCTTGACACCACGACGGTACGTGATCCAGGTCGCTTCAATGTTGCGGCTCTCAGGTATAGCGGGAGGTTCGAGCTTCTCGAAACCATACCACGGCGCATCTTCTCCGTAAAGCACATCCAGTTCCGTGATGATGTTGGACTTCTCCTCGGGGTTCATATCGTAGCCGGTCTTTCCAGTCTTATACCAAATATACATGGGAGTAAGACTACCTCGAGACCCTGTCCTCACTGAAACAGAGGTTGAATGCCATCCTTTGGGATCATCGGGTACTTTGTTTTCTTCGAGAAGGATGATGTCGGTTATAACATTAATGTCCTGTCTTCTTGTTCGCCGATAGTAGATATTCTAAGGGAGGCATTAGGTTGGTTAATGTATACGGATAGAACGAATGACAGACCACAAAGCCGCCATAGTAGCTTCCTTCGATGTTTAAATCTCTCGGTACTCTGACCCACTTGCCCAGAATGGCATCTTGCTCCATGGTCGAACGTGGGGCACAGTAGTCCCCAGCGATAACCGGGTCAACAACACATCTGGTTACTTCAATCGCCGATACTACAGGAAAGGTGGAGTTGATTTTAGATTAGTTTCGAAGAGGTAGAATGAGCTCACGGCCAGTATCATGAGGTAACAAAGGCGACCATACATCGAGTGGAAAGCTCGAGTAGTCTATAACCTCTGGGACATCCGTCACATTCCACCAATCAACACCGCCAGTCTTATGCTCATCGTGCCCTGTTCCAGCAGCCGGTGAGGAGTGTACTTCTCCCGTTTTCGGTATGTTTATAGCCTCCCAAGCTTGCCACCCAATCTTCTGTGCAAGACCTGGGCCTCGTCCAGGGTGATAGAGAACCATGATATAGCAGAGCATGAGAGTAAACCCGATAGTGGTAGTCAATGGTAGACATATCGACCGCATTCCACGCATGCATTTGAAGCAGTTTGTGGAAACCATGGTTGGTTTATAAAAGCCAATGAAGGCCAAAAACCGAAGGAACTA
Organism: Crepidotus variabilis; assembly: GCA_015657495.1. NCBI lineage: Eukaryota > Fungi > Basidiomycota > Agaricomycetes > Agaricales > Crepidotaceae > Crepidotus > Crepidotus variabilis. The sequence continues at coordinate 627,039 of MU157834.1, read as the reverse complement.
AATGACAATGCTCGGAGTTGTGGATTCAGCTGCCCTTAGACGTGTTCCTTTGCACGTGAGGATCCATTTCTGCCGGATTTCCGAAATTCCCATCTGCCAAGTTTTTCTCGACTTGTCCTTTGCCACCATGCTGAGCGTTCTTCGACGTTGTCCTCAGCTGGGCCGAACCTACGCTACAAAATCTCCTAGTAATGGCGCGTCGTCTGAGCTGGCAAAAGTAGCTCGAACAGCTTCTACTCCTCTTGCTGTGCGCCTTCGTCGTCGAAAACAATTCGGCCAGACACCAGAAGGCACCTCAGATGCTACCAAGACAGGGTTAACACCATCCGAACAAACGCGTTATACTCGTCTCAAAGCAACTGGAAACATTCAGAAAGACCCCACATCCGGCCAACCTCTCTCCGAAACTCAATGGCTGGCCAATATCAACGCGCACCGTTCTCGCGTCCGCGGATTCACCCGCAAAGTAAAACGAAACTCTGAAGCTGTCGAGACGGAGGTGTTGGGAAAGAAGGTCTACCTTCCTAATATCATTCTGAGGCTTGTACGAAACCACACACCTCCCGGGCAGCCTTACAACCCCTACGAAGCCACCTTCAGAATTCCTCAGTCTGTGACCAAGACGGACATGAGGTCGTTGCTAAAGGCTATGTATGGTGTTGACACGACCTACATCCGTACCGACAACTATATATCACCCTGGTACAGAACCCAGCAAGGTTACACGCGTCGCGCTTACAAGACATACAAGCGAGCTGTCGTGGGTCTCGTGAATCCGTTCTATTACCCGCATCGTGTGGAGGATATGCCGGCCGAGATGAGGAATGAGAGGGAAGAATTCTTGGAGAGACACTTTATGATCCAAAGAACTAGAGTGTTGAGGAAAGAGGAACTGTTGCGCGCAACAAAGGGCGATGGGAAGAACTCCTTCAAACTCAACGCACCATACGCTACCAAGAGATCACATATTCTCCGACTTGTCAACGAGCGCCGTCAAGAGAGGGAGAAGTTAGTGTCGGACTATGCCAAAGAGATGCGTTCCCTGCGAAAGGAGAACGAAAAGGTGGATTACAAGACTCTCAAGGAGCGCGTTAGAGGACCAAGCCCAACTTCCAGTACCTCTGCGCCATCCGCTTAATCTACACAAATACAATCGCTCATTTATTTTCCATTGAATCTTTGTGGGACACTGTATCCCCTTTTGACTTTTTATGGACTCTCAGTCGAGATCTTGCTGGCAAGGCCTCCCATGGGCCAAATGCTTTTCTGGAGCTTTGAATAGGGGCGCACGCTGTAAAGCTCAACTTTTCGACCAATGACCAACGAGTGTCAACTCACCGATGTGGAACTCGAGGAAAATACATCTGCCCAGAATCATCCGTAATCTTAACTTTCAAAACATCGTGTAAATTTTTGCTTCGCAAAGACCTCACCTTCGTCATTTATTTGAATACTCCTCAACTTTCAGCTCGCTGTTTTTCGCCAGGGTTAAAGTGGGATCGGAATTCAACTCAAGTCGGTGAGCATTTAGTCTTTGGAAGTAACATAAGATCATGAGCCTCTGTATTGAACTTATTACATCTTGCCAGTCCGTTGAATATCCATTTACGACTCAGATAGGCTGGAAGTTGTATATTCCGACCCTCCACCGCGATGGTCGCTACCAATCTCCAAGAGCGCTATCTCTTGTTCCTCTCTCTTTGGCCCATTATCCAAAAATATTCTGCTGCCTGGTAACTCCAAAGGAACGGCCGGTGTCATAATCGCATTCGACAACGTCTCAATGTCGTCTGGAGAGCTTGACTTAGACTCTTTGGAAGGATCCGATAAATCCATATCCAAGAGATGGTCGTTCATGAAAGACACAAGACCCCGATCTTCGGGTGAGGTCTTCGTATCTTGCTGAATCCGAGGGTACTCCGCAACACAGGCCTCCCTCAACGCTGGCTTTTGTAGCCAATGGGCAAGTCCATATACGGATAACGGCTTGATAGCTGATGGAAGTCAGTAATGTTCGCATGATCGTTACAAAAGTGTGTTCACCAAATACGATTTTTATTATGGAAGTCCCGAAGATTGCGCCAAATATTCCTGCAAGGAATGCGGACAAACCGCCCACTGTTGCAAAGCCGGCGAAGATGGACTTGTCACGATAATCTTCCACGGTCTTCCAGTGCCAGCCAAAGTTATAGTTAAAGACCATCCTCAGCGAGCCAGTAGTCTGACTTTCAGGGTCTCCGACAGCCATTGGACGAAGAGGGTCAGGCCATAGATGGCCATTTCAGTTGCCATGATTTGCGAATATGACTAAAACATATTTGATTATGTCAAGCAAATGGAAATGACTGACGGCGTACATCAAATATCCCCCACAGACTGAGTTTTGTTGAACTGAATACTCTTCTCCTATATAGATTAATCACACCAATTAGATTGACTCCTGGAATTAATGTTGTCCCGGTTGAAGTTGAAAGCATGTCTTGAAGATCGAAGTTCCCGATGCCGATGTATACTTGCACAGCGTTAAAGCCTTTTGTTAAAGTGGTGGTGTTAAAGTGAGGTCCCGAAGAGACCTTGTCGTTGTAGTAGTCGAGGTACTTGATCTGGGTAAAATTCACAGTGACTATAACATCTGGAAACCAGGACCTTTTGATATCTAATAGTCAAATGTCATCCAGCTCCAAGTCTTTGCTCTTAGGAAGTGTTCACTAACTTACATTGAAGTGTTCTTGCAGTTGAGTTCATCTCGAATCCCTGTATCACGCAGTCGAACACGATTGTGTTCAAAGTGGTGGAAAATTCAAATTGGGACTGTTTATTATACTCGCAAGCCGTCTGGGTGATATCAATTCTGTTGGCTGGTAAAAGCGCGCCTAAACCAGAGAGGGGCACGGAAGAAATGTCAACCTCGTGTATTTATATTATGACTCGAATTCAAACCATTAGATGGCGGATCCAACCAGGAAACATCCACCCCAGCTCGGAAGTCATCCTGGGTTAGAGGTTTTGATAGTAGTTGCAGACCTGGCGCATAATGAACCTGCATACCAAAAATTCGTGTCAGTGTTTCTAAACTGTCTCAATCATATTTTACTAGTCTCACCAACACTACAGAGATCCAGGATGAAACGATATCCTTGCCTGACGTTGGTAGACTAGTTCGAGACTCTCTAACTGGGGTTTCGTTCATATTCTGCGCTGGCTGAATGATTATAACAAACAGCCCAAAGAGCGTGATTGCTGAAATAAAAACCACTGAGGCAAGTCCCCGAGAAAGAATTATCCAGTCAGCTTCTCCACTATGGGTCATTAGCCTTTTCCGCAGTAAAATGGAGTTAACATACGGGAGGTGTCTCCTCCAGTTCCCCAGAAGTATACGAGAAGGGGTGTAGTATTCTGACGACCTCAACTGCAGTTTTTGCGTCTTGATGGGCCAATATATATCATACGGCTTCCAGACCTCGAGGCTTCTCGGAATGTCTACGTCCAGAGATACCGATTAACCAATCCATGAGTCGGACCAAGCTGAGAATGCTCAATAACGCAAGCATCCAAGCACCAAAGAAAGACTGTAAGAACAGTAACTGTCCTTCGATATCTGATAAATCGGGTTCTTGCAGGTTTTCAGCCGTATCGTTCACCACTCCACACACAACTTGTATTTTAAGTCGCATCAATGTACCATCACATAGAGGTTTGAATGTCACACGCACCACCCAGCTCGACTAGAGTTAAAAGCAAGTCTAAGATCCTTGGTAGAGAGCGTCTGGGACCAAATGCGCTGTTATTATGCCGTATATTAGTAGTTGTTACCCATCCATCTTCCTTCATGTAAGTACCTTGCAAAGTGGTGAACAAACGCAATTGGAAGGATGATCGCGGCAGCGGTAGAAACAGTTCTGGATGAATTTCCAGAGTCGTAAGCTAGCACATAGACTTCAAGAATAAATGAAGACAATGAGAAGAAGCAGATGAGGCGAAGCACCGCAAAACGAAATGTGATGCAATGCTTGTTAACAATTAAATTTTGGAAAAATGTAAGTTTAGGCGCTCGAGGCGAAGTCTGCATTTCCTCTGGAGACATAAGGGGGATTGTGCTTGAGAGTTGATGTTTGAAGTGAAGAAACAATGGGCCTCTGACGACGGTTGTGAGTCCGAACGACAACGACAATAATTCGCTCACGATCAGCACGGACAATGCTTATGATAGGATCAGCACAGATTTTTGATGAAGAGAAGAGGCGGCGACGTCCTCATCAAGCTAAGTATATGAGCACAGTACGCAGAACTGTCACATCAGTCAATCCACAGCGGCATGACAATTTACTCGGAAGCACTTACCGATTCCGTTTCATTTTGGAGAGGGTCAAGTAACACTATATCCTGATTTGGCCTAGAAGTACAGATTAAAAATATGAGAGCGGGTGGACTTCCCAATTGACCGAGAACAACTGAGTGATGCGCATGATAGAGAGGAACTTCTGCAGAGCTCTCCAATGTTAATGATATTTTTACCACAAAAAGGTTTCCAGATATATCCAGGAGAGCCACCGGTCTCCAGCTCTTACTACTGGAGTGTTTCCTGCGTCACGAACAATGTTCCAAGCAGAATGAAGGCTCTCCCAAGAAACTACGATTTGGCTCAGAGTACTCGAGTAAGGTGATGCAACAGGCTCTGGACTCGGAAGTATCCGAACAGACAGCAAAGCACAAACAAATAATGATTGGCGCGAAACGCGCTTACACGTGATGCTGTTGACGCTGATGGCTCACCAGGATCGGCTAAATCTCGCTTTGTGCTTGTCTTCCCAATTCCATGCTACCCATCTGTACAGACAACCTTTACGATCCACCTTCCTCGCCAGCTTCGAGTATTGAACCGACATCTTCCTCACCACTCTCCTCTCCTATAATCGAACCTCTATCTCTCGAAAGTGAAAGCGAGAATGAAGATGATAGACCTGTGCTGAGGGTTACAGATCCTTTCGCTGGGTCTTATGGGTTGAAAACGATCAACAAAGCGAAGAGAGCTACACCGGTGCTAATTCCTTACGCGAGTCCGTCGAAAAAGAGACGGACGAATATGTACCCTCCCGTCTTGGATGAAAGCGAAGATGAAGGTACAAGTCACTCCGCCACGACTTGGTCTGCAATCCAGTCGCCCGTGGATGCAGATACGCGGCTGTGGGATGGGGCTATTGAAAATGCGTTTCAAAGTGGTCAGAGGAGGATCGAACTCACGTATGTCTCGCTTTAATGTCTCCGCCTGCAGATTTTCACTCAGCATCATAGGGACACGAACCTGACCCGAATTCCAGCACAAATCATCTCGGATCTCGCCAAGTTTACTGTTCTTCCAGCACCGCGGAAAACATTGGATGATGCGCGTCTTTCCATGTCCACGTATCGTTCGACTTCGGAGGCACCTCGACGCAAATTTTCGCGCGTTCAAACTGCGCCTGCGTCATCTACTGGCATCGAATGGGGTGCCAGTACTAGTGCCAATACGGGGCGGCAGAAAAGCTCTTCTTCGAGCAGTGTACTTTCAAGTTCTTCTCCGGATATCGAGCTCTTCTTGGGCAATAATGCCATTTCCAATTTGCCCACAGAGCTTTGGAACTTGAAGAACCTAACAATTCTCTCATTGCGTAAGTCTTCAGTCGTACACATCAGACTTTCACTGACGTTTATGTCTTAAATCCGCTAGGGAACAACATGATTACATACCTTCCTTCTGAGGTATCGAAACTCGAAAACCTAGTCGAGCTTAATGTGGCCAATAACGAACTTACATTCCTCCCATCTGAATTATTGTCAATGGAGACACTTCGAAACCTGATCGTTAACTGCAACCCGTACATTCCTCGACCCCAATTACCTAGAGCGCCCGTTTCAGAAACGTATCAAGTCGGCTCAGTGGTTCCGTCTCTATCAGAACTGGCACTTCGGGCACTTCATCTACCCGCCAAATCGCACGAGCGAAGCCGAGCCGTTACCATTTTCGAAGACGCCTATGAGCTTCCAATACCAACCGGACCGCCATATCGGCTCATATCTGAACCGCTACGCCACGTACTGGCCATTTGTGTACCGGGGTCTGTCGCCACTAACGACTATGGGCATTCAAAATCCTATGCTTCCTCATCCATTCTAGACTCGGACTCTTCGTTTCGAGCTTGGCCTGTCACGGGAATCGGCCGCTGTCCAAACCCCGAACATACACTCGAAAGCACAAGCAGTATTTTCGTCCAGCATGTGGAAGAAAGATACACCTGGGTTGACTCGATTTCTGGAATCAAGCTGGGAGGATTCGCGCCGTTGAGGTGGAGGGGTTGTGAGAGGGGCTGTTTGAGGTTTCTGGATCCTCCCGAACCTGAACCACGTGAGGAAGAGGTAGAAGATGAGTCAACGGTCACAGTGGAACAGAACGGGGAAGTGGCAGATGGCGAAGGAGTGATACAGGCTATCCGGTTTGAAGCCGCTGCATTGGACTTTGACGAGGAGTAAAATGGATTTCATGGTGCTTTCGCTTTGGATCGTTAATCTTATTGTTGTTGTATACTATATTGTAAAATCATACAAGTGGCTGCTTTGCGCGTCTGCTCGCATCCTCGGATCGATTCGGAGACTTCAAACGACTGAGTCATTCAGAACACATTTTCGAGCAGAGATACCGCTCAGATGCCCGCATGCCGAGCACTCAAGATCATACGACTTTCGATTATCAGATAAGATCGCAGATTACCTCAGCAGAAACTTACCAACACACCTGTTGCGTGAGTACCCGCACAGTCAACAATCACCATGATCGGGAAGTAGCTACATGAGCTCAGAACACAGCGTGCCTGCTGCACGGAATCCGCTCTTTAACTCGTTCTACGATGAGCTCTTGTACAACGAAGATCATGGACCCCACACCACAAGCCCCGTTGGTATATGGGGCATCCCCGGAATGTATCGACGAACACCATTGCTTCGACTGTGACATGGAAATTTCGACCCGGGAGTGTACAGAACCCCGCTGTTCAGCTTTTTCTTTGACTAGTCCGGCGGCAGTGGTACCTAACGTACCGTCTATCTCCTCAACAGTCATAGTAGCTGGTTGTGTGGCTCCTGGCCCTTATGTAAGACTCGGAGAAACTTCTCAATGCACGCCCGACTGCATCGTCGTCGCATGTGACGATCCCGATCACGCAGAGTCAATATGTAGCAAGCAAGGACCCTATCATGACCATTGCGACTTGGGGTGCGATTCTGCGATTGACTGTGGCGCTTGCCATGGTTTTGACGATTTTGTGAGTTTCTTTTCCCAATTCTTTGGGAGGATTATGGCTTAATGTCGGCTGTGGACTCGATTCTTTCAGCTGCGATGCTGTGATAGCTATCAACCTCTTCAGTCTGGACCACTCTCTTCTTCTCAACCTCAAAGACCTCCCACCCTAAACCACATTGCACCGAATCCCACTCAGCCGTTCGCGTGGGACTCTACTTTCGGCGACCTTCCAGCTTGGTGTGATTGTACACCCAAACCCCCAGCTACAGTATCTACAGCAGACACAAGAAGCATCCATTCCGAAGCAAGTGTGCATGTACAGCAAGAGCATCTTCAACACCCACAATACTCCGATGCTCAGCAAAGAACTTCTATTTCCAACGCAAGTACACGCCAACAAAGCCCTTCTATCACCCCCGATGGTGTAAATCTCAATTCAGCTACACACCCTCTCACACAGCATGATACGCACGAACAGGGTACTATACCGCTCGTGTTATATGACCAGAGCCCAGTGACCACTCAAGTTGCCAACGCTCAGACTCATACCCAATCTCATACCCCTCCTACACCAGGATCAATGAGCGCAGCACTCGCTTCTGAATCTACGTTTGGGCCGTTCGATTGTATGTGGAATGACTGCCAGGCCTCATTCCCTACGCTCGCCAACCTGGCAGAGCACGTTAATGTTCAGCACCTATTAAACTCAAGTTCAACATCTCCCACGCAACTCGATAACGATAACGATAACGCGCTGGCTCTAAATATGAATTCTATGCGGGGCTTGTCCACCCACGATCGTCTTCCATACCAGGCAACACTCATCTCAAACTTTCCGGGGATCGTGAACGCAATTGAATCCCCCTTCGCTACACCTAATTCCATCACTTCCCTATATCGAGAGAACGAAGCCATTTCTGATGCTCACCAGTCGTGTCTTTGGGCAAATTGCACCACCGCGGGTGCCGTTTCGCTCGATGTCCTGACTTCTCATTTATACCACGAACATCTACGAATTCCAATTCAAGGCCAGGGGCCGCAGTCACACCTCCTCTTGAATTCTTTCGATTATCGTGGCTACCAGTCGCAGCTTCCTCAAGAAGGATTCGGTACTATAGTCCAGGCCATATCGCCTTCTAGTACTTCCACCACTCTCGACAACACCCCAACACCCAGCCCTGTTATGCATCACACTATCATCGAAAATCAATTAGCTCAAACCCAGCTTGCGCAAAGTCATATTCAAGAAATGGATAATCTCATCCATTCTCCCTCTACCACCGTTATATCTATCTCTCCACCTTCCAGCTTAGCCTCAGGATCTCCACCCACGTCAATCGTCTCCGATGGCTATATGTACTCTCAAGAGAACCCAAATGACAGCCATAGCTGTATTGACGTCTCACACGAGTGTAGATGGGTTAACTGCCGACTTAAATTTCCGAGCTGCGACGCGCTCACCGCGCATATCAACAATGACCATGTTGGAGCTGGGAAGGCGAAGTACGAATGCTTCTGGGATGGGTGTACTAGGAATGGGTGTCAGGGGTTTACGAGTAAACAAAAAATCTGTCGACATGTTCAGGTGGATTGTATTTGTCGTTCTCATTTGACGGATCTAATGCCAAAATTTTCTTTGTTATGCATAACAGTCACATACGGGACATCGACCATTCCAGTGTACGATCTGCCAGCAATACTTCTCTGAAGCTGCGACGCTGCAGCAGCATATTCGAAGACATACCCAAGAAAGTAAGTTTCTTCAGATAGCTCAATGGCTCTGCTAAATTTGAAGCCCGCTAAATTTCATCTTTCCTTCTGCTAGAACCCTATGTGTGCGATGTTCCTGGATGCGGAAAGTCGTTTGCAATTACTGGTGCATTGACTATTCATAAACGAACTCATAACGGAGATAAACCATTCAAATGCACGTATTGTGAGAGGTATGTACGCCGTTTGTGAGCCAGATCAACTCTTAACGTAATCATAAACAGAGGGTTCGCTGAATCTTCCAACTTATCTAAACACGTGCGTATACGCGGCTTTTGATGATCTTTCTATCACTAATTCTTCGCTTTCTACAGCTCCGAACACATACAGGCGCCCGACCTTACGCCTGTCAGGAACTCGGATGTGGTAAAGCTTTTGCTCGACCCGATCAACTAAACAGACATAAAGGCGTACATCAACGACAGATTCGTGGATCTACGGCTCAAGATTAATTTATTATTGCCGGTTTTGAATGTGCTTTACCGAGTTCGTTATAAAGTATACGATCAATACACGATATCTCTCAAATGTATTAATATGTATCGACCTACAGTAGCTATACACTCAGCTCACCAATGCCATAATCTGTTAACTTTTCCAGCAATACTTAATATTCAACGACGCTCGATCAAGGGCTCGGACCGGCCTTGAAAGATTGACATACAGCAATACTGTAGCGCAAACCTTCCCTTCTCATTTCGACGAGTGGCATCTCAGTTGAAAACCATGGTTTGTTTTATTACGACTTCGCGTGAACTACATCTATACTCGGCCAATTCTAGGTCGGACTCGGAAGTGGTCATTGTGACCAGGGGATCCTGCTGGCCTGCTTTGATCGTGTGCAACAACACCTTTATACTTGAGCTTGCCTGCAGAGTTTGCCTGCATGACGACTCTTGCGGGCCCTTTCCCAGCACCTGCCTTGTTAGGGAGGGGATACTCGTGTCCCGAGCCTTTCATGCCGCTGACAAAGTTCTTGGAGTGGAAGGGCTTGGGCGCATGATGATTATTGTTGCTGAAGTTCTGTTCGTTGATGATGATCAATAACTCTACTCCTGGACGAGTGACAGAAATCTGATCAAACTGACCTTGAGAGGAGAGAGCTTCTTCTGCCTGTTAATGACACCTGGGGCTGAGATGCGAGCGTGCTCAATTCTTTGCAGCGCCTACGGCCGCCTTAACCTCCGTACGCGAGTAGCTTTCTGATTAAATCAAATGACTCTGTTAATATTTCTACTACAGGAGCAGCTTGAAGAGTAAAAGACGTAAGAGCGGGCTTTCCTCCACAGTATATTTAAGCCGAATCCTGGGGCTCTGGCGACAATCTCGTAGTTTTCAAAGTCTTCCCGAGCCCCAATATCACGCGAGTGGACGCTATCGACCGGAATAACAAGTCCTACAGCCAAGGTAACAAGGAAGGAAGCAGCGACGAGGATGTTAAAACGCATCTATGGTAAGCGACTGTAAGTACCATGAGCAACGGTTCTCGAGATGAGGCTTACATTTGAGTTATGTGATAGATGAGATTGAATGCACCAGCTATATTTTAGTTAAGATCAGTCCAAGTAAGACAAAGGAGTTTGAAGAGTCACTCACGCAGCAAAGTACAATGAGAGAGAAAGACCAGCTTTCGAATGAGTCGTTCTATTGTTCAAGCACCCTTTTTATATAAAATCCTGTACTATTCAGCATGTACTCGTGCCCTCATCTGTGATTCTTGAGAAGAACTCCTGCATAGCTCCTGTTACTCATCTCAAGCTTTTAGCCCGTTGAAGCCAGTTGACCGAGGACCCAAAAGAGTAAAAGTAAGGGATTTGTCAAAGAAGCAATCGAAAAATGTTACGCGGTGAATATACTTACTTATCAAGGTTCTTCGCCACCGAAAATACTTCGTGATAGCTTGAGCTTGCCTATTGTGGCCTGCTGTATGTATCGAAGAGCACTTTCGATCGGGAGAAGAGCTGCCGGGACAGATTCTTAAGCGATGGCACCAGATATGTCTGTGATTGTTACTTACTTCGAAAATTCTTCGAAACTACAACACTGAAAGTGATACCTGAGATTTTCTTTCTCTCTTTTGGCCCTTGTTATTGCGCTCTGATTGGAAATATCAAGCTCGGTGCTCTTCAATTTCTTAGCGTTTCATGTCGATCGTCCATTGGTCGTGATCAGATCAGGGTAATTAGCGCCCACGCGGCTGATATTTTGCCGAAATTAGCTTGGCATCACAGCCACCGATATCTTGACCGGAACTAGGTTGTAATCGAAGAATAATTCAGTCCATGAACAGAAGAACAAGTGATATTGTTTTGTCGATAGCGCATCTTCGAAGGTTTCCCGTCGGGCGCGGAAATTGTGTTATTGCCAGTGGCGCGCCGGAAAGATGGAAAGACCATATGAAGCTCAGCACAGCCCGCCGAAGGCCACAGCGAATTTATTATAAACCCTTACAATCTCTTCTTTCTCGACACATCCACGACCAAATCATGTCTGACGAAGCTTTCCCCAATTCCGAACAACTGTTCAAGCAAGCTTTCGCTACTGCAGACCCAGCACCTGCTTTGTTGAAGCTGCTTAGAGAACATCCAATTTACGATACCGTTCAAGAGCTCGTGATCTACTACACGGAAGCGGTCGAAGAACAACCTCTACGCGGAAAGCTTCTGGCATCTACTCTAGCCAGAGTGAGCGTATCCCCTGATGCGCCCAATTTTGAGACCGATCCGCTCGCGAGCCTTATCGACAGAGAGTTGGCCGATCAACACTTCAAAGTCATCCATGGCAATACCGAAGTCAAAGAATATGGTCCCAAAAACACTTATCTCCTCGATTCTCTGTTATCTGGATTATCACTCAAATACAACTTGACATCAACCTCAGACCAGCTCGCGGCGATTGATGATGGATTAGATACTCCGAGTGGTTCGGAGAAGGCTGAGTTGTTGGTGGTTGGAGCCTGTATTCAATTGCTGTTTTATGGTTCCAAGATCGTCACCGATGAAGCGGGATCTTACAAGAAGAAAGCGTCCACGGTTGCTCAGAAGTTGAAAGATCATAAAGTAGCAGGAACTGTGAAGAATCCTCATGCGGTTCAAGTATTGGAGGTATGTAATCTATCTTTAGCAAAAGAAGATGTGCTGATCTGTTGTAACCCAGTTGACGATCTCGAATGCTGAAGCTGGCTTCAAGCCCGAAGATGACCGCGAAGACGCTTGGGACCTCCTTTTCCCCGCAGAGTTTACCTCGAGATGAAATGGTCCAACAATTGGATTTTGAACAAACCAAATTGTGTACTGAATGCTATGTGATAAAAAATCAAGCACTACAAATTTACTACACAATGAATTCGGAGTGGAAAAAAATCGCTAAGAGGGTTACGTTCCACATCCAATCCCAATTCCGAAAACGTCGATATCAGGCTTTAGTTCAGAAACCCTTGTAGCAACGGGAGAGGTGTGTGGCAAAGTAGGAGTGGCTCGTTGGGATTCCGATTGTAAGTTGAACATGGAAGGGCGATGTTGGGAAGTCAAGCCCAGTGTCCGACGTGTTTTGATGATCTTGCCTGGAAAGTCCGAATAAGCCGAAGTGTTAACGGAGAAATAGAAGAACAGACGAACCTCTTTTCTTCAGTTCGTCATAGCCCCTAAGTCTGGCTTTATCGCAAGTTGGATCCACAGAGGAGCCTTCGTCGATTGCGACAAAGTCTATACGTCTTTGGTTTAGAAAGTCAATGTTTACGGCCCACGGAGCGTCTTTGATAACTTCATCAACCCAACGACAATGTCTGACAAGTTCGGCTCTTTCAACCTCCGGATAGGTTGAAGCGCAGTTGTTTTGGTGTAGAGTATCGTCCGAGAAGACGCCTACGATTAGGTGTACATAAGGAAACGCAAGTTTGGCTTGGCGAAGTTGTAAAGCCTGTCTGGTCCCCAAGTATTGATTGGTTAAACCAATCATTTGAACGGAAAGATCTCATACCCAACGCCAAACGTATCAAACGTCCCATCAACATACACCTTCACTCGTTTCTTGTCAAACAACTGCGTCGTCTCCAGTTGTTTCTTCACGTAAGCTTCAACTTCTGACGCTTTCCAGCGAGTAGTCTCAAAGCGGTCTTGTGCATCTTCGAAAGCTGGTAACTCGCGTGACGTTGTTGTACCTCGACCAAGGAGAATCTCTTCTGGTGTGAGTTCTCCATCATGGCCAGGGTTGGAAATGACGTCGTAGTCTTCATCGTCGCTGAAGGCTGTGGCGTTGTCCATGACTGTGACTAAAATTGAATACAAAACTGCGGAGGCAAGATTCTTGTCGTTGCGGGAGAGTAACTTGGAGACGACGCGTCAGCGGGAAATTACAAGGATGAGCCTGAGGATCGTGGTGGTGGTCCCATTATAACAGTAGTAAAATCAACAGCATAATTCGACACGAGGCGGCCCTGTAGCTCAGAGAGGGAATCGCAGAAGCAGGGAAGGAGTCAAGGCGGAGTCAATCGATAGACGCCTGGGAAACAGTTTTGACAGTGCGGAAGATGGTGATCTGCGCTTGACTCCGCACCTGCGGGTTAGTTTAGGAGGTAAGAGTACATATAAAAGACTTTTTTGACTTGGGTTTCTAGTAAAAGAAACCCCCTTTTCACAGCTCATTTACACGGTGAGTCACCAATATATAGCATTCTCCTGCAAAACTGACGGCGAACTCGTTTAAGATGAACGGCGTTCTGGATGGCAAGGCGTCTAAAGCTTGGTCTCATATTCAGGAGCTCCCAGACGAGATTCTGGGTCATGTATTCCTGCTAAACACCGGGGATGAGGTATTCCAAAATCCACATGATGGACTTCTCAATCTTTTACGGATTATGGGCGTCTGTAAACGATGGCACGCAGTAGTCACAGATTTCTCTCTTCTTTGGAGTCGAGTTATCAATTACGAGAAGGACACGGTAAAATGCGTCGAAGAACTCCTCAAACGATCATCTCCTGCTCTTCTCGATGTCGGGCAAGACATGATGTTCAAGCCCGTTGCCCTCCAGGATCCCCGAGCGAAGAATGTCCTCCAAACTATTTTCCAGGATAATGCAAGAATCAAGACGCTTAACCTCAAGATTCGCTTCTCTCCATGGAGTTTCATATCCAAGAACTTCCTTCAAAACCCCGCTCCCAACCTCGAGTTCCTGAACATCGCCACCGCGTGCCCATTCCCTGACTGCTATCATGATGGGCCTCTCTTCGCGAACGAGGCACCTCGTCTCCGGAGGCTTCATATGGAACGATGCTTTACCAACTTCTCCGTGCCTGTTCTCAGTAATTTAACAGAGATATCTGTCTCTGGGATAACCAAACCAAACCACAGCCCGCGATGGTTCTCAAGCACACAATCAGAAACTTCCCATTCCGCTCCGACGGTCTTTGGATGGCTTCAAGCTTTGCAAAACATGTCGAGGCTTCGGTATTTAACCCTCACCGATGCTATCGGGCCACTCAGGACAGAGGACGAGTCTATCGTCAAGGTTGAGCTTAGTAAGCTTCGCTTGCTCACCATATCCTCTACTTTCGACGAAGGAGCGACGCTAGTAGATCGACTACAGCTTCCTACTTCTTGTGGTCTCCGACTACGAATTAAAGCCACACGAGGGCCGCCACATGATGGAATGGCGAAACTTCATGGTGCTCTTAAGCGACAGCTACCCTCTTGGCAAGAACAGTCACCAAATCGCTACTTGCAAGCCAAGATCCTCGATGGCAAACGCATCCATTTTGGTAATAATCGTCGAGTTGGGCATGTTTGGAATATGACGGAAGAGGAGGAACTTCAAGAACACGCGCACACGTCCGCTGATCCCCTCCTCTGGTTGATTTTACTATTCCAAGAGCCTGCAGATACACTCCAACATTTCAACCAACTCTTCGAACTGTATACATCCACATACTCCTCAACCCGTCATTTCGATTTTTGGTTCGATGAACATACAGAGCCACCTACTATTCCTTATCAGTCTTTCCATTCACTCAAAGTACTGGACCTAATTGAGCTTTCCCCAGGTCCAGTGCTCTCTTATTTGCAGACATCATCGTTGCGAAACAGCCCCTCGCTGCCTTCCCTTCGCACATTGTGTCTGACTCGCACCCCTTTGGCAAATGACTCTATGCGAGATAGCCTCGTTGCATTTCTAAAGTGGAGGCAGCAAATCAAGAAGCCTCTTTCTGATTTGGTTCTCATTCAAACCGGCGCGAATATGAGTTTTGTTGAAAAGCTGAAACAAGATTATCAGGTCAAAGTCGATTATAGGGGCTCTGATCCGATTCGTCAAAATACCCTGTTTGGGAGGGCTGAACAAGACAGCGACGGAGATTAGATTAGGCTCATAACACTTGGTTGGCCGGTATTGTAGAGTATAATGATTACACAAAGTTGTGTCGTACCATAAACCTCAAATATAATAATTTAATCAAGGGATAGTAAGCGCGCAACCATCAAGAGTGGTCTTCTGCCTTGTCTTTTAAATTTGTGACTCCAT
This sequence comes from Crepidotus variabilis, assembly GCA_015657495.1. Taxonomy (NCBI): domain Eukaryota; kingdom Fungi; phylum Basidiomycota; class Agaricomycetes; order Agaricales; family Crepidotaceae; genus Crepidotus; species Crepidotus variabilis. Next base: position 611,482 of record MU157834.1, on the reverse strand, counting down.
ATAATGATAACGGCGATTTTGGAGCCATCATTGTGCTTTGAGCTGGCCAACCTGATTCACTCTAACAACTTGGGGCTCACCGAAGACTAGGGTTTAGATCCTCAAAAGGAATTGTATGAAAGAAATCGAGTATACTGCGTTGATAATCGACAATCACAAAAGTACAACATCTAAAGGTTCAAATTTAAAGCAAACCCCAGACAAGCATTGCCAAACAATGACACTGGTGGCCGAGTTCTTGTATATGTTTCTTGATCACAGCTTCATAGCGCTGACTCGAGATCCAAGGCATTGAAGGCCTTCATGCATCTAGACCAAAGGTGATTGGATAATGTGGTTCAAAAGATTTTCAGTGATATGACTACGGAAACAATATCGAAAATTAGGTACTGTATCTACAATAATATCTATCTACAATAATACAAAAGACAACAGTCTTTCCCATGGGAGACAAAAATGAAAGCTGATTGGTTGGATGAGGAAGACAAACATCAAATCTGATTGGTCGGAGCTTGACATTTGTCGGTATGAGCGCGAGTGTCCGCCTTTCTTGCTCCCGTCCTCATCCATGTCCATTCGTTCGATCTATTCTCAATGTCCGCGCAGTTCAATGCACCGCTAAATGAATACTATGTGCTACTACCACAAAGTACTTGCGTCTTGAGCGGCGAGAGAGCCAATAAACCCCTGCGCTATCGACCCTGGCACCACCCTGATGGCCCAATCGGTGGCGTCGCTGAGCGATCGCGCTAGCCGTTGTCGATGCTCGGCGAATGTTCCAGAGGCCCATGGTCACCTTGAGAATTGGGGGTGGCGCGCTCACATGTTCATCTTCATCCGCGACGCGTCTATGCTCTTCAATAACGTCTTGAAACATGTAAGCCCACCATATCACTGCAATTGACCTCTGCTGACTTCCCATATGAACAGGCCTTCAGCGCATCACACTAACAAAGCAGAAGATGTGGAACAACACCGCCATCAGGCACGACGGAGTGCACGACTACGAGCTGAAGTTGAGCTTCAGGCGCAGGATCCTCGACGTCGAGCCTTAGCTCCAGTGCCAACCCTCCGATTGAACGCTCCTGAAGCTCTGCTCCTAGATGCGGAACAGCAGCGCAGCAACCGTAGGAACGCAGTTCGACAGGAAAGGGAGGAAAGCCCTCAGAGATCGCGTCGCCGTCGACGGAATGATGAGAACGTCCCGCCGATTCCTCAAGGGAGGGAAGCGGCTTCTCGCAAACAAACCAGTAACACGGTATGTTTTCATCATTGTATCCTGCTTTACACAGAGCTAAATTATTACCTATAGAACACTCAGAGAGGCACCTCTGATAACATCGCCCTTCTGACACCTCCTCCATCTCAGGTAGGTACTTATAAGTGAACTTTGATATTCATTTCGCTCATTCGCTGAATAGGACATTCAAATTCAGGTGCAGAACACGGTGAACAATAATGGGCCAGGTCAGGAGCAGGGTGCTGATGCTCAGGTGCGTGCTTCGAGTTCCCTGCTTGGTTTCCTTCTGCTTATACTCGAACCAGCTTAATCGTCGACAGATAGCACAACGACGACGCCGAGAGCAAGAAAGGCTTCAGCGCAGCCAGGGAGGGTCAACCGCGCAAGCAGACCACCCACACCCAAACGGAGACCTTCCTGCCCGTGCACAAGCCCCGCATCCGCCATTGCCTCTACCTCCTGCTGATACTCAGCTTTCTCGACGGTCGATAGCCCAGAGGAACCGTCGAGAACGAGAACGCCGAGAACGAGAGGGCCAACATCCATACCCTACACCTCCACAGACACAGGCCACGCCTATGCACTCCGTTCCACCGGGTGAGCACTATCGCGAACAGCAGCCAGATGAAGGTATGACATTCTGTGAAAATATAGTGCTATATTATTTACCAACTTTCTCAGGTCGACCGCAACGAAATAACGTCGTTTTGAGTTCTAATACCAATAGAAGCAGATCACAAGGCAACAGTATGTGCAAAATAATGTTCTATGCTGTACGATAAGACTGACACCTTCTTTAGGGAGATTCCAACGCTTCCTCGCCGCTCGACGGCCTTATCAGGAGCCGATTCCGATCCACGACCTTGGGCTCATGGATGTTGAGTGTTCGGAATGTGGTGCTCTCCACTGGAAGGACGAACGTCTATCTCAGTCATCCCTCGCCAATCCTGAGTTCGGCATGTGTTGTCTAAGCGGCAAGATTGAACTTCCGGATTTCCAGGATCCGCCACATGAGCTCAAGGAACTGTTTGACGGTGACAGCCAACAAGCCCGAGAGTTTCACGAGAACATATGGAAATACAACCGCGCCTTCGCCTTCACGTCGATGAAAGTCAAGGAGGACCACTCAATCAATCGTCGGAACGGCCCGCCTGTGTTCCGCATTCAAGGCGAACTCTTCCACCGCATCGGATCTATGGAACCCTCACCAGGATCAACCCCGACATACTCTCAGCTTTACATCTATGATCCTCGCGCCGCGTTGGAACATCGCCGCCAGCAAAACTCAGGGCTTAATCCAGATACACTGCGCATCATCCAGCGCGTCCTTTGCCATCATCAGTATGGTCGCGTTTATCGTCATGCCCACGAGATCCTCCAAGGATACAATCCTGATGAGGATGTTACCATCCGTCTCCGAGTCCTCCCTGCCCATGACCGACGCCGCTACAACTTGCCGACCGCCGATGAGGTTGCTGTCATCTTACCTCAAACAGGCGCTGCTGAAAACCCCCGTGACATTGTTCTTCAACGACGATCTGGAGGTCTCCGCATCATCAGCGACATGAATCCGGCCTACGTCCCTCTCTACTACGTCCTTCTTTTCCCGTACGGCGAGAATGGTTGGCATCCGGACATGCGATTGCTTCAATCAGCTCGGGGGGAGGAAAAACGATTGACGCGCCTTCGCTACGTTGCATACTATCTGTACCCCCGTCGAAATAAGTACTCTACAATTCTTCGGGGAGGTCGGCTTCTCCAGCGCTATTTAGTCGACATGTATGCAATTATCGACCAGAGCCGTCTTCGATACCTCTTCTACAACCAGCCCAAGTTGCGAGCCTCCCTGTACAGTGGGCTTGAAGATGCAGTTGCGTTCGGTGATGATGAGATCGACCTTAGCACCCTCGGCCAGCGTTACATCCTTCCCTCTTCCTACATTGGCGGCCCACGCCACATGCAACAGCGCTTTCAAGACGCAATGGCAATCACTCGCTATTTTCGCCGTGTCGACATATTCCTCACCGTCACTTGCAATCCGAACTGGGAGGAGATTCAGCGCGAACTCCTCCCAGGTCAGACAGCTTATGATCGACCAGATTTGGTGGCACGGGTCTTTCAGTTGAAGAAGAAGGCCATCCTGGAGGATATTTACAAGCACGGCATTTTTGGTCATGCAGCAGCATACGTCTATACCATTGAATTCCAGAAACGCGGTTTACCGCATATGCATTGCCTCATCTTCCTCAAGGATCCATACAAGCTAACATCCGTTGAAGCTATCGACTCCTGTATATGGGCTCAATGGCCAGATCCCGAGAAGGAACCCCAGCTTTTCGAGGCCGTCAAGCAATGCATGGTACACGGTCCCTGCGAAGGGAGGGTTGATGCTATCTGCATGGAGGATGGCAAATGCAAGCGCCGATTTCCCAAAGACTTCAGCCCGGCCACGGTCATGGACGAGGATGGGTTTCCCAAATACTATCGACCCGACGATGGTAGATCATACATGGTCAACGGCATTCCGACGGACAATCGGTGGTTGGTGCCCTATCCACCATTTGTCATTTCCCGCTATCAGTGTCACGCCAATGCTGAATGTGTCGTTTCGCTCGGCTCATTCAAGTATTTATTCAAGTACACCTACAAAGGCGGTGATTTAGCGACTCTCGAAGAAGTCAATCGCAACAACGAGATCCAGCGCTATCTTGACGGGCGATATATCTCTGCATCCGAAGCTGCCCATCGCATGTTCGGGTTCGACATGCATGATCAGGTCCCAAATGTTGTTCGCCTTCAAGTCCATCTCCCGGGTCAACATTTGGTGGTTTTTGATCCTGACGAAGACCCAGCAGTTCTCCTTGCTCGTGCGTCAAATGAGCAAACGACGTTGACTGCATGGTTTCGTGCAAATGCGGATCCTGTAATTGGCGAAGAAGCTCGCAAATGGACCTACCAGGAATTTCCTCAGCACTTCCGATGGGATCAGGAGGAGAAAAAATGGCTCATTCGAAAGCGGGGTTTCGCAATTGGCCGTATGTATTATGTACCGCCTACAGCTGGGGAAAGGTTCTACCTTCGACTCCTCCTCACGGTGGTTAGAGGTGCTAAATCCTTTGATGACCTCCGAACTTATGATCGACCAACTCCCTACCAAACCTTCTACAAAGCCTGCCGTGCCCGCGGCCTGCTGGAGGATGATGGAGAATGGGACCAGTGCCTTCGTGAGGCTTCTGGGATGCGCACTGGGACCAGCCTTCGCCACCTCTTTGCAACCGTCCTGCTGTTCTGCGAGCCAGCATATCCTGATCGTCTCTGGCAGAAATACCGTCAGCACATCTGCGACGACCTCCGTTACCGCCTCCAAACCCTTGGATATCCTCAACCGACGGACGACAATGTCTTTGATTATGGCCTTTACTGCCTCGAGAGCATCTTGAAAAAGTCGGGCCATACATTGGACGACTGGCCATCAATGCCAAAGTGGCAGCAGCCTTGGGACGAGCGTAGGATGAATGGGCTAATCGCAGAACAGCTCAGTTACAATCGTGATGAGGAGCGCAATTTCTATACCACACACCTGCCTCAACTTAACGACGATCAGCGTCTCGCCTTCAATCGCATCACATCCTCCATCGAATCCGATCAAGGACGCCTCTTCTTCGTCAACGGCCCTGGAGGTACAGGAAAGACTTTCCTCTACAAGGTCATCTGCAGCAAGTACCGCTCTGAGGGTGCTGTTGTCCTATGTGTTGCATCCTCGGGCATTGCCGCTCTCCTCCTACCCCTTGGTCGTACTGCTCACTCCACATTCAAGATCCCTGTGGAGAATCTGCACAACGAATCAGTATGCAGCATCCCAAAGAATACATTTCGAGCCGACCTACTCCAAACAGCAAAGCTCATCATCTGGGATGAGGTTGGAGCACAGCATCGACATGCGATCGAAGCTCTTGATCGGACCTTACGCGACCTTCGGGATGATGATAGGCCATTCGGTGGACTGACGACAATTTTCGGAGGGGATTTCCAGCAAACTTTGCCTGTCGTTGTTCGGGGATCTCGCGAGGAAACGGTGGATGCGACCCTCATCCATTCGGATCTATGGCAGGATATTGAAGTGCTGCATCTTCGGGCGAACATGCGGCTACAGGGAGATCCTGAAGGAGAGGAGTTTGCGAGGTGGTTGTTGGATGTCGGGCATGGCCGGAATTCAGACGAGAGGGGGAAGGTCCACATTCCTGCCGACATGTTAGTTCAGGATGCCACCGGTCTCATTGACTTTGTGTATCCTGGAATCAACTCACCTGCACCTCCGCCGCCAGACTATTTCCTCAATCGAATGATCCTGGCGCCACGCAATTCTGATGTTGCTGAGATCAACGATGACATCCTCAACCGCATGGCTGGCGAAAGCCACACATTCTACAGTGCGAATGAGGTTATCCATGAAGAAGGGGCAGATGGACAAGATGACATACCATTAACTCCAGAATTTCTACGGTCAATCAACGCATCGAATCTCCCTCCTGGCGAACTGCACCTTAAGAAGGGCTGTCCCTTGATCCTTCTCCGCAACATCTCTCCCTCGCAAGGCCTCTGCAATGGAACACGAGTCATTGTCACAAACATCGGTGAACGTGTCCTGGAAGTAAGGATTATTGGTGGAGATCACGACGGTCATGTAGCGCTCATACCTCGCGTTTCCATTACATCGACGACAAGCAGTGGGTACACCTTTCGGATTCGACGACGGCAGTACCCTGTGAGACTCGCATTCGCTCTCACTATCAACAAAGCTCAGGGTCAGTCGGTCAAATACGTCGGATTGGATCTACGCGTACCTGTTTTTGGTCACGGCCAACTGTACGTCGCGCTTTCCCGTGCTACATCGCGATCTCGCGTGAAGCTCCTCCTTCCACCTGATGCCGATGGTTGCACTCCTAATGTAGTATATTCTGAGGTTTTAGTAGATTAGCTTTCTGTAGAGTGTAGACTGTATATTACAGACATACATATATCACAGAGAATAGATTTTGTAAGACAGAGAGTCCAAGGTTTCGGTGAAGCAATTGAGGTTGCGATAAAGCGATTGCCAGGTCATCGCGAAACGGTCACATGATCTACAATTCACGCATCACGGTCGCGTGTCTCCACCGCGACTCGGATGGACGCTATCAGTGTTAGAAAATTTAACTCTGTTCAGAAAACGCATCAAAAGTTCGGGAACTCAGAGGGTGGATTATACATTCTCTCTTGGACTATGGCTGTGAGGTTCCGTTCGAACGAAATGCTTTACTCGGCGCACTATGAAGGAACATTTCAAGCGTCAAGGGTCGCCGCGACCCCTGATTTTCAATGAAGGCAACACCCTACGTCAGATCAACTTGAAGGACATTCCCGAAAATTCGCGACTCCTTTCACCAGCTTAAATAGCAAGCCTCGATGAGCGAAAATCCCCAGACTATCAATAATCCCGCCCTTCTTCAAATCCTCGATCTGCCCTCAACACCAATGTCTGCCAACTCGACCTTCACTGGCTCGGCAACCATCTCCGGAATTGCCGTCTTGGAGAACCCACGCCCCGCCTCTGACGATGCTAAGCACAAGAACACTATCGCTTTCGACGCTCAATTCTGGGTGCACAAAGACCTGCGCTTGGACGGCTCTCCTGTCGCCGCCGTGCTCAAGTACTACAACGACGACGACAAACTGACCTTTGCACCTGACGATGTTGGAATATATTTTATTGTTGCGAATGTATGTCCCGCTTTCCTGCACTTCCGACTGAAAGCATACTCACTTCTTTCCCCGTCATTCAGGTTTCTAAAGTCCAGAACGAATCATCCATATTTTCATCTGGGATGGAGTTCTCAGATTATGCCATGGTTGGCGATATAATTTCGGTATGGACATCCTCAAATTATTTGTGAAACTCGCTGACATTGGGCGATAGCTCATTCCTGCAGGCTCTGCTGATGACATCGACCCTCGCTATCGCCCAGTGCTTAATCTCTCGGGCTCTGTTCTTCGGAACGATGCGAAAGCTTTCACATTTGATCTCGCCCCAGATCAATATGTTTGGATGCTTCGTAATTGGACCGGCTCCCGAGTCAACTTCCCAGTGCGTGTGTTTGTACGCGACTCAAAGCGCTGGGGGGGAAAGAAGCCGAATCCCTATCCAGGCTCCAACGTTACGCTGACTGGGTTCCTCATTGGTGTCACGCGCAATGAGCAAGGCGCCATCGAACATTTCGACGTCGAGCTTGAGAAAGTTACCTACCACGGGAAAGGAACCGCCACTCCAGCAAACGGATCGCCTGGAGGTAAGCTCTACCGTCATTCTCACAGTCGATGATACTGACCGAAACGTTGGACAGTCAATACTCCCGAGAAGAGGAAAATGAAATACACATTTGACTCCACTCCGACAAACAAGCGAAGGCGCTTTGGGCTGGAGCGGAATGATTCAATGGCTTCCACTTCTACTACTACAGGGTATGCTGCTGATTCCGAAGCAACGGAATCTAATCGTGCTTCCAGCCCTTGACAATTGTAGCAATATTTTAATTTAAATGCTTAAGTAGTCGAATATCAAAGATCTAACAATGCCAAAGCAAGACTTCTCGACCGTGCGACGCACGGGTCAGCACTAGTATAAGTATAAACGATAATTAACGAGGCGAAGCTAGCAACAGCTATGAAGAGAACTCATTAAACTATCAAAGCCGAAAATACATTGTTGAAGTATTGGCGTACGCTACTTGAATCCTTCACCGTTGCACCCAGAATCCCATCAGGACGCACAATACAGACGCCGTACCCACTTTTCGGACTATACGCAGTATGAGCGTGTCCTTGACTATCCTCGACCACAAAATCCATCAAAGCGTCTCGGGGTGACAGAGATGATGCCCCAGGTCGAAGGATCACAACCGCGCGCCATAGACTTCTGGGATAGGCATCAAGTGCCTCAATGATTGGTCTAAGATCTGCACATTCCAGGAAGACGAGGATGGTATGTCGCACAGCGTCGAATAGCTGGAATAGTTGGCAGCGCTGCTGTAACAATGAGGAGGAGAGTTGAACAAGTAGCCCGGGTGCGTCGGGTGCTCGATCTCCTGGTCGAAGTTGATCACGCGCTTTGGCTTGGAGGCCATAAGAATCAACATTTTCGGGGTCTCTATCGTCGTCACCAAGTGGGTCATACTCTTGGATCAGTTCGAAAGACGAAGATTTGCCAGCCTGAGTCCGCGTTTCCGGTGTGTCCCATCCTTCGAGAACAATGGAGCTCCATCTATAGTTAACTCCAAGCTGATAGAGGTTACTATCAGTCTTCCAAGCAGTATTGTCGTTATTCAGAGTTCGGTTGAGGAGCTCGGTCGTTTGAGAAATCATCTCGGCGATGACTGGTATGCGCTCTTCAGTGTAGGTATCAAGCAAAGCGTGTTTGGCGATTCCTTTGACAACGAGGGCTAACTTCCAGCCCAAGTTGAAGGCATCCTGTATGCTGGTATTCATACCCTAAAAACATCGAATTCAGTTACGTAGAAACAATTTCAATGGCCAAGACATGCATACCTGACCTCCAGTCGGACTGTGGACATGACCAGCATCTGTTTATGCATCAGAGAGGGAAATCCTAAAAAGAAGGTTGGCGTACCTCCAACAACAAATACTCGACCTCGTCCAAAACGTTCTACCATTCGAATGTTAGGTCTAATCAGATATGTCAATCTTCACGGCACAGAAAAGAGTATAGAAAACAATTACGTATAAGTAGATATCCATGAGATTGTTCCGAATAGAAGATCCTGCCGTCGGCCAGTATGTTGAACAAAACAAGCCTTGAGAGCCTCGTGGTTATTTGCAAGTTCTGCATATCTGATGTTTTTGCCACCGACAAGGAAGTTATAAAGATCGGTGGTCTCTGTTGCACGAAGGCTAATCCTAGAGGGAGTTAGAAGAAGAAACGAGACGGGATGGTCCAGCCTTACAAAACATCGGAAGCATCGCCCCACATGTGCCAGCACTTGAAGAAAATCATCAGACGGATGCTCTGGGCAAAAAGGCATTTCAGACTCACATTTCGTGCTAGCCCCTGGACGGAAATATCTCCGACGATGAAGTTCTCGACATTACGCGTTTCTCCCACAAAGGGTAGACCAAGTTGTTTCCTGACCACTCCACGAGCACCATCGCATCCAATGACCCACTTGTAGGTTGCATTTTCATTCACGCCATCGCTAGCTTCCTGAGAGAGCCCTCTTTTGACAAGGTTGACGGTCACAGAAGATTCTTCTTGCTCGAAAGTGACCAACTCGGTGCCCAACTCGACAGAGCAGTCGTGCTCAGCTAATGCTGCATGCAATATTTTCTCCAGGCTGTCTTGACCAAGCATAACAGGGTTTAGCTATATTACAAATAAATTCGTTGTTTGCGTGAACTCTTGGATTGGATGTAACTTACGAAAGGATGCGTCGGAGAAGGTTTTTGATAAGGACACATCTCAAACTCTTGAAGAATCGTCTTGCCATCTACTGTGCTGTATATCCGGACAGGAGGTGTGAGAATCGCTTTCTTGAGAACAGGTTCGATGATTCGAAGGGAGGTGAAGAGCTCGAGAGAACGTGGCTGAATGACCAAAGATAAGTAATTTGATGCCAACGTTTAGTAAAGTCACACACCATGATGCCCGCTCCTCGTTGACCTAGTCTTGGTTCAGAGCTCTTCTCGATGATCCTGACTGGGACACCATTCTGTAGAAGCGAAAGAGCGAGGATGAGGCCTGACGGCCCACCCCCAACCTACGTAGTACTTAAGTGGCGACAAGGAGACAGCAAGGAAGAGAAAGGACTCACTATAAGAACTTTTGGATCTTTTGATAAAGACGCCATGCTAGTACAAGGTGAGGCTACGGTAGAAAGCTCGTTATTGACCCTTATAAATAGACGTTGACCAATCGAACCAGAAATTCGAAAGGCGCCTCGATCGGGTCTAGCCTACCTATACCCTAGGGAATATCGAATAGCAGTGAAGTCAGAAGAAGCATAAGACAAGTAGCAGGCTCGGCTGGGAATAGATGTGTAAAAGTCTAGAGCGGCATCTTCTCCGCTTCTCGGGTGCAGAAAACCGAATGGATTGATTATTGGGAAAAGTTTAATCATTGCACGAAAACAAAGACGAATTTAGTCGCAGTGTTAAAAGAAGGTAGCCACTGGTCTTAAGATCTAGAGGCGTTTGGATGTTGCTTTACGATTTTCAAGTCGTCTTCCAGGGATTGCAGAGCGTGCCAAGCATCTCCCACTCCTCGTTGACCAAGCCTTGGCTCAAATTTCTTGTGACTTGGACACCACTCTGATAATTCGAAAGGCTGAGGGTTACATCTTGGCGGTTCACCTCCAACCTCGGTAGTGTTCCAGTATTAGAGGGCAATAAAAGTACGTAAAAATGCTCAACATTACTTGGCGAATCACGCTGTGTCAACCAAACAACAGCAACTTCGTGAGCGCTTGCATTGTGTCTTCCCTTGTCTTCACTACTCGTCTTAAGTTCACTTGTCTTGGGAAATAGTTTTTGTGCCATTGCTGCCAATAGCTCGCTTTCACGTTCTTGTTCTTAAATAAGCTTCTCTTAAACATCCAATTCACCTAGGTCTAGTCTGAGGAGCCACCTCATCTACCTAGACGATCATTGGCATTCTCGTCTGGCTAGTAAAGCAAAACCTCGTTTCTGTATGTGGGCCTGATTTTACCTTTGGCACCTCGCACCATGTCTTTACCTCCCCCAACTCTCTTGTCACCATCCTCTCCACCGTCTACCTTGATTCTGACCTCCCGCTCCTCCATTCCTTCACTTTCCAGTCGGGGAGGCTCTGCTCCGTCCAAAAAATGCGGCTCTCGTTTTTCCAAACGGGGAACCTCTGCCCATTCCAAATGGCGCAACACATCCCATCTACGACTGTCCAAGGTGAATAAATTCGTTGATCTTCTATTCCTTTATTAAATTGCCAAAAATTAAGAATCTCATAGGACAAATCATCCCAAAGGGCTATAACGGGCAATGCAACCCTTTGGGGTGCTCAACAACCGCAGCTCTTCCAGAAGAATTACCTTGGAACCACTGGCGCTGTACGAATCCGTTTAAGTGGTGGCCAAGTCGTCCGTGAATGCGATATGGGGATTTTGTCAATAGGTGCTCTATCGGGTTTAGCTGGCGGCCCTGTCGTCGTCCTGCAGACTTTATATTGTCAGCCCTACGTGACCCTCGTCCGTAAAGTCCTGGAATGGCTCGGTGGATCGCTGAGTATCGCGACGGTGATTACTGTGGACATCCATGCCTCCCGTAAGCACGAGTTGGAATACCTTACAGTGGAGAAATGGAAAATTATGCTCTTCCCACCTGATGATACTGTCTCTGACCTAGGCGACTACAATTCGCTCCATCGTGAAGATTCAGGTGTGTATCTGTACCATGATCCTGCCTTTGGCACAAAAGGTATTATGGTTCAAGAGGTATTATCCTGCGTCGTAAGTTAACATATTATACTTATGATTCGGCGCCTGTCTGATATCATTTTCAGATTGTCGACAATTCGAGCACGGGATCTTTTGCTTAGCGATGAATACCTCCTTAAAGGCATATCCCTCAAGATCCCCCCCATGGCAGTACTGCTGGACATAAGGGCAGTGACATCTCGATGCAGGTTAGGTATGCTTTGCAGGCGTTGCGTGAAGATGACGAGAGAGTGACTCGGACATATAGCGAGATCATGGAAGAAAGAGAGGAGAACATGACTCGAGTGCGTGGTGCTGTAAATATTGGCAAGCTTTTTGGCCCGGCGCTACGCGACGGCGGTTTCGCTTCGCTGGGCCAACAGCTTGCCGGGCTGCGCCCTCTGCGCCCTGGACCCCCTTGTATTGATTAACAAGAGCCCATCCCGCCATATCAGATTCAAAAATTCTACCTTGCCCCGGTGCCTGTGGAAGCTTCTGCATTCGAGAAGGGAAGATAGGATGATGGTGAAGGAAGCGCTGTCAATACTTAAGGAATATTAAATAGAAAAGAAAGAGCCCAACGGGCGCCAATATCAGTAGCAGACTCCACTCAAAATAGATGTGTAGACTTCCGGTGCGGCATTTTCTCCGAGCTTCGAATCTACAAGACCGACTTGTTCGACTACTACAGAGAAATTAAATTACTGCACTAATTTGAACACGAACATAAAGCGAATACGGCCACTATGCCCAAAAGCAAGGTGAATTATTGATCCTAAGACCTAGGCGTCCGGATGTTGCTCTACAATTTCCATGGCATCGTCTTCCTTGGTGTCGGGTTCCACGAGGGAAAAGTGTTTGCCTGGTCTTGACATCACGAAATGGCTTGGATTGTCACTGAATATTCGTATAAAGCGCAAGAGGTGAGTATAGGCCGCTTCTTTCTGATCCCAACGTCGAAAAAGGGTAACGGTGGCTGGATGTGTTAGATCGATTACTTCTGGAAAGATATTAGTTTTGGCAGTAAGAGAGGAGAGGCAGCGTACCCATTCCCGTTCTATATACTTCTGCCTCTCGCAATTTGAGTTCCTCTAGCTTCGTCTCTTTAGTGCTTTTTGGCCGTCCTTTTCTCCGGGCTGATCTCTCTGACTCTAGATCGTCGTCGAATCGAGTCAACCAGATGTCTTTAACAATGTGATGTAGTTCTTCGAGCGTGAGCTCCCCCTCTTCCGGCAGAGCATGATAGAAAAACCCGTATTGATCGACTAGGTTGAGCACCAGATAAGTTTTTGACTCTTGCGAGCAGCTAATGTTACAAACCCAGAGAATTGTGCTTTTTGTGACGTTCACTGGAGAGGTTTCCAACTTTGCCTTTTCGTAAGGCTTTCCGTGCTAATTGACCGGCCTTTCGAGAAGATGGATGGAAAACTTTTTCTTTCTTCGCAGATTTTGTGATAGCAGGCGCCATGATGGTTTTGAGGAGCTCTACAAATCTTTCTGACCAATGAGATCGTGCGATTATCTTGCCATTTGGGCACAGCGGAATCATCTCAGGCTTCCGAGCCAAAGTACTTTCTCTGAATCATGTCAACAAGAGAATCAGAAAGAAATTCGTCTGCGCAGCAAACGCTCGACAGTAAGTTGGATATTGTGCGGTGTACGATATGCCATACTCATTTTTGCCCATACAATCCACAGTACTATACGAGATTTCCCAGTTGCTCAATACGCAATTAGATAAGGCGACGCTTGCGACATGTGTTGGAATGGTTGAGAATGGGGTAAACCCAGAGGCGCTTGCGGTTGGTTGGTTTTTTTTTACCCCATGTTCATATAACCTAAGAATATGAAGGCTGTTGTTCAGGAACTACGTAGAGAGGGCAGCGCCCTCGGAGTACAATCAACGAGCAACGCTGCAACTACACGGTAATCATCATATGCTGTTGGTCTGCGCAGCTATTACGGATTAGAAGTGAAAAGACCTCAGTGTCTTCCCAAATGATGGATCATTGCATTTGAGCGGTCGATTTTTGGCTTCGGACTGTTTTGTACATCACAAGCCCACGAGACCCCCTGAGCACATGTTAGCAAATGTCGACTGAACAGAGAAGAGTAGATAGAATCGATTCGTGTTGTAGATTCCAAGTAGTCTTTGGTATTTCTAGTGAGAAAAGGCAGGGAATGCCGAGAGGCGGAGTTGCCACACTTGCCAAATTTACTCACCACCGCAACAAGCCTTTCTTCTCGTCGTTCTACGTCCATCACACCGTCTGCTCATCGTCGCCTCCGACGGCCACGACGACAAAACCGCTACAAATACCCGCTGATCTTGCCATCTGGTTACCCACATTCGTTCGTGCCCCTTCCGGAAGTGTTAGCAGTGCTTTCACAGGGTTCATTGACTACATTCCTCTCACAACACCACCATCCATTTAGATGGCTGCAAGACCTCTTCAACCTTCCGAGTATGAAATACAACGCGAAGTCGAGGCGCTCAAGGATCTAAGGAGACGTTCAACAAATCCAGGCGCTCTAACGATTGACCCCGACCTCCCCATAACATCTGGCCCTGGATCGCCCACCTCACAATACAGGCAATATAATTTATCCACGGCTGGCGCAGACGACGAACTTCACGATACACCTGGTGCTTTTGGAGTACCATCTGCTACTGAGGCTGTTCTTAACCATGATGGAGGGCAAGACGTGGACGACAACTCGACGGACGACCCTTTCCACCTGTTCTGGGTTCCAGCAAGCAAACACCCAGAACTTGCTCCTGCAGAGTTCCGCGCCTTCTTGAAAGAGCATGCAAGGGTACCTCCTAACTCGGAAGAAGGTGCCAGCTTCGTTAGATCGCCATCGTTGTCATCTTCATCGAGCTTGAGCCGGAAAAAGTCCATGCTCAGTCGACCTTACAAACCAAGAGAAAACGACGGGATTGAGGATGAAAATATCGTTCCTCTGCAGCGGAATCGCAGTATGTATCGTAATGAAGGTCCTCAATTAACTATCAGCGACCTCCAAAAATTGGAAGAGTTGGCAGAAGAAGCTTCGCAGAGTGACGATCCTTCCAAACTACGGAGTGTATTAAGGAGAAGCTTGAGTATGAATATGTCCCCAACAGGTCTGCTCGCCTCTTGAATAGGTCTTCCATTAGACGTCGTTAACTTTGACTTCTTAGCGATTTTAATGGATGACATACCCGAGATGGGAGATGAAGCCGATGCTCCTATCATCATCCCTTCACGCGATAAAGCTCTACGGAGAACCGCCAGGACCAAGATTCGAAAGCCTGGACTACCAGGCGATGGAGGAGGCCATCGTTTTGCTGCGTCAAGACGAGTGAAACCCTCTCAACTACCTTCAGAGCCCAGGTCGTCGAGCGATTTGTCCTCTAGTGATCATGGGGAACCCGAGTCAAGTCCAAGCGTAGGACGTCGATCGGGACTCTCTGACGAAGGATCACATCGACCTGATTCTTATAGTGAAGAGACGTCCATATATGACGCTTACGCAGGAGAAGATGAAGACGATCAACCATTCCAGCCGTCTTTAACTTCGCCACAACCTCTAGAACCGTTCTCTATCCCCATCGAAATTCCTGCCACGCCACCAGCCGTCAAACCACCTTTACAACCTGAACGTCCGCCAACAGTCTTACACCAACCACAACCTCAACGTCTGGCAGTCCCCCAACCTTCCCCAGACCGAACACCTTCACGGACGCCATCTCCTTCTGAATCTCACGGCGAACACCGTCCTCAAACGGCACCCCCATCAAGTTCGATAGCTTCCGCTTCATCCCCTTCAACAAGCAAGAAAGAGAAAGAAAAGGACAAAAAAGGATTGTTCAAGTGGGGTGGCAAGAGCAAAGAGACAAAGTCTGAAAATCAGAATCGGTCTGAGAAGGATTCTGGATTCTTGTTCAATCTATTCGGTGGAAAGAAAAAACAGGATTCGGACTACCAGTCATCGATTACGGGCGGCACCTCTGGCCGCGAGGCTGCCCAGGCACTGCTTGGTGCTTCTAAGTCAAAGGCGTACGTGCCGCCAACCTCACCAGGTCTAGCACCGGGCATTGGAGGCAACCCTTACGCAAGATATCCAATTCACGTTGAGAGGGCCATCTATCGCCTCAGCCACATCAAGCTTGCCAATCCACGGCGTCCACTCTACGAACAAGTTTTAATCAGCAATCTTATGTTCTGGTACCTCGGCATTATCAACAAGGCCCAAAATCCCACTCCAGTAGCTGGTGCGAACGGAGCTAGCAATCCCTCGGAGAACGTTGATACTGAGAAGGAAGAGCGGGAAAAACGGGAACGAGAGCAGAAAGAAAAAGCTGAAAAGGAACGACAGGAAAAGGAGCGTCTTGAGAAGGAACAACGAGAGCGAGAACTCGAGATGAAGAAGAAAGAGTCTAACAAACGGGGTTCTTTGACCAAGACATCGCCGGGGACACCTGCTGGTGGTCGTAGAGCAGAAATGCCTGTCAGAGGTCCTCAGTATGAGATGCAGCATCGGGTGATGGAGCAAGAGTATGGAGGATATGGAATGCAGCAGCCTCGCACGCCAACAACCCCGACAGGCCCACCTCCAGTTAACGGAACTGGTCCGCCACCTAATCGACAATATCAACAACGTCCAGTTCAACCCATGCCTGGCCAACTAATGCCACAGGGTCAGCAGCATATGCCTATGCAGAATATACCACCAAGTCAACACCCTATGCATATTGGTCCAGGTCAGCATATGCAAGGACAACCAGGGCAACCGATGGTGCCGATGCAGCACCCTCCACCTCAACAGCACCACCCTAATCAATATTACTACCAACAGGCAGCTCCTGACGCTTATGGTGGCCAACGATCCGGTCTACCACCTGGCGCTATGGCTCCCAAAGACCAGCAGCAGCAGCAGCAACAGCAGAATTGGCTGCCACCAATATCTCCTCAACGGCGGAACCCATCCCCTAATCCTCCAGACCGTCGATCACAATCGCCACCATCCCATGGGCAGTACTCTCCACAAAAGAATCCTCTGCAACAGCTGCATCATATGAACACATCTCAAGAGAGTCTTGGGGAGCGGAATGGGGGGTTCCGGAGCCCTGGTCGGTCTCTGTCTGCTAATGCTTCGTCTCCGTCTCCGCCTCTTTCTAATGGGGTTCTTCGTAAAGGAAATAGTGCCCATGCTACAGCCAATTACAACGAGAGAAGGCCACGAACAGCCGAGGGTCGATCACCGTCGGAGCAGGAGGAGGATGTTCCGCTAGCCGTGTGGCAACAACAGCGGAGAAAATAGGCGACAAATTTGGCCATCGGTGTGTAGCTTCTCCAGCTCTTGCTCAGGATGAAGTCACTTCCATGCGGCGCTCAATTTCATCATGTAGACCTCCAATTCATCTGGAAAGCTATCTCTTCATTTTCGCTATGACATTCATTGCACCTTTTTTCTTGCTAAATATTCTCGTCACCTATTCTTACATACTATAGTCGCTGATTTTAGTCTTGGGCGTTTTCGGGTTTTCTCATTTCTAAACCTATCCCGTACCGCTTCCTCACCTGTCCTTTCGTTGGTTCTCGTGGCTTTCTACTTTTTCTCTCTTCTCTATAACGGACGGATACTTTCCATTACAGAACAAATTTCTTCGTGTACTTATACCTCCATCACAATTACATCCCTTCAATACTATCTCTTATCGACCAATGTCGAAGTTAACTCTTTAGGGAAATAATTGTCTTGAGAGGAAGATAAACGAACCTCTCTCATCTCCCCTCCTTCCTTTTGTATTTACTGTATAGCTAACCGAGCCCTTAATATATCCTTCCACCCCTAAGTCGGACTCTCAAAGTCGGTCCGAGTATCGTCAATCAACAGGTTCTCCAATCTCCTGCGCAGTGACCAGTCTGACAGTCCCACAAGATGATTTTGCTGGAGGTCTGCAAATCGTCTCTTGAATATGGCTTTTAAAACTCACATTATCATAGCCTCACAATGTCATAATCCAACAAACTATCTTGGAGAAACTACAGAAGTAAAGCTAAGATCGCCTAAACATCCTTGCATCTTTTAACCATCCACCGCAGGCCGACGTCTCTGGACGTATTCTTCGTTGATTACGACAATGTACGCTTTCACCTCTCGACTCCTGAGAAGAAGACGATACTTTTACTGTCTATGAGCATTCCATGTTGGCATGAGCTCGAGAAATATGGAGCTGTTGAGATCTTGCAGAGGGAGTATGGTACACTCGTACTGAGTCAACCAGAGCCGGAATATCACGTCAGCCTTCAGATTGACTTGGAGCAGGTGCCTAAAGATTCAGGTTAGAATGCTACCCTATTCCGAAACTCGATGATTGACACTCTACCATAGAGTCTCAGGAGGCATTTGTGTTATCGCTTGCACTTCTTAAACGGAACGCTGTCGCTGCACCCTTCGAACGCGCGTTTAGTGCTCAGAAAGATTTGGAGGCGTCCGGTGGGCAAGGAGAGTTAACACAAGTCAGCTATCGCGATCAGGAGCAGATCTTCATTCAAGCAGCGCAAGACCGTGTCACCGTCATCTTTTCGACTGTTTTCCAAGAGGAAACAGACCGAATTTTTGGCAAAGTGTTTCTGCAGGCGAGTTGTGTTGATAGGTATCTCGCTTGATTCTTACTCTCAATCGACTGTTCCAGGAATTTGTCGACGCACGACGCCAACCATCTATTCAAAATGCTCCACAGGTACTCTATTCGAGCCGAGATCCACCCCTTGAAATCCGACATGTCCCTGGTCTCCGGAACAGTGAAGACATTGGCTATGTAACTTTTGTCCTTTTCCCTCGTCATTTTGCCAACAAGACAGTCGCTTCAGCTGCCATTTCCCATATCCAGCTATTCCGCGATTATCTGCATTATCACATCAAATGCTCCAAGGCGTACATGCATTCGAGAATGAGGCATCGTGTATCGGAGTTTCAGAAGGTTCTCAACAGGGCAAAAACGGAGGTTGCCACTACGGACAGGAAGACAGTGAGGTTTGTATTCCGCCGATCTTGATGCTCTATGGTGTACTAATTAAAATTTAGTGGGAGGACTATGGTCAATCGATAAGTAAGATCGGATTAAAATGTGGATTCAAATACTTCTTGTCCTCTCAAACCGAGACATAAGAAAAGTGTTCTCTGAGATGTGCAATTGATTTGACACCCAGCACCCAATAAGTAAGCCACATGGCTGATACCAGGCTGATTGGCAGTAATCGATATGCACGAGTTTTCCCAAACATAAAGGATCTTCTCTACAGGACACACGATCTTTATCGATGAGCATCGGTAGAGATATCCTGTTCTCCTACTTCGCGGGTCACCTTCTCATCGTTGTCATTAAAGTCAGGGCCCTAGCGGCTCTAAGCGCTTAAGTTACATGAGCGCCGCTTGTAGTGATATGTTCACATGCGACCTCCGACGTTGGAAAGACATATTTGGAACTTTTAACCACCTCTAAAGCTATCGTCGAGTAATCCGCAGAGAGTCGTACACATGGAGTGAGTAGCGTGCGAACGCGTTTTCGCACCCGTGCTGGGAGTCCTTGGAAGCACTCGGCTATCGCAATTGCGTTCTGCTCAGCATCGACAAACTCGAACTACTTGTCAATGTGGGGCGTGAATTCTGAAGACTTTTACCAGTTCTACCTTTGTTTTGTTATTTCCATCGAGATCTACCACGGAAATGGAACTCTGTCGAATTTGGACCCATAAAGACAGTTGCTGCTGAGGTAAGCAGGTTCGCAGACTTTTGGGGGACATCATCATTCCCCATAACAGGTTTTTTCATTGGTATAAAAACCGCTTCGGTGTTTTCCCTCATCTTTCTTTTTCTCCCCAAAAGACAGTGTGCTTTCCGTTTCACACGTTGAGCTCGCCATGTCGACCTACGACCATGCAAGAGTGCAACAATACATTGGTACGCGTCCGCCGCGTCTTGACCGCGTCTCGGGAGCTTTACTCAACTTTGACAACATTTTCTAGGTGGCAACTCTTTGGACAAAGCACCACCGAGCATTGTCAAAGACTTTGTTAAGGAACATGGTGGACATACAGTCATCACTAAGGTACGCGCGGCTTGCTCCCTGTTATCTATCAATCACTAATCGATTCATCTCAGGTTCTCATCGCCAACAACGGTACGCGTGCTATACACGTTTAAATACTCATCCTAACGCGCATATTAGGCATTGCCGCTGTGAAAGAGATCCGCTCTGTTCGTCAGTGGAGTTATGAGACGTTTGGCCATGAACGAGCGATCGAGTTCACTGTTATGGCTACACCGGAAGATTTAAAAGTCAATGCAGAGTATATTCGCATGGCCGACCGATATATCGAAGTGCCGGGAGGAACGAACAACAACAACTATGCCAACGTTGAGCTTATCCTCGACATTGCCGAACGAGCAGGCGTTCATGCCGTCTGGGCTGGATGGGGACACGCCTCAGAGAACCCTCGTCTACCAGAAAGCCTTGCTGCAAGCAAGCACAAGATCGTCTTTATCGGTCCACCTGGAAGTGCCATGAGGAGTTTGGGTGATAAGATCTCCAGTACAATTGTGGCTCAAAGTGCGGCGGTCCCAACCATGCCTTGGTCGGGTAGTGGGATTTCTGACACCGTCTTGTCGGAATCCGGCTATGTGACTGTTCCTGAAGACGCGTACAATGATGCTTGCGTCACCACGGTTGAGCAAGGATTGAAGAAGGCTGAACAAATTGGATGGCCTGTTATGATTAAGGCTAGTGAGGGGGGAGGAGGCAAGGGTATCAGGAAGGTTGAACACCCGGATGCCTTCAAGAACGCGTTCCACGCTGTCGCTGGAGAAATCCCTGGTACTTGACTCTGACCTACTCTGTGGCTACGGACTAACCTTACTTCAGGATCGCCTATTTTCATCATGAAGCTTGCTGGTCAGGCACGCCATCTTGAAGTTCAATTAATGGCCGACCAGTACGGTAATGCTATTTCTCTATTTGGACGTGATTGTTCAGTTCAGCGTCGCCACCAGAAGATCATCGAAGAAGCGCCCGTCACGATCGCCAAAGAAGACACTTTTGAAAAAATGGAGCGTGCTGCCGTACGTTTGGCAAAGCTTGTTGGATATGTCAGCGCTGGTACAGTTGAATGTACGTGATTTTTCATTTATTTTCAATGCATGTATTTAAGTGCTTTTTAGACCTCTACAGCCACGCGGATGACTACTTCTATTTCCTTGAGCTGAACCCTCGGCTGCAAGTCGAGCATCCAACCACCGAAATGGTCACAGGTGTCAATCTCCCTGCTGCTCAGTTACAAGTTGCCATGGGTTTGCCCCTCCATCGTATCCGGGACATTCGAACTCTATATGGAGTAGCCCCGAACGCATCATCCGAAATCGATTTCGACATGGTTAAGCCTGATGCGAATCAGTTGCAGCGAAAGCCTCGACCAAAAGGACACGTCGTTGCTGTTCGTATTACTGCTGAGAACCCCGATGCTGGCTTCAAGCCTTCATCAGGATCTCTACAAGAACTCAACTTCCGATCAAGCACGAATGTCTGGGGTTACTTTTCCGTCAGCTCGGCCGGTGGTCTTCATGAATTTGCCGACTCACAGTTCGGTCACATTTTTGCCTACGGCGAAGATCGCGGCGAGAGTCGAAAGAACATGATCGTTGCTTTGAAGGAACTCAGCATTCGTGGTGATTTCCGCACAACTGTCGAGTACCTCATCAAGCTCCTTGAGCTCGAAGATTTCAAAGAGAACACCATCACCACTGGCTGGCTCGACTCCCTTATCAGCAGCAAGCT
This sequence comes from Crepidotus variabilis, assembly GCA_015657495.1. NCBI lineage: Eukaryota > Fungi > Basidiomycota > Agaricomycetes > Agaricales > Crepidotaceae > Crepidotus > Crepidotus variabilis. The sequence continues at coordinate 589,923 of MU157834.1, read as the reverse complement.
CACCGCAGAGCGGCCCGATGCCAACCTTGCAGTCATTTGCGGTGCTGTCACCAAGGCCCACCTCGCTTCAGTTGCCTGTTGGACCGAGTACAAACGAGTTCTTGATAAAGGCCAAGTTCCAGGGCGCGACGTTCTTCGCACTGCATTCAGTATCGATTTCATCTACGAAAATGTTCGCTACTCATTCACTGCCACTCGCTCCTCTGCCACCTCTTGGACTCTGTATCTGAACGGAGGGAGGACTTTAGTTGGAGCTCGAGCTCTCGCCGATGGTGGCTTACTCGTTCTCCTTGATGGCCGTAGCCATTCGATCTACTGGAGAGAAGAAGTCGGCGCTATGAGGCTGATGGTCGACGCCAAGACCTGCCTGATCGAACAGGAGAATGACCCCACTCAGCTGAGGAGTCCAAGTCCTGGAAAACTCATCCGATACTTCGTCGATAGTGGTGACCATGTTAAGGCTGGCGATCAGTATGCCGAGATCGAGGTATGGGGACCCCTTTAACTCTAAAGCTGATCAATACTTACATTAAGACAGGTCATGAAAATGTATATGCCTCTGCTTGCTTCCGAAGATGGTGTCGTCCAACTTATCAAGCAACCTGGAGTCAGCCTCGAGCCAGGAGATATTCTTGGTGTCCTCACTTTGGATGATCCTACTCGTGTCAAACATGCGAAGCCATTCGAGGGTCTTCTTCCTCCAATGGGAGCTCCAAACGTCGTCGGAAACAAGCTTGATCAGCGCCTTCACGCTTGCCTTGCTACATTGAATGACATTTTGGATGGGTTCGACAACCAATCTGTCATGAACACAACCCTCAAAGAACTCACCGACATCCTTCATGATTCTCAGCTCCCTTTCGCTGAGGTGACCAACACTCTTGCATCTCTTTCGGGACGTATTCCTCAAAAGCTCGAGGACAACATTCGCTCTACTTTGGACGCAGCGAAGGCTAAAGGCGGCAACATCGAATTCCCTTCCACTCGTATCAAAAAGCTGATCGATAATTTCACACAAGAGAGTGTCCTTGCCGAAGAACGGGCAATGTTCCGATCGAAGATTGTGGTCCTGTACGAGGTTCTTGAAAAATATGTCAATGGGATCAAGGGGTTCGAAATCAACACAGTAGCCGACCTTTTGGATCGTTATGCTACCACAGAGAAGTTGTTTGGTGGGAGCATTGAGGCTCGGGTGCTTGCCCTCCGCGAGCAACACAAGGATGATCTCGACACCGCAATCGGCATCGTTCTAAGTCACATCAAAGTACAAAGCAAAGCCAAATTCGTTCTTGCTTTGCTGGAGTATGTTAAATCTAGCAACTTAACTGTCTCCAATCCAGATGGTCGACTTTATCAGATCTTGAACCAACTTGCAGCACTCGAGGCGAAGTAAGTATATTCGCAGTCCCTGTGTTTTTTTTGTTGTCTGACACGATCGCAGGTCATCCACTTCGGTGTCTCTGAAGGCTCGTGAAGTTCTGATCCTTGGACAAATGCCTTCTTTCGAGGAGCGCTTAGTGCAAATGGAGTCAGTGCTGAGAAATTCGGTTTCGAATAACTACTATGGCGAACCCGGACAATCTCAGAGGTATTTTGACTCTGCCTTTCTCTCCGGCCTTTCCTGACGATTGTTCAAGGACACCCTCTGCGGATACACTGAGAGAGTTGACTGACTCGAGGTACACTGTCTTTGATGTTCTCCCTGCCTTTTTCCATCATGAGGACCCTATGCTTCGACTTGGTAGGTTACAAGTTTATTCTGCGGTATAATTCCCGCTGACCTTTTTTCTATCAGCTGCGTTTGAGGTCTACATTAGGCGTGCCTACAAAGCTTACGCACTTCTCTCCATCGATTACGAGGAGGGTGACACCCTCGACGACGGCGAGGCCCCCACTGCTGTTACGTGGCGCTTCAATCTTGGGCAATCTCATTCGCCACCAGATACTCCATTAATGTCTCCCAGCGGGTACGCAGATTCATGTCTGGCCATACTTCTCCAACTGACCTTGAAATTCACTTGCATTCAGAAGTCCCCGTAGGACAGCTTCGGTCAGCGATTTGACTTACATGATTAGCCGTCATCAGTCGCAACCCATACGCACGGGCGCAATCGCTTCATTCACCAGTCTCCCCGCCTTAGCCAGGGGCTTTGACAAAGTCGTGTCCCTTCTACCCAGCTTTGACCTTCAAGAATTTGCAGAGCGTTACGGTGCTGGCAGTGGTCCACCTAATGTCATCAACATCGCACTACGTGTCTTCAGGGAAGAAGATGACAAACCTGATGAAGAATGGAATCAAGATGTTCTATCCTTGATCAACGGTCACAAAACTGTTCTTTCACAAAGAGGAGTTCGACGCATCTCAATTGTACTCTGCCGTCGTGGGCAATACCCCATCTACTTCACACTCCGCGAACACGAAGGCGCTTGGAAGGAAGAGGAGGCGATTCGTAATATTGAGCCAGCTCTCGCTTTCCAACTTGAGTTGAGCCGCCTCTCCAACTACAACTTGACCCCACGGTTTGTTGAAGCCAAGCAAATTCACATCTACCATGCAATTGCAAGAGAGAATCAGCTTGACAATCGCTTCTTCATCCGTGCTCTTGTTCGACCCGGCCGGCTTCGCGGTAGCATGACCATGGCAGAGTATCTCATTTCTGAGACTGATCGTCTTGTTACGAGTATCCTCGATGCCCTCGAGATCGTTAGCGCCCAACACCGCAATGCGGACTGCAATCATATTTTCATGAACTTCGTGTACAATCTACCTGTCGAGTACGAGGATGTCCTCGCAGCGATCTCCGGCTTCATTGAACGCCATGGCAAACGACTCTGGCGCTTACATGTCACCGGCTCTGAAATTCGGATCGCCTTGGAAGACAAGGATGGCAACGTTACTCCCATTCGTTGCGTTATCGAGAACGTCTCCGGCTTCATAGTCAACTACCATGGTTATCAAGAAATTACCACAGACAAAGGCACCACCATTCTCAAATCGATTGGAGATAAGGGTCCACTTCACCTTCAACCGGTACACCAAGTCTACCCCACGAAGGAATCCTTGCAACCAAAGCGTTACCAAGCCCACCTCATTGGAACAACCTACGTTTATGACTTCCCTGACCTGTTCTCCAAAGCCCTCAGCAACGTCTGGGTCAAGTCTCGCAAAATCGACCCTTCGCTTAACCTTCCAAAAGTCTTCGTCGAGTCGAAAGAACTCGTGTTGGATGAACACGATCAACTCACTGAAGTTGATCGAGCCCCAGGCAACAACACTTGTGGCATGGTGGCTTGGGTGTTTACTCTCAAAACCCCTGAATATCCTCAAGGTCGCAAAGTTGTCGTCATCGCTAACGATATCACCTACAAGATCGGTTCTTTCGGCCCCCTCGAAGACACCTACTTCTATCAGGTCACTCAATACGCTCGCAGCCATGGCCTACCACGAATTTACCTCTCCGCGAACTCTGGCGCACGTATAGGCTTGGCAGAGGAAGCTCTTCCTCTGTTCTCTGTTGCTTGGAACGACGCAGCTCACCCCGACAAGGGTTTCAACTACTTATACCTTACCCACGAGAATTATCTCAAACTGAAAGAGAAAGGCGCCGATGTAGTCAGAACCATAGAGATCGAGGAGGATGGCGAACGTCGCCACAAGATCACCGACGTTATTGGCCTTAGTGATGGTTTGGGTGTTGAGTGCTTGAAAGGGTCTGGTTTAATCGCAGGAGAAACCTCTCGAGCCTACGACGACATTTTCACCATCACCCTCGTCACAGCTCGCTCGGTTGGTATTGGTGCTTATCTCGTTCGATTGGGAGAGCGTGCCGTGCAGGTCGAGGGACAGCCTATCATTCTCACCGGTGCACCTGCCTTGAACAAGGTGCTTGGACGTGAGGTCTACACCTCTAACTTACAACTTGGAGGCACCCAGATTATGTTCAAGAATGGTGTTTCTCATCTGACCGCCGCTAGTGACCTGCAAGGAGCAAGCCAGATTATCGAGTGGCTCTCGTATGTCCCCGAATTCAAGAACGGCCCCCTTCCTATCCGCCCTTCACCAGACAGCTGGGATCGAAACATCGATTACACTCCGCCCAAGGGCGTATACGATCCACGATGGTTCATCGAGGGTAAACTCGATGAAACTTCGCAAGAGTGGCAAAGTGGTTTCTTCGACAAGGGATCTTTCCAAGAGACCTTGAGCGGATGGGCGCAGACTGTTGTTGTTGGACGAGCCCGCCTTGGTGGAGTTCCTATGGGTGTCATCGCAGTCGAAACCCGTACCATCGAGCGTATCGTCCCCGCAGACCCTGCCAATGCAGCTTCATTTGAACAGCGCATTATGGAAGCCGGACAAGTCTGGTATCCCAATTCCGCCTACAAGACTGCCCAAGCAATCTTCGATTTCAACCGAGAAGGTCTACCTCTCATTATCTTTGCGAACTGGCGTGGCTTCTCAGGTGGTCAGCAAGACATGTACGATGAGGTTCTTAAGCAAGGGTCCAAGATTGTTGATGGTCTCTCGGCCTACAAGCAACCGGTCTTCGTTTACATCGTACCAAACGGCGAACTTCGTGGTGGGGCCTGGGTTGTGTTGGATCCTTCCATCAATCCCCAGCAGATGGAGATGTATGCTGATGTCGACGCTCGTGCTGGTGTCCTCGAGCCCGAAGGCATCGTCGAGATCAAGATGCGACGCGATAAGATCCAGACGTTGATGGAGAGGTTGGACACAACATATAGTTCACTCAAGAAAGACAGCGCAGATACCTCTAAGTCTGCTGAGGAACGTACCAATGCCTCTAAAGCCCTCGCTGCGCGCGAAACTTTCCTTCAACCGACGTACAAGCAGGTTGCTCTCCTTTATGCTGACCTTCACGAGTGAGTCTCTATCCTTGCCCCATTTATTCTGTATCTGATTCATGTTTTAGTCGTACTGGTCGTATGGAGGCCAAAGGGTGCGCCAAGCCCACAGTGTGGAAGAACGCGAGACGGCATTTCTACTGGGCGGTTCGTGCTCGTGTCGCTCAGACATCTGCCCTCGCCGAACTTGCTGAAGCTAATCCCGATTCCACTCACGAAGAACGATCGCATACGCTCAACACGTTGGCCGGTTTGCAACCCACATCAGGATATCGTCAAATCGCGGAAACTGTCGAGAAGCTGGACATCTCTAAGACTACTTCCCAACTCAAAGCTGATCATCTACTTCGCCAATTGATTGACTTGACAAAGGATGATCGTAAGGTCGCCTTGGATGGTTTCTCGAGACTTGTGGAGACCTTCTCTGATGAAGAGAAGGCGGCGCTGGTTTCGGTTTTAAAGAGTGCATGATCTAGTTGCTCCCAATTGCGTTCCTATCTGCGCATCGTAGTCCATAAGTACTATGAGAGCACTGCTGTTGTACATATATTGCTCCCGTCATCCTTGCTTTTGCTTTGCATTTCATGATTTTAATTGTTCAAATAGCATTCATAGATAGACATTAGAATTTATCATAATACATAGTATCACACTGTCCTTTTATCGTGTTCTCTGAAAGAGGAAAGTCAGTTGTGGCGCCAAGCAAGAATCTAGGTTCGGTCCGGCTTCGGCGACCTAGAAAGGGGCTCTCCGATGTAAAAGATAACGCCTGCGATTCAAGACAACCAACGCGCTTTGATTGGTGCTGGTTTGTTTTCGAGCTCAACAACTGTTTCTGTACCATGGGACATTTGATTACCTTGGCTACGTGCGTTATTCCTATTATTTCTCTAGATGCCAGGGCTAAATTACCAGCGACAAAACTGCAGATGGTGAAAGCGTCTATAAATGCAATGTCAGAAAAAGGCTGATCATTTTGTTAGCTCCTTGAATCAATGGGCACTTGACTTTCAAGTGCGATTTAACCTTTCCCCATATTTGACCAGGGTGAAACCTTCACGTAGGGCAACTATGAGCGAATTATGGCCAGTATCGCGATTGCTAAAAGTCGCGGGGCTACCTTAAGAGTTGGGCCAGAGCTAGAAATTCCGTCCGTAATTGTTTGATACAGAAACTGCAGAATATTGTTACTAATTAAATTTCTAGCGGATATGGCTGCTACGATCATTTCTTAGAAGGTTAACCCCAGACCATGCCAAACTCGTAGACCATATAACTGATCGACTCTGAAGGCGACACAGTCCTTCACTCATGGGAAGTCCTTGCAAAGATATTATCGTCCGATGAAACCATGGGTATTGTCTGCGATTTCGGAATGTTTGTCGTGTCTACAGTCATGTCGTTTAACACCCACTGATACCCTCTGTCAGGCCCGTCGTTCACAAGAACGTTATCTACAACTGCCGAATCATTGTTCACGATAAGAAAATTCTTCTCATTCGACCAAAAATGTGGCTCGCGAACGACGGAAATTATCGTGAATTGCGGTATTTTACACCATGGGCAAAACATCGCCAGTGGGAAGATCACTACTTGCCTCGTATCATCCAGGCGGTAACGAAACAGGTAAAAAGTTATCGTGAAACTAATAGATTAAATATCTACTCACTACAGTCTCCGTAGGTCAAAGTTCCTTTCGGAGATGCCGTAGTCAGCACAGCGGATACTTGCATTGGTGTAGAATTGTGTGAAGAGTTGTTCACACCAGCCAGGTAGCTCTGCGATCTATATTTCTAACTACTGCTAACATATGACTCAAAGTCCGCACATCCTGATGGGTCTAGACGGCGTTGAGATATTCACCAATTCGAGTGGCAGTCACCACGAGCTGCGAAAGCTTTATCGCCGGGTTGAGCTAATAAAGGAAGCTACTTTAAAGGTAACGTGAGTTCAACCAAAATCTCAAATCAAACTCACACGGCAACCCCACAGCTTGGAGGAATCTACCTATACGCCAATCAACAGGGGTGTGATGGAGATCGCCTGTATTACGATGGATGTGCAATGATCGCGGTTAACGGAAGAGTTGTGGCGCAGGGAACACAGTTTTCCTTGACAGATGTTGAAGTGGTCACAGCTACGATCGATATTGAGGATGTTCGAGCACATCGAGCGACTTCTAGCAGAAGCAATCAAGCTGCGGCAAGTGAGCGATATCACAGAGTTGAAGTCGACTTCGCGTTGACTAGTGGGAAGTTTGAAGAGGTTAAGGAGGAAGATATGGTTGGTATCATAAGCAGCAAGACCATACCAGTACGCTTTCATACTCCAGAGGAGGAAATTGCGTAGGTCAATAAATCAATGGCCCGAGAAGAAAGCTGATCTCCACATGACCGTAGATTAGGACCTGCCTGCTGGCTCTGGGACTACTTGAGACGCTCTCGGACTCAAGGTTACTTTGTTCCATTAAGCGGGGGAATAGATAGTTGCGCAACAACTGTGATAGTGTACTCCATGTGCCGCCTGGTTGTCGAAGCCGCAAACCGTGGAGGTATGTCAATTTTTGCCCAATTTCCATAGACGATACTGAAACCTTCCTGAAGAACAACAGGTTATCAGCGATGCACGGCGGATAACAGGCGAACCAGATGGTTCCGATTATGTACCTACCGATCCGAAAGAGTTTTGTAGGCGTATCTTCCATACATGCTACATGGGTACCGAGAACTCCAGTAATGAGACAAGACAACGGGCGAAGCAGCTGGCTGACGCAATCGGCAGGTAAGCTGTAAAGTCAGTTCAGCATCATAACAACTGACTGAATGGCCCGATAGCTACCATGTAGATCTAAACATGGACACAATCGTAACAGCTGTTCGTTCTCTTTTTGCACTCGCGACAGGAGGTTTTCGACCCCAGTATCGATCTCAAGGTGGTACCAACGCTGAGAATCTTGCTCTTCAAAATATTCAGGTTGGTATATTGGACTCATGGTTGAAACACGGACTTACTTTTCGGGAGTAGGCCAGATTGCGCATGGTTCTTGCCTATATGTTTGCCCAACTTCTCCCTTGGGTTAGAGGAAAGAACGGAGGATTACTTGTTCTTGGCAGTGCGAACGTCGACGAGAGTCTTCGAGGATATCTCACGAAATACGATTGTTCTTCCGGTAAGCAATTAAGAATAAATGCCCTCGAGAACTGAGTCTTGATAGTCACACATTAGCTGATATCAATCCTATTGGAGGCATCAGTAAAACGGACTTGAAAAAATTTATAGCATACGCTGGCGACGCTTTCGACCTGCCAATTTTGGAAAGGTTGGTCGTATATTGCTGCTTGGAAAAGCATACACAAATATCTTTTAAAGCTTCCTCGATGCCGTACCAACCGCCGAGTTGGAGCCAATCACTGAGACATACGTGCAGTCCGATGAAGTATGTGACGAACTGAATTCTTCCAGAATTTAGCTAACAATGCGTGGTCTAGGCTGATATGGGTATGACTTACGATGAACTATCCGTGTTTGGAAGACTCCGGAAAGTCGAGAAATGTGGACCATACAGCACCTTTACAAAACTAGTACACGAATGGGGATCTTATTTGTCGCCATTACAGGTTAGTTTGTCAACATTGTAGACAAGACAATCATTGAGATAGTTGAATTCCAGATCGCAGAGAAAGTGAAGCTGTTCTACTTCGAGCATGCGCGTAATAGGCACAAGATGACAACCTTGACTCCAGCGTATCATGCGGCAAGTCACTTCGTCAAGAAATTATTCTTGTGACTGACACGTCGTTTTAGGAATCCTATAGTCCTGATGACAATCGTAAGCCATTAATAAGGCTGGCTTAACGAGTATACTCACATTTAGTAGGCTTCGATTTGAGGCCGTTCTTGTATCCATCCAGATTCCCGTGGCAGTTCAAGAAAATCGATGAGGTTGCTGAAGCTCTTCCGGACCGTTCAAACCCAAGTTCAGCGAAAGTGAAACAAGAGTAGAAAGAAAGAGGAAGAAATCCGAAGCAAATTAACAAGTGTATCTAAGTGTACAGCTCCGAGTCCACGTTGTAGAAATACAGATGATGTGCAGATGATGTCAGGGTATGATGAAGGAGAACCAGAATATGGAAAGAAATTATGTCCTGAGAAACCTGGAGAAGACATTTCCGACGTTGACCTTTTTCATAATAGTAGGGTCGGGTGCTAAAATAGCAAAAGTAGCTGGTCAGACAAGATGACAAATGACACACCATAGAAACTTACGATCAGTTAATCCTTCGTCTTTCACTTTCCGCTTGACACTATCCATAATGTCACTCACAGCCGAACGGTCGAAATCACTTCGAGATTTGAACAGTGCTTCGACGAACGCTATGTTCGGCCCATGGACCTTGGCGAAATTATAGAAAGAGAGGAAAGCAATATCTCTTGATGCTTCCAGCATCGAAAGAACCATTTCGAGAACTTCGAAACGAGTCTCTACGTCCTGGGTGGAAGTGAGAGTGGTGAAGAACTCGAATACCTCTGTGACATCCTCTTTGAAGCGTTCTGCAGCGGCAGGCATCCTGAGCTTCGGTGCATTGGCAAGAGCGTTGAGGTACGTCACGATGAATGCGTCCATAAGGTCCTCCACGAGAAGTTCAAGTAGTGCAGAGTTCAGATAGCTCTGGTAATCAGTCATGTAGTCTCGCATAGTCTCCACAATCTGACGCATCGCGCCGTCGTACCATGGTGGTTGGAAGAGATTCTTTGTCGCTGGCTTCAAGTCGTTGAAGATCATGTCGATAAGCGTCTGCATACATTTCTTGGCGATGTCGAGATATCCGTCAATGGCGTTGTTGAGTCGTTCAGTTATAGGTACACGGTACTTCTCCGAGACGAGGGGTTCCAGGCGAGCCAAAAGAGCTTCGCAGAAGTCTGCAGACTTGATTTGATCGTTGGCCAGAGCGATGCAATATTCGACGAGACCGCCAGCGACCTCATCGGGCTTCTCCATCTGCTTCTTGAACTCGGATTCAACAACTTTGACCCATTGGTCTTGGATGCCACGCATAATTCTGTTCGTCTCGCCAACAACACGAGCTAGAATAGCGCCTTGTTTACTCTCGGTGGCGAGGTCGACTTGCTGGTTGACCATCTGGAAGAGGATTACACCTCCTTGCATGCTATATAGATTGTCGCTGTCAAGTTCAGGTGCTTCTTCTCGTTTCGTGAATTCCGCGATTTCTGTCTTCATCAGATTTGCTGACCATTCATCGAGTTTCTTGATGATGAGCTGAACGTAATCTTCAATGAGGCCTTGCTCGTTTCCGTCCAGAAGCGGAGGATCCATAAGTTCCGGTGCAACATTGAGCTCTTTCATGTTTTCTTTGTACTCCTTGAGCCACTCGTAGAGAGCAAGCAACACGCTAGCGTCGGTTTTGGCGGTCGCCACTTTCTTGACCACACCATTCAAAGCTTTGTGATATTCTCGAAGGTAGAGGTTGTAGATTTCGTAATCAGGAGGGAAGCAGGGAACGACATCGCTTTCGATACGGAGAATGTCTTGGTAGAGCCATTGCAAATTGTTCAAGAATTTGAGAGGGTCATCTTCAACGTAACGGTTGTAGGAAGTTTCGATTTTGTCGTGGATTGAGTGAGTGATGGACTTAATGATCTTGGCGCGGTAGTGCTTGAACACGCGAGCATTTGCTTGCAGAGACTTGAATTTTAAGGCAGCATCCAATTTAGCGGCTTTTTTCACGAAGCGCATGACCACAGCCTAATAAAGTAAAAGTCAGCGTTTAGGTCGTGTAGTTGGTTGACGCAACGGACCTTCTCGTCTTCCTTGCCTTCAATTTCAGCAATTTTAATAATTTTCACAACGACGTCCGAATGTCCTTGTCGAACGAGGGCCAAGACATTTCTCGCTAATTGAGCAATGTATTCGTCGAACTCAGCGATAACTTTGTTCAAGCGTTCGAACCACCTTGTCAGGGTCGCCTGAGAGCTTGGCGAAGCTTTCTTAGCCTCGTGAAGCGTCTGGTTCCGAAATCGTTCCAGCTGGTTGAGTTGATAGTGAATAATGAGCAGATTCGGGGCTGGACCGATGATCTCTCTCTTGTCAGCTGCGAGCATGTGCTCAATATCGTCAAGTTGAGCACCCATAGCCAGAAGATTGTTGACCATCTCCTCTGTCGTTTCAAAGTTCCGATGGACCATAGACACCTATATATCGAGTTAGTGCAAGGCAAAGAAGGTGAAAGAAGGTGAAAGAGCTGCGATATACCCTGCTAATCTGGTCGAAAGTGGCAACCCTCACGGAGGGATCTTCGCACTCTTTTTCAATGGTAATCATCTCATCCTTCAATGCCTGTACATTCTCTCGTGTGCTAAGAAACCTCTTCAGACCCAGACGAGTAGCTTGCAATTGTTCCTTGACACCAATCTTGAGCCTTGTGTCAATGGAAGCCTTTTCTTTCTCCAGCTTTTTGCGAAACGCAGAGACTTTAACAAGGTCATCAGGAGACTGAAGATACTCGCCAATGGCCTGAGCAGCGGATACAGGCCCAACAGGAGCTGCCATGGAGGCCAATGAAGGGAAGAAACAACAGCAAGAAGACAATACGACTGTGCATTGTGGTCCAACGATGCTTTTGATCGCCGGAACGGGCACCCGGCTGGGCCCTGCAATGCCCTTGTCACGAACGACCACAGGGCGTTTCGCCAACCGGATATTTCGGCAAAGTCTCACAGCGCAACGCTACCAATCGACTGGCATTCCATCTTCTGAAGTAATCGATACCGATGTTGTGATTGTCGGCGGAGGACCTGCGGGACTTGCTCTGGCAAGCACACTGGGTCAGCACAAATGGTCTTTTCTTAGCTTTTGCTAATCTGACGTTTAGGTTCCTCTGAGAGTATAAGAAACAATTTGAAGGTGACTTTGGTGGATGGGGGTGACTTGTCCAAAATTAAAACTTGGAATGCACCTCCAACGTCGTTCTCGAACCGAGTTGTGTCTTTGACAAACAAGTCAAAGGCCTTTTTGACTGGTCAGTGCGCCCATCAAGCGAAGTCTAAGTTGATGCTAATTTTTGGTAGATATCGGAGCCTGGGACCACGTCGATGAAGCGCGTACAAACGCAGTAGAACATATGCAGGTTGGTCTAGTCAGTCATCCTCACAGATGAATTTCTTAAATAACTCCAATAGGTTTGGGATGGTGTGTCGGATGCCAGGATAGAGTTCGACGCCCAAGATCTCCAGTTAACTAGAGTCAACAATGGAATGGCTACCCTCACAGAAATCCTTAACCTTCAAAGGGCCCTCCTTCGGCATCTCGACAATCTCCCCAATATTCAATTACTGCATCGAACGAAAGTTACCTCCATCACCGCAGACTCGGAAGACAAAGGATCATGGCCATTAATCCACCTCGATAACAATAGCACCCTTCGAGCAAGGCTTTTGGTATGCCCATTACTATGTTTTACCAAGCTCAAATCTGAACGAAACTATCAGGTTGGTGCCGATGGTTTCAACTCACCAGTTCGGACATTCGCTCAAATTCCATCCTTTGGTTGGGGATATAACACACAAGCTATAGTCGCCACTTTGGTTCACCCTCCAAGAGGTGCTTTTGAAGGACCAAATACGACTGCATATCAGCGGTTCCTGCCAACAGGGCCAATCGCTTTTCTCCCTCTTTCCCCAACGATGTCATCCCTCGTTTGGTCAACGAAGCCAGCGCTCGCCGCCGCTCTTCAAGCCGCCGATCCAAATGTTTTAGCCATAATGATAAATGCCGCTTTCCGCCTACCACACCTTTCCATGAAGTACCTCCATCAACGTATACTTGAATCGCATGCGGCCGGAATATCTATATTGCCTGACACCCTCCGACAAGAACTCCAATTCCGCGAACAGTCTCATGCCGTAGGCCCAACATCTGCCTACTCTTCTCTTCAAATTATTGGGGGCCAACAAGGCATTCCTCCAGCGGACTCTGAAATGGTCCCCCCACTTGTGACGCAAATTCAAGCAGGGACTGTAGCCTCATTTCCTCTCAAGTATAACCACGCCGAGACATATCTTGGAGAGGGCGTTGGCGCTCGGACAGTCCTTGTCGGCGACGCAGCCCATACCATACATCCCTTGGCAGGCCAAGGTTTGAACTTAGGTCTGGGTGATGTCGAATCTCTGGCGAATTGCATCACGGCCACAATAGCAACTGGGGGTGACATTGGTGTGCTTGCTTCTCTCTATTTGTCATAACCAATTAACAAATGCTTTGATTTAGGCTCATACACTTCTCTTCTTCGCTACTCTCAATCTCGCTATCTCGCAAACCACACAGTCATGTCAGCAGTTGATAAGTTGCATAAGCTCTACTCAACGGACAGCGATGCAATCGTCTGGGCACGTTCCGTTGGTGTGGAAGTTCTAAATGAGCTGGATTCAGTCAAAGCCGCTATGATGATGAGTGCCGGTGCTGATTTTGGAAATGTGGCACCCCCTTCATGGAGTGCAAGTGGTTGGAATATCGCAGCAAGTGGGGTCGAAATTTTGGCCAAAGCCACTAAAACAGCGGAGGCTGTTGGAAATACCTTGACAAGTACAATTGGGGCAAATCTTAGTACATTTATAAGGTCCACTAGACCGTAGTTTTACACGTAGAAATTGAATCGACTTACCCTGTTTTAAGCCAGTAAGCGTGACTTCGTGACCAGACGCGCTTTTAACCACGTGTCACTGTGACCTGCGTGTTTGACTCGGACAAATGTTCAACGTTCTCTGCATGCTACCAGTCGCCGACATCGAGATTAAAAACTGCACCTCCTGCAGTAGTATGGAACCAAGATCTTTGGAAAACATTTATACCGAACTTTACCTTGAATTGCTGAAAAGTCTGGCCACCGAAGACCCAGGATTGGAGGTACAGTGGGGTTTCCCTCATTCTCATCGCTCCTACCAAGTCAACTCGAGGACCTTTTAACAGATATCAGCCTTGGAAATCTTCTGAACAGGTATGTCAACTTAATCCTTCAGAAAAGGGAGAAGATCCTACTCGAATTTTCCTTAGTGCGGACGGTACAATTGTGCTTCGCCAAGAAGACCTAACTGCATACGGAACTCCTACTCGTAGGCATGTAAGTCAATACGAAAAATCTCAAAAATATAATGTATCAACAACTTGTTATACTTTAGCTCGATTCATCGACGAGTCAAAAACTTCTTACAGAAGTAAACAATACACTTGAGATAATATCAACCTTGTTTCATGGAGGTAAGAGTAGTATGTCAATCTTGTATACTGCGACTACTAACGGCGTTTTTAGAAAATCACCGCGCTAAAGACAACTCGCTTAACAAAAGTCTACCCGATTCCATCGAATGCTTCACGGCCGAGATAATTTCAATGGAAGAACAACGAGCCGCCCATAAAGACATCGTTGAGGCCTTAGTACAGCAAATTAACGAGGTAGGTTAGCAATATACACATTTACTAGATTTTATATGCAAACGGGCTTATGCTTATAGGCCCAGGGACAATACGACGGAGCTGTAAAGACTGCGATTCTCGAAGTTCTTCCCAAGTACAACCAAGCCCGTGCTGCCTCCATCGACCTCATAGCTGCAACTATCGAAGCCTCACTGCAGCGACTCAATCTCATCCGCGGACAATCACAAAGGGCTTTTTATAATCACCACGCTAATGCGATTCCCGGCGAAAGCAAAAGCGTTTCGCAGGCCATCGCCCGAGCCTACGAAGCTCTCAAGGAAGAAGAGAAATACCTCGCAGCTGAAGCGCAAACTTTGGATCATCAACTTCAGGAATACGATACATTGCTGCAACTCGTGGACAGTGGAACAAGCGGATATAAACAAATCATCGAGGACTGGGCGAAGACAAAACGGGAGACTGATGAGTGTCGAAAGGATCTAAGAAGGTTAGGGTGGACCGGAGATTAGGGTAAAATTTTTGTTGAATTGAAGTTGAGCGATCCGTGTTTCTGATTTTTGAACTATAGCACAACGAATAATATATATGATTGTCAACAACTCCGCTTAGACTACTGCAGAATAACAACGTGGAATTAGAACTGACTGTGAATGGCTCTGATCCTCAACCCATCATGACATTCGGCATACTGGTAAACCAGAAAGCCGAGTGAGCCGCTCGCCGATGACATGAGGTCATTGTCATTCATGTAAGCACTAACGTTGCGGAGTTTCAGTCTTCAAAACATGACAATCACTTTATATGACATACCTTCAACGGTACCGGGTCGAGCATGGTCTCCGAGCGTGTGGAAGACGAGGTGAGTCAGCATTGCTCGTTCCAAAAACCTTGACTGAGTTGAGCCATTATCCTTTCCGATAGGTACTGTTTGAATTACAAGGGACTCGAGCACAAAACAGAGTGGGTCGAATGGCCCGATCTTGAAACCACCTTTGTAAAGCTCGGTATTCCAGCCACGAGTAAGCGTGCAGACGGGAGCTCTCGATACACTGTCCCAGCCATTTTCGACAGCACGACTGGAGTCTACCTTGCTGAATCTTTCGAGATCGCTCAATATCTTGATCACGCATACCCGGATACGCCAAGAATTTTTCCAAACAGTACGACCGGAATGCAGAAGGGCTTCCAGATGGCGTTCGGATCGCTGATAGAGCCCATCGTGCCGTTCCTGGTTCCAGCTGAGGGAGAGAAACTGACGGTAGTCAGTCAAGAGTATTTCCGACGAACTCGAGAAAAGATGTATGGGAAAAGTCTGGAGGATGTTCCACCGAAAGGCCAAGATAAGGTTAGAGAGTGGGCAAAGCTCAAGGACAACATGGGTGTTGTCAATGAATGGTACTGCATGAGCGGTAACCCGGGTCCGTTCTTGCTTGGAGAAACTGCATCCTGGGCTGACTTCCTGGTGGGTGCGATTTTCATTTGGGGTAAGGTGATATGGGGTGATAATAGCCATGAATGGAAGGATATTGAACTATGGCACGACGGGCGTTGGAAAGCTTTACTCGACAGCTTGTCCATCTACCAGAGGGTTACTTAGGTGCTCACAGGAGTAGCCATATTAATGACAAATTCTGGAGCCGAAGTGGCTTGCTTCTAACTATCATTATCGATCTGAGATGACAATCACTTTTTATGATGTACCTTCTATTGTACCTGGTAGCTCCTGGTCTCCAAACACCTGGAAGACCAGGTAAGATTAACTCCCCAGATTCTTGAACAACAATCACTCAATCATATCGTTCTTTAGGTTTTGCCTCAATTACAAGGGCCTCAAACACAAGACAGAATGGGTTCAATGGCATGACTTAGAATCTATCTTCGTGAAGATTGGTATTCCACCGTCAGGAAAAGACCATCTAGGTAGACCTCGCTACACTGTTCCGGCTATCTTCGACAGTACTACTGGGATTTACCTATCGGAGTCTTTCGAGATCGCGCAATATCTCGACCGTACTTACCCTAAAACGCCGATGATCTTTCCCAACAACACCACAGGTATTCAACGGGGCTTCCATATGGCTTTATCACCGCTCGTTGAGCCCATTGGACCGCTAATTATTCCTGTGGAAGGCACAAAGCTCAATCCAGCAAGTCAAGAATGTTTCCAACAGAAGATGGAGGGTCATTTCTCGAAGAAGTATGCAGAGATCGAGCTCGCAGAGGAAGACAGAATTGAAATGTGGGTGAAGTTGAAAGAGAACTTTGTCGTTGTTCATGAGTGGTACTCACTGGGGAACAATCCGGGACCCTTCATCCTTGGGGAGACCCCATCCTGGGTTGATTTTGTGCTGGCCTCGATATTTCTGTGGGCGAAGCTGATATTCGGGGAAGACAGCAACGAATGGAAAGAGATTGAGACGTGGCATGAGAGTAGATGGAAAAGCCTTCTTAGTTCTCTCTCCGAGTATCAGGTCGTCTGTTGAAGAATATAATAGGCCAAATAAGCTCAGTTCATGCAGTCATTTGTCGGATTACATATTCTATGGCTACTACGCCAATGATATCAACGATCGGTGGCCACAATGAGTCTATTTAAATCTCAAATTGATTAACAAATTTCCTCCAAGCTTCCGGCTTCGCTCTTGATAATCATCAAGCCAAGATGACGATTACTCTATATGACATACCGTCCACTGTACCAGGTAGTTCTTGGTCCCCAAACACTTGGAAGACAAGGTCAGCGTTAGCGTTACACTGATGATCTCACAATAACCATAATGTTTTGGAGATTTTGCCTTAATTACAAGGGCCTCCAACACAAAACAGAGTGGGTGGAATGGCAAGACTTGGAATCTACCTTGGTGAAGATCGGTATTCCACCTTCACGCAAAGATCATCGCAGTAAACCTCGGTACACTATTCCAGCGATCTTCGATAGCACCACTGGGGTTTACTTGTCAGAGTCTTTCGAGATCGCACAGTATCTTGATCGGACTTATCCTGACACGCCAAAAATCTTCCCCGACAACACCGCTGGTCTACAGCGGGGCTTTCATCAGGCTCTGACACCACTCGTTGAACCCATTAAAGCACTGATTCTCCCCGTGGAAGCCACGAGACTAAGTTCTGCAAGTCAAGAGTCTTTCCAACAAAAGATGAAGGATTATCTCTCCCTAGAGCTCGGAGAAGAGGACAAGATTGAGATGTGGGCAGAGCTGAGAGAGAACTTTGGCGTTGTCAATGGGTGGTATTCGTTGGGGAACAATCCGGGACCCTTCATTCTTGGGGAGGCCCCATCATGGGTTGACTTTGTGCTTGGTGCAACATTCCTTTGGTCGAAGTTGATATTTGGGGAGAATAGCAGCGAATGGAAAGAGATTGAGACATGGCACGAGGGCAGATGGAAAACCCTCCTCAAGCAGCTTTCCATGTATCAGGTAGTCTCTTGATATGTACAACAAGGTGATTCTGCTCAATCCGAAGAGAAATCTCCTACGTTATGCCAGTGGTACATCTACAAAAAATCTGTTCAAAAGAATAGATTCCAAGGGCATTTACAGATCGTCCTGCATCCAAGTTTCGCACCGTGCTTGCTCAATTTAGACGCGAATGAACCTACTCTGGAATTACGTATTTTACGTCCATCGCTTGGCGTCTGGATAGCCCATTAATGGTTGTAACGTTAGGCAATGCAGAAAGCAGGGACTCTTTGATCTGCTCCCAGCATTGATATTCATGAAGGTGAACATGTAGATGCCGGAGTTTCCATCCGCCAAGGTTTGGATCAGGGTTCGAGATGCTACCTATAAAGGTGTTACATTTGGCCTGAACAGTGATGGTAAGCCATAAACATGCGTAGCACAACGGTTTGGACCTACCAGAAGCATCGTTTCCTGGGTAGGGACTGTGCTACAGAGATACGGATGGCCTAGACCTAGGTTGTCTAGGTTCGGAAAAGATCGCGCCAGGACGGTTAAAACGTTTGCATCAAAATTCTCTATTTTCACAACGAGAGAGGTCAAAGCAGAGCCGTTTCCCCCGAGAGCCAAGGAAACAGCTTGTACCTCAGAAAAACTGAGGACGCGGTGTAATATGGCGAGTTGTTGAAGACCTCCGCGATATTGTGCAAGATACCTGGACAATAATTCGGCGATGGGAGGTTCCATAGAAAGCTGGGTCGGATAGTATCCTCGGTCGTTCAAGACAAAACCAAAACGGATTAAAGACGGAAAATCAACTTGGAAGAGCGGGTGATGGAATAGAAGGGGATGTGCAGATTCAGTATGAATGAAGGGACCGGACGAACATAGCTCCAAGCCTCGTAACTGCTTTGAATGAGTTTTCAGAAACGTTTCCAGTAAAGCATTTCCTTTATGTTGAGGTGTAAAATAATCAGCAAAAAGTAAGAAGCTGGCCTCCGTCAGATTCGGGAGGTGTTCCAATCCCGAAAAGATGGGGAGGGCGCTATAGCTGACTCGAGCCGCAAAGATCATAATCCGGCGGAGGGTCGCGGAATGGAGGCTTATGAGATGTGTAGCTTTTTCCCATAGAGTTTCACCGCGAGTTGGGTCCATGTTTCCCTCAAAGGTGAGAGACAGCGACTGAAGTGCCGCGCAGTAGGGTGTTGCCGTTAAAACATCCTCCAAACACTCCATGGGCACGTTGATCTCGAGGTTCTCCAATCGATCGGCGTGAACTTTGACTGCATCAAGGAAAACCGCAACATTTCCAAACAGTTGCGGTTCGTCTAGGAATATACATTCCACGACCATCGTCCTCAGGTTTGTCATCTGGGTAATTTTGCCGAGGAGTGCCTGAACAGCAACGCTTTTGGGAATTTTCTCGGCACTGATGAGGCCTTTCAGCTTTCCAGAGAGCGATACGGCCTGGCGTTGAGTTATCAAACGGCTGAAAGAAGAGGTGATCTCTCCCAGCTGGAAGAATTGTGGACACAGAGTCAATCTTGACACGTAGCGGGCGGCTACTGCGCTATGTCGAAGGTGGTCATTAGTCAATGATGTTGCCCGAAATCACAGGATAGGAAGCACTCACGTCATTGTGCAGAGTATTCGCAGAGTAGTTTGGTCTTTCATACTACAGATTTTAACGGCCGCGAACGCGGTTTTCATCCATAAATCGAAGAAAATGGGGGAGATGCTGTAGGATTTCGCGAGTTCTGACTTCGATAAAAACCGACCAATGTAGGCCCAAAGTTCATCTGGCAACGTAGGCGGTGATTTACCTCCCGGAACTTTCGGTGAAAGCTGCGACATACGAAGTTTGTTACTTAGATGGGTGTGATAGTCTGGTAGAAACTAACTTCCGCCACATTCATCATCCTGTGTTATGTGGGAATCTTGGTCGGGTGCCGCATCTGCCGCATCTTCTTGAGGATGGCAATGTAGGACAACTCATGTTCACAGGTACTCTTAAATTGATTATTTGTGTTCGATTTGATGTTCCTTTGGCCGATATTGATATTTGACGAAGGATGGAGGTGGTTTGAAAGGCTGGTCCAATATGATCAGATAGAAAGCCCTTCTTGATCATCTCAGCCTGCATTAGACGTGTAACCAGATTGCTCTGCTGGAAAGATCGGGTAGAGATTCGTTACATTAAATTACAAACAGTCCATTCCAGAGAGCTAAGTCGGAATGATATTCTCAGCGATAGTCCTGCATTTGAGTATGAGCAATCGCGCAATGGACATATTTGAGACTTTATTATTTCACCTATCGTCAGAATGCCCATTAATGGTTGCGAGGTTAGGCAACGCAGAGAGCAGCGCCTCTTTTACCTGCTCCCAGGCCTGGAATTCCCGAAGATAAATGTGGAGATGACGAAGTTTCCATTGGCTCAGGGCTGGGTCACAGTTCGACATGCTATCCACAAATGTGTTACATCTTGCCTTAAAGGAAGTTTAAGCCATGATTCAACATACATAGCGCAATGATTTGCACCTACTGGAAGAATTGCATCACTAGTAGGAACCGTGTTGCAGAGGTATGGGTGACCTAGACAGAGGTCGTCTAGGGTTGGGAAAGCCCGCGCTAAGACAGTTAAAACGTCTGCATCAAAGCTCTGTATTCTCACATCGAGATAAGTCAAATGAGAGTTGTTCTCCGAGTCATCCAAGGCCAGACTTGAAGCAAGAGCTTTTACCTCAGAGAAACTGAGGGTACGGCCGGTTATGCATAGCTGTTGCAAGCGCCCTCGGTATTGTGTGAGATTTTTGCACAACAAATCGGCGATAGGTGGTTCCGTGGAAAGCTGAGTAGGATTGTGGTATTTGTCGTTCAAGACGAACCGAAGACAGGTTAGAGAAGGAAAATCGATGATGAAGAGCGGGTGATGTAATAGAAGGGGATGTGACGATTCTTCATGTCTGAAGCGACCAGCCGAACGCAGCTCCAAGTCTAGAATCTGCTCTGAATGGGCTTTCAGGAAGGTTTCAAGTAGGCCACTCCCTCTATGCTGAGGTGTAAAATATTCAGCGGAAAGTGATAAGCTGATTTCCGTCAGATTTGGAAGGTGTTCCAAGCCTGAAAAAAGCGGAATGGGATCGTTGTTCACGCTAGCGGCAAAAATGACAAGCCGATGGAGGGTCGCGGAGTAAAGGTTAATGAAAAGAGCAGCTTTCTTCCACGCAGCTTTACCACGATTTCGCTTTATGGCTCCTTCAAAACCCAGAGAAATCGAACGGAGAGTCGCCCAGCAGGGCATCGCCGCTAAGACCTCTTCTAAGAATTCCGTGGGCACATTTATTTCCAGATTCTCCAATCGATTGGCATGGACTTTAATCGCATCCAGGAATATTACAATATTGCCAAAAAGTTTCGCATCGTCGGGAGTTCTACATTTTATTACCAACGTCTTGAGGTTTGTCATCTGCGCAGTTTTGGTGAGTAGGATCTGCACAGCAGTGATTGTTGGGATCTCTTGAGTACTGCTGGCGTTTGTCAGTTTCTCTGAGAGGTAGATAGTCTGAGACTGAGATTTCTGATAGCTGGAAGAAGTGGCCGCCTCTTCCAGCGGGAAGAATTGTGGACACAACGTCAGTTTCGTCACGTAGCGAGTGGCTAGTGGACTATTTCAAGGCTGGTCAGCCTCTTTGCTCAAAATCGAAGGATTGCTACAGCTCACGTCATTGTACACAGCGTCCTCAGAGTATTTAAATCTCTCAAACTGCAGATTTTCACGTCTTGGAACACTTTTTTCATCCATAAATCGAAGAAAATTGGCGAGATACTGTAGGATTTTGCTAAGTCTGGTTTTAACAAAAACCCTCCAATGTAGGCCCACAGTTCGTCAGGTAGTGTCGGTAGTGATTTTGTACATGGAACGTTCGATGAAAGCTGCGACATATAAAGTTTGTTCGATGTGTGTGATGGAAACCAACTTAAGCGTCGCGTCCATCATCCTGTGGGATGTAGAAATTTGTTGGATGCCGCGGCATCTGCCGCTTCTTGAGTTGAAGAATAATTGCAGCTCATATTGGCAGAGAATCCTGAGTTGAGGGTGTGCTCAATTTGATGTTCTTTCAGCCGATGCTGATATTTAACGAGGGTAAGAGCGAATGGAGGAGGGTTGAAAAATGGACATCGATGGCTATCTCTCCAGCTGCGCAATCCAGGACTTTGTTAGTCTCCCGTAGCCAGACAAAAAAAATCCGGGTCTTGATAGGACTTTGTCCTTGCAGAGACTCAGCCGCCTACAATCCAGGCCGGATTCGTGCCAGGTTGAATCCTGCTCAATAGCCTTTCCAGATATGCAGTCGTTTCTTAAGTATATTCGTTGATAATATATTACCCAGCATTCTATACAAAATATTTAAAAATTCTTTACACTGGCATTGGTGTATCGTCCTGCGTCTAAGTTTTTGAGCCTTACTGTACTCGCTCAAAGGAGAGATAAATTGACATATTCGAGACTTTAGCGTTTGACTGCCATCTCATGGCGTTCGGGAGATCCATCAAAAGTTGCGATGCTTGGGCGAAGTAGAGTGAGTCCATAATAAATGGGGAAGAGTTGAGCAAGCTAGGGCACCGTCGATTAGCTAATTACTGGAGTAAACGCAGCAGCTGCCCCCGCTGATACAACGATCGCCCCTGGGCCATTCGTCCCTACCCTATGTGGGACAGGCCAAAAATTTAAGGTGTCCAGATTAGGCAAAGCAGCAAGTAAAGCGTCTTGGATCTCGGACCAATATCGATGTTCATAAATACGAACTTGGAGATGACGGAGTCGCCATCGACCAAGCGCTGGATCGCAGCTGGAGATGCTATCAACAAACATCTGGCATTTTTCCTGCGAAATGAGACGTAGTTAGGTACAGCCATGATTTGGATGTAAAACGGCGAACTTACTGGAAGCAATACTTCAGGAGTGGGAACTGTGCTGCAGAGGTATGGACTTCCAAGTCCAAGCCTCTCTAGGTTTCGAAAAGACCGTGCTAGGACGGCCAAAAGGTTTGCATCTAAGCTCTGTGTCGCCACGGAGAGCGAAACTAGAGCGGAGCCGTTCCCCCCAAGAGCCGACGAGACGGCTTGGACCTCGGAGAAGTTGAGGCGGCGGTGCACGATGGCGAGATGTTGGAGCTTTCCTCGATATTGAAGAAGATACTTCGACAATAAAATGGCAATCGGGGGTTGCGAGGAAAACTCTGCCGGATTGTCGTTCTGCTCGTTTAAAATAAGTCCAAGACGTTTTAGACGTGGAAAATTGATGTTGAAGAGCGGATGATGAAATACAGGTGGAAGTGTAAATTCAGTATGAAAAGAAGGTTTGTCAGAATGTAACTCCAAAGCTTGTAGCTGCGTTGAATGGGCTTTCAAGAAAGCTTGGAGTAGAGCGCTTTCTTTGAGTTGAGGCGTAAAATAATCAGCCAAAAGGAAGAAATTGGCCTCTGCCAGATTTGGGAGGCGTTCCAAACTCGAAAATATAGGGATAGTACCACAGAGGACTTCAGCAGCAAGGATAGAAACCCGACGAAGGGTCGCAGAATGAAGGTTGATAACTCGAGCAGTTTGTCGCCACAGATCTTCACCGCGAAGTGCAGCTACTCTTCCCTCAAAATTGATGGATAGAGAGCGTAAAGTTGCACAATAGGGGATCGCCGCCAAAGTCTCCTCTAAACACTTCATATGCACGTTGATCTCGATGTTCTCCAACTGATTGGCATGTATCTTGACCGCATCAAGGAAAAGAGCAATATTCCCAAAGAGTTTTGTGTCATCGGGTGATTTGCACTCCACAACCACCGTCTTGAGGTTCGTCATCTGCGTAATTTTACTGAGCAGAACCTGGACAGCAACGGTTTTGAGAATTCTCTCGGTACTGCGGGGACCCCTCAATTTCTCAGAAAGAGATTTCACTTGGCTTTGAGTGATAAACCGGTCGAAAGAAGACGTAGTCTCTCCTAACAGGAAAAATTGTGGACACAAAGTCAATTTCGACACGTAGCGTGCGGCCAATGGACTGGTTTACAAGCTAGTCAGCGATTGTGCTTTGAATCAGTGTATTTCACAGCTCACGTCATTGTACATAGTACGCGAAGTGTCTCCACATGTTTCACCCGACAGATTTTGACTTCTGTGAAGGCAGCTTTCATCCAGAGATCGAACAAAATGGGCGAGATGCTGTAACATTTTGCAAGGTCTGCTTTGAACAGAAATTCGCCAATGCAGCCCCAAAGCTCGTCCGGCAGCACTGGCGGTAGTTTGTTGGATAGTCCATTTGGTACTTGATGTGACATAGAGAATGCTGAAAGCCCTGGTGCAATTGGGCGCTGATCGATCGTTGAACCGCTGTTGATCCGGTTTGTGTGTGTGTGTGAGGCATGCCGCCATTGCCGCGTCCGCCGTCGCCTTGTTGTCGCCTGGAATCGTAGCTTGAGGGTCAAGTTTATTACAACAGCACCAATAACCCGAAGGAGCTAAAGAGATTCGAGAATTGGTATTGTATACTGCTTCACAGAGACTTCTGTTGGCCAGCAAAGTCGCCATCAGACACCAATGTACGAATTTACTACAAATCTCTACAACTTAAAACTCTGTCGCGATGCAGAAGTGAAGCGCCGTGTAAATATGACTTTACGTCTGCATAATTGATACAAATGCAGCCATGTAGTACTGGTTGACAATCAAAGAAATGTAGTATCTAAAAGAGAATCGCCAGAAAGTAAAGGAGCCTCGTGTACCCAAGCCAAAGAAGTCCAGTTGACGAGCAATGATAAATTTATAGAAGCGGGTCTGCACGTCACAGAAGTTGCTGGTTTACCTGGCGTGATCGCGCCTTGATCGCGCCGTCGGCCCAACCAACAGATTTCCCGACCGTACACAGATCTGGCGAAGTCTGGTAACTAACAGAAAGAAGACGCGAATCTTGAGTAATATAGCGAAGTTCAGTGACAGATGATCGAATAACGCTAGATTTCAACTTTCAGATGCCCGACGTGGCCTGAGGTCACCTTTTTCCAGGTCAAAACCTTCGTATATGTTATGTCGACGACTTTCAAGTTCGACCGCAGTCTGAAGACCTAGTGTAGTAAAATGGTTGTGTGGGTAGATAGTAGACCCAAATACAGAGAATTCAGTAGTAGCTTTTCCAGCTCTCGGCCTCATGCTTCAATTAGCAACAGAAGTCATGTCTGCCACAGCACCGTCAACGAGTGCCAAATCCTGGATCAAGAAGCGCATTTATCAAACAACAGATCGCCTCGTGCTCGAGGTAGAGACAAGTTTAGATCTCAGCGCGTTCGCAATCTGAAGAGCTTGTAATAGTAAAATCGCGAGTCAATCGCATCAGAGAAAGAAGATGATTCGATCATCAGTGCCTGCCAAACAAGCCAAGATGGGAAATACTGAGGGGGAGGGATCTGATATGCGGTATGTTGACAGTGTCAAGCGTTGGAGTGACGGTCGTTGTAGAAGTGTCTACGGTTGAGAGAAGTGCAGATATTTTGTTAAGATTCTGAGATCCAGTTGCTTCTCTTTTCGAAGCTCAAAGAAGCAATGTTCTACAGTTGCAGCCTTCGTGATTTGCACACAGTTGAACCGGTCGGCAGGACACTCAGAGTCAAGAACTTCATCGAGGGTACGACACAGTCGGTGATTCTCACAGTGTCTGCTGACCTAGGAATTTGGAAGAAAATCAAGGTGATGAGAGAAGGAAGGGGAAAACAATGTACACGCAATCGGGGCTCGGCAAGGAGACCAAAACTCGGAACTTGATCCGACCACCAGGTGGTTTGGCACAAGGGGATAATGCATTAGCCTCCGTCTTTGCCAGATGATTCGGTTCCTTAGCCAGCATCGCATGACGCCGTTACCAAGCTTATGTTCCATAAAACTGATTACTCCAAGGGGGAGAGTCATTTAGGGGCATTGATGAAGGTACTTTTCTGAATCTCCTTCAGTTCAAACCTTTGTTGTCAAAGCTGCGATAGATTGCGAGACTCCTTCTGTCTTCAATTGTCCGATAAGTAAGCCAGATAATTTGAATATCAACCCCACACTTTGAGATTACCCCATTTTCCGCCCGTAACGGATTGTCTGATAACCTAGAACAATGGAGTCCATGGTATTATGTATTTGTCAGTACAAGCAGAAAAAGATGGTGGATCAAAACGCCAATGGGCATACCGCAACGTGGCTCCGAGAGCAACAGAAAGCTCCGTGATTTGGACTCAAACGGTAGGCAGCACACTTAAAGACTTCATCGAGGGTACGACGGTCTGTAATTTTTGACTGCATGCTGAGAGACGCGGCAGAAAATCAAAATGATGGGGGAGAGAAAGAAAAAACAACGCACACGCAGTCGGAGCTTGGTAAAGACCCAAAGCACGAAACTTAAGCACTACGTCCAAAGCAATGGCTTCATGCTAGCCTGGATGTTGGCAGATACAATCGAGGCATTGGGTGGCGACTATATTAGAAAACAGGTCGGCTTGGAGAACGACAATGGTTTCACTCATCCTTGAGCTAAGGTAGACCACTGAGAGAGTAAGAGAGAAAGCACAACTTCTCTTTCGAAGGTAGTCGCGGACTCTGGGATACTACGAAATATTTCAGCAAGGTTCATTTTGAGAACAAAGTGGAATGAGAATAACGTACGTTCACCCAGAAACTTTGGAATTGAGATTCAAGATCGTTTGCGGCATTATTGGTCTCTTTTTAAAATTCAGAGTGCAGATATGGATGCCTCAGGTCAGGAGTTGGTCATGGTGATCGAAACGGTGGGTCATGATACATAGCGAAAGGCCCGTAAGGGTGAAATCGGGTTCGAAGGTGCCATGAAGTCTTATAAATGAGCAGACGGCATGCTGCAGCATAAAATATTTACATATCAGTTTTACCTGTGAGTAGGACACCTTCGAAAAGATCAAAGTGCTGGAAGGTTCGCTTTTCGATTATGATTATGTCATCAACGGACCGGGCTGGTATGACATGTGTTGCGTCACGCACTCGAAATATGGACCACCAAGACTCTTCTAAGTTCTAACACGTCTATGAAGTTTAAAAAGATTACAATAGTAGTCCAAAGCAACTTTACTACTTCGTTGTGCCAGCTACGCCTCGATGACTACATGAGCGATAAATAGAAATGGCCAAACTCTCGCTGATGTACATGCGCAACTGTTTTGACGTCCCGGTGCTTCTACTATGGGTGTGCCGGACCTCCAGTCACTGTGAGCGAAAAGGTAGTAATGAAATCATCACTAAAGACTGATTACTTTGTGGTCTTTGCTAGCAGCGTCTTCAAGCTGTCACTTCTAGAGTCGATGAAGTACGATAGAGGCCGTGCCTTCCGAGGCGGCTGTCGCTTGGTCTCATTTGGTCAATTATTATATACATCCACTAAGAAGCCGCTGGCCTCGTTTCTCGGATACTTA
Source organism: Crepidotus variabilis (assembly GCA_015657495.1). Lineage (NCBI taxonomy): Eukaryota > Fungi > Basidiomycota > Agaricomycetes > Agaricales > Crepidotaceae > Crepidotus > Crepidotus variabilis. The sequence continues at coordinate 562,717 of MU157834.1, read as the reverse complement.
ACGGCGGCAGACCGTCCGTCGATCTGTTTTTGGTATGTTTTGTCTTGTTCTTGCAATGCGATGCCCAAGCTTACTTAAAACGCATAGAACAAATTCTGTCATACATTGTCCAAGTTCGTCAGTGTCTGCGCGTCTGTTAGATTGCTATGGGCGCGCAAAGTCCTCTAATCTACGTTTATCCGCGATTCAATTGTCCTTTTCATACATACATATTGTGAGTATTCTGGCATATATATAATCTCCTCCAGAGTCCAGATAGCGTTACTGGCTTGGGTACGCTTAAAGACACCTTTTCGAATCTGAGGCCGTCAGAAGACCTCCTACTTTCAAGATGTCTTTATCATCTCTGTTAATCCAGTTTCTACTTCAGCATCAGCTCGCGATAGTTGGATTCCTGACGGTTGGTTACTTCTTAACGCTATCTTACCTCTCAGGACCTGCCAGAAAGGAAAGCTAGCTTAAACTACCAAGACAGGGCTTAGCACTGATATCTGACTTTTTTTTAAAGTTGAGACACCTTCCCGTAGTAGGATTTACTCTCCCCTTGTTATCTCAGGTTTCATGCATCCGCTTCCTTATGGACACCAGGAAGGCAATGGGAGAGGCACTGTTGAAGGTACGATCACGAATACACCAAGATGACGTATACCTCACACGTATTTTAGTGGCCTACATCCCTGTTTATAGTTCCCGCTCTCTGTGAATGGGTTGTGATCGCTACTGAACCTGCACTAATCGATGATATCCGTAAAGCGCCGGAGAGCGTGCTTTCTGCGACTACCGCGCTTCGAGAGGTGAGTCAATGATTTCGTTCCATGTACATATTTCTCTATATCTCATTGGCGCTAAACTCTTGCAAAGGGACTCCAAACCGACCACACCATGGGACCACATATCAACGACAATCAATATCATGTTCCCATTATCAGAGCTCAACTTACTCGGTCGCTCCCTCATCTAGTTCCAGAAGTTCATGACGAGCTTGTCGAAGCCTTTAAAGACTACATTCCGCTTACTGAGGGTAAGTTTCTACCAAAATTTGATTATTGCTAGTGAAGATGGCATTGTCATTTCAGACTGGTCGAAGGTCCAAGCGTTCAATGTCATGGCAAATGTTGTGTCTCGAGCAAGCAATCGCATTTTTGTGGGCGAACCTTTGTGTGAGGCGCTTTTTGTATTCAAAGGAGCGCAGGACTAATTCGTAAATAGGCCGAAACTATGATTGGATAAACCTCAGTATCCAGTATACCTTCGACGTTGTACAAACTGGCCAAATCCTCCGCTTTTTCCCTTCTATCATGCGACCGTAAGTTTGAATATGAGAAAAAATAATTTCGAACCACAGTTTGAAGGCTCATCAACTTCAGTCTAGTCGTTAAGCTCATCTCTCAGGTGGATAAACGCACCAAGATAGCGCTCAAACTACTCGAACCCCTCATCGCCGAAAGGAGAAAAGAAAGAGAGGGAAAGTCAAGAGAATATCATGGCAAACCAGTACGGTGATAGTCGACTTTATGGTCCAAGTTTAAATCCTCCTATAACAGGCTGATATGCTCAGTTGGCTCATGGATGAAGCGAAGGGAATCGAAGCAGATGACTGGTATCTGACCTCTCGCATCTTGACGGTCAACTTCGCAGCCATTCATACCTCTTCTATCGTCGGTGATTGATTTTTCTTTCTGATTAGCTTGGCTAATAAAATTATGTAGACTTTTACCCATGCTCTCTACTATCTTGCGGCCAGCCCAGAATATCTTAAACCTCTACGAGAAGAGATTGAAGATGTAACGTCTCGCGAAGGTTGGACAAAAGAAGCTTTGGATCAAATGGTCCGTGTAGATAGCTTTATGAAAGAGTCCCAGAGACTCAAACCCATGGCTAATTGTGAGCTCAATTTGTTGGGATAATCTGACACGGTAACGTTTCTTACTTCCTCTGTGTCAGATCTCATGAACCGCCTGGTTATGAGAGATTATCAATTCTCGAATGGGGTGACCGTCCCAGCAGGTTCCGTTGTTGGAGTAATGCTCAATCACCATACATCTGAAGAGATCTTCGAAGAGCCCTACAAGTTTGACGGTTTCCGATTTGTCAAGATGAGAGAGCAGGCCATCGCCGCTGGTCAAACCGAGAAGAAGTTCAACATGGTTACGACTGGCATCGAATCATTGGGGTTTGGTCATGGGAGGCATGCCTGTCCGGGCAGGTTTTTCGCTGCGTCGGAGCTCAAGCTTATGCTTGCATACCTGGTGATGAAATACGACGTTCGCACAGTGGAGGAAGGTGTGAGGCCTAAGGATTTCTATTTTATGCAAACTTGCATACCCAATATGACGGCCGAGATTCTGTTCAAACGCAGGCAAGCGTAAGACAGAAGATTTGTAGGATACAATCCTCTGTACTAATTCAGGGATGAATTCGGATACACCTAGTACGACTAACTATTAATCAAGGCGATGATCGCAGGAACGATGTCCTCACCATCGTCGAGGTACTTTTACACAAGGGGATATTACATTTGCCTCCGTCTCCCGAGTTGATTTGGTTTTCAGTCGGCGTCTCATCACGTCGTTACATACTTACCAAGTTGAATCAAAGCTTATGTTTCATATTACTCTGAAGGAGAGGGTCATAAGGCTAGGAACGTAGATGAGGACAATTTTTATTACCAACTTCAATGTGATAAACTCATTCAGTCTCCAACTTTCCGGAGGTAAACCAGGAAATCGGATATAGTCCCTGCAAGATTGCCAAGCGTATCGTCTCAAGAACTAGAACAATTTTCAGTTTGCACAAGCAGAAAAAGACGGCGGATCAGAGCGCCAATGGGCATGCCGCACTGGGGCTCCGAGAGCAAAGGAAGCAAAAAGAGATGGAGGACCTGTTGTTTGTATTTTCTTGAATTATAAGCAAACTAAGTCGTACTCGCGTAGAGATCGTAAAAAGCATATCCAAAAGAACCCCAAGTTGAAGTAAACCTGGATACATCTCAGGGTTGATTTATTTCAACCCATCCCAGACATTAATAATGAAGCATGATAAAACTAGCCGAAACATTGGGACCTGGGGCCGCGTTCGAATGAAATGTATTTGCACAGTACTCCGTGATTCTCAAAGTGCCTCAAAGCACCAGAGTAGCACCTCAGTAGCCAGAATTTTAAAACCCTCACTGCTCAAATAGTACCCCTTGTACCTCTCTCTCTATGTAGTAGAGGGTAGATACTGGGAAGAGTTCCGAAGCATCTCCTCACAAGTCGAGCTCCGAGGGTTTGAGTACCCTCTTGATAAATCGGTCCCGTCAACTTGATATACTGGAATTTATCATTACCATCAGCTCATTAGCATCAGAACAATCTGTTTACGGTCCGAAAGACAATCAATTCAACTTCATCCACATATGAGGTGTATATTGGTGATGGTAGTAAAGAGGACACCAGTACAGTTAAAGGCTTTGGGAAAACAATACCAATCACACTACTCTGATGCGGCTCTGTGAAAAACTCAGTTATCGACGTCGCTGAGACGTGCAATTGTAATAGATTCACTCCTTTATGCAGAAATCATGCGCGAACATGTTTGTCAGACCTTTCTCGGTCTCCGATGCACCTTGACAGAAAGCGGTCAGAAATTCAACTCAGAGCTGCACATGCGAATAGCGGTCTATACTGTAGCCCTGCATCACGCTTTGCTTTCTAATTAATCATATGTTCGAGAGCGCTTACTGGTCGAATAGTCGATCAACGGACGTTGGTGTCGGAAAACGGTTGGTAAGCTTGTGGCGCCATTGATCGTCAGGAAATCAATTCGTTCGCTTCCTCGTAGATACTTCGAGCCGACACTTGATCAAGTTGTATATGGCGCAATATAGGGGTCTCGTGACGTACCTATTAAAATGAGTAGTCATACTATAGTTATTAACAGGGGGTTTTTTTATGACTAACCTTCACGAGGTGGCCATTGGACATAGCCTACCAGATACATGGTATGATCTATAAAAACAGGCTCCAAATTTGCAGATAATGCCAAACTACAGAACCTGACGAAACGGCATAGCCAATTCACAAACTTTTTGATCATCCGGGACTGAGCAAGTATTATTGTCAAGGGAGATTCACTGAAGTTAAATGACGACTGTAAGAGTCCTCTGCCGCGTTTACCAACAAGCAGATGACCGACGTGCCCGCGTCCCAATTTCGCCCAACGTAACAATGATTGATCAGCGATGGGGGTTGGAAATTCCTACCTTGTCCAGATCGTGGCAGTACTGATCCATCATCCAAGGCGGGTGATCCTAAAGCAGATGGGCGATCATCTGGGCGCAGTAATAGGGGCGCAATGAAAAAAGCGACTACACGGATGTTGCACTGTGGAGACCAGCCAACACGAGAGGAGCACTCACTAGTAATTCAAGTCGCCTGCAAGTACAAAGAGGGACCCAGCGGATCTTTTCCGAGTCAAGAAAATAGCGAATGAAACCTGTTGTAAGCCGTCAATTAGTGAGGCCAAAATATGATGATATGACACTCACTCTGTGAAGAAGCTCAACGCGACATAGAGAATTTAAGCCAGAGCTCTGGGTTGGCCTCGAGCTTTGGCTTGAACCGGAAGCGCTGTTAATTTTTGTCGAATGACGGTGGCGACGGCCGAGCTAGAATCTCAGTGTAAATTTCTAATGTCAGTTAGGCTTGAAAACCGGGAGGGAAGTTGCCACAGGTAAGAAGCATGTTGTGGCCGCGATAGTCTACCGGAACCGTCGCTTCCATGCAAGATGCAACTTTCCATCACAAACGAGTTAAGCCACAGAACGGAGATCACAGGAGTACCTTTTCAAATCAAAGCTCTGAAGTGGAGAGACACTATAGCAACAGGAGCGCAGACGGTTAGGCAATGAATCGAAGAAGAAATCCACTCCGGCGCAGGCGAACCCGTCGTTTAACCCAGGGGCTTAGTCAGTCAAAAGGGCGCCCCAGAGGTCATGAGGATGCTGCACCATAGCCAAAGTTCGTCGTTCGGTACCAACGTGGAGCGAAAGAGGAGATTATTGGCTGAGAGAAAGCACCAGCGGCGATCATCAAAACTGGCTACTCGAGATGTAGAATGAACAGTTAGGTCGTCGTCAATGATAATAATTACATACGAATTATTTGATAACTTACACAAAATTGCGAATTTGTGTAAACAGGGGTTGTTAAAGATGACTGGAAAAATAGAAGATGCGCCGCTGCCGCTCAACATAACTTCGATCAACATGATAACATTTACCGAATGACTTTATGGCGAAAAAAAAATAGCCGTATAAATGAGAAAGTGCCTGGATGACGTGTTGAATGTCGTCGAAGAGTTACAACACCCAGCGATAAATTGGTGCCGAAAACATACTCTATGATCAAAGGCCAATGTGGCCGAACCGCAAGGAGTATTCGATTCATCGGATCCTGAGTCGTGAAAGCAGAGGAGATTGAACTGTGCCGAAGTCGCAGCGTCAGACAGGCGCCTAAGTCACCTCCGAGCATCGCAATACTCAAAGCAAAAGGGGCGACCTTGATATGTTCGGAAAAACGGAGTTCCTGAGTTTAACCATCAAGATTGGCGAAAGCTGATCTTCCGGTCGTCGAGGTAACATACACAGCTAAACAGGGGAGGTCGGTGAAGAAGGTGAACCTAGGAAAGTTAAGCTCGGACTCTCAGAGATTCCCAGTCGAGGTACAGTCCACTCTTTCACCAACAACGCGATTCGCGGAGAGTCCAGGAATACATACGTCGAAAGGTAGACTGTTGGTTGTTTTGAGATCACGGTGACTCTTCAAGCCAGTCACGGTTAGCGCCACCGCCCGACGAAATTTATCAAAGGCCCAACAAATCAACCACGTCGCAGAACAGGTGTTTGTCGAACGCCGGATACGAGTGTTGATTGTGCTGGCAAATTTAGCTTTAATTCCAATTTAATTCCAGGTCCTGCCGTATCGTATGTAGGCGTTGCGATCCTCGCGGTGTAACGGTGACTTGAGCTATAAAAAACATAACATTAAGCTTTCGTTATTTTTGACGTATGAGTATACCACTGAATCATTATTGATCATCACCAACGCACGTTGGTTGTATCTTTCACTTGGACCAGCCCGAGAGCCCGAGCTTGGGAATCAAAGAGCCGGTAATCCTCCACCTCCGAGGACGCAAGTCACGGTGATCAAGAGAAAATACTGATACAGAACTGAGATTTTGGGATCCGGAAATGTAGTACTTGGACCCGCGAGGTGGGTGTTCTAGAGCCAGGAGTGTGCCAAGAGGTTACAACGTGCCAGCTCCTACTTCCATAAGATGCGGTTGTCGTCGGTGCCAGCAAAAGTTATACATGGCATTTCCCGAACAGTGACCTCAGAGTGCGCAAGATTGCCATTTAGGTAAGTGGCGTCGGTGATCGCTGATCAATTCTAGCCAGGTAATTTCCGCTCGGCGGAGCAGAAACACCCTAGGGTCTAGGAATTTGAAATACGAGGGTTGACTGGATTTTGGAAGCTGGAGTCGACATGATAAGGCGCCTACTGAAATCGTTCCAATAACTTGGTGCCAGGTTCGTGAGAAACAACAGCGACCAAACGTCATTGTACCTGGGAGAGAACAAAAAATACAAAGGCCGTTGAATATGGTCAATCTTATATATAACGAGCGCTTAAACGAAGATGTCTGCAGCGCACGTACCTTTCCAAATATCAGTTCCACAACCGTCAACTTGGATTCTGCGTCCTGACAACTCGGGCTCTCTCAACCTCGTCAATGGTGCCGGCCATACACTGGTGACTGACCTCCGAAAAACAGAGAAAACCCCTTCAAATCGCAAGGTCTCCACCGGTCACTTAAAAACTTATATTCAGATATTCGAATGATAGGCTTTACCTTTCTCCCAAATCCTTTAAGGCTTTAAACTCGGCGATTCAGAATCCACAAGTTGACAATCCACCCTGCAAATACCCCTCCAGGCTCCAGGGCTTCAGGGACGTTGCAGGGCTGAAGGAAGGGGAGCATATGGTCCATGGACAATGCAAAAAAGCGGGGAAAAACCCAATTCAATTGATATTCGTATGCGTAAAATTAAATATATGCTTCTGGAGAAATTAAAAATCAGAAATATGCCGTAAAAGCGCACGAACCACCCTTTTCGTGGTACTACCCGGAGGTCGGAAGACAAAGGTTCGGATTGCTGGGTTCTGTCGTCATTGATAACGATGAGGAGCTCGATAACTTGTCTCGATGATGCGTCGCGTATCGCGCATCGCCTCTGTGAAGTCCAGCTTGGAAGAACACGCACTAATGTTGCTTTGTGGGGCCACATTGACTCAAGTTTGTGATGGATGAGAACGAGCTCGAGGATAGGCATGAACACTGTCTGGCTGGTGCAGACCAACGAATATCAAGGGCTACAAAAAGTGGGGTTGGCCGAACAATTGTTCATATCAGTGATACACTTGCCAGCCAAAGTACACCTCGATCGAGGAGCTTGAATCACTGTTTAGCGTCCTCATCCAAGTTTTCAATAGCGCGAGGTGATATATTTGATGATTTAGCTGAGTCCTGGTGATATACCCGAGAAACTGTATGATTCCTCTGATTTTACACTGCGTAACTTCACCTACAGTCTACTCTGCTACGTTTTATATTAACCCTTCCCCATCCCCATTATAAACTATCGGGAGATACTGTACTAGTACATCTCAAACCTAACCTACCTTACCTCCATCCTACGAGTAGTCGAACTCTGAATCATTTACTCGCTCTTGCCACCCCATCACGAAACGAAACAAAACGCGGATGAAAGCCCATGGAGGTATCAGAGGTTATAGAGACTGTGGCGCTAGTAGATTATGATAACTTACTAGGAGTTGTAAGCTGCAGCACGAGACTCGCGTACTAAGCTATTGGAGAGGCTACACCCAAGGGGATGTACGATCCGAGTTTGCTTTATATAAATCATAGGTATATAGATAGGGGCTCACGCGAACCAGTAAAGTTTAGACCAGGAGACTCTGATCCCTGACTAGCGAACGTTCAGGACCCAGGTCGGCACTCGCACTAGCGCCAGCTATCTGTCGTCGGGAATGCTCAAAGCCAAGCCAAGCCAAGCTAAATGAAAACTCTGCGCAATCGAAAGTCGGGTCCCGTCCTGCCCTCGATCGAAACTCGGGACTCGGGAGCGCATCAAATGATTCAAATCAAAGGTTCGAAAAAGAGTTAGGTCGATAGTCGCGACAACCAACGGTGATGGTGATATCATATTATTATCATCATTATTATTATAAAGCGCACTAGCTGAAAATCAGCTGTATCTGTGAAGCGGGATATATTACTTACGTTCGTGCGATTGAGTTATGACCCTGACCCTGCCAGTGACACCTAGCACCTGAAGCTCTCTCCAAGTTTCAAATTTCACCTGGCAAAGAGACTGAATAAAGTCGCGTTGCGACGCAATACACATACAATACTCCAAAGAAAACAAAAAGGCTATACACTTTGCGTTACAGAGCTTACCCTGATTTCGTGATAGCTCGTGAAAGTCTCTCGCTTTCACTTAGAGGATCGATGAAGCGTGAATCGAAACTTGAAAAACCGGAGCGTTCGTCCGAATAGCAGTTGCCTATCTAGTCACCCATCAAGGTCTTGGTCTTGGCGAGGACAGAGTACTAGTAGAGTATAGAGTATCTAAATCTCGAAAACGCATGAATAGATGAGCTTTGAACGCTTGAACCTTGAGTCCCAGCGAGCGAGCGTACAGTAAGAACGAAAATGTGATGGTGCATGATGAAGGTTCGGTCGGTTCGTAGAGCGCGTTGGTGAGTAAATAGATAAATAGATAGATAGCAGTCGAAGAGAGTAAAGTAGACAAAGAGGAAACGAAAGGAAACGAAAGGAAGAGAAGCTTAGTGAGATAAAGCGCATGTACAGTACGAGATCTATTGCCAAATTGTGATGAACAAGATACATTTAGCTTTTGAGGATTTGAGGATCTGATAGAATCGATAGCAGGTAGATAGGTAGGGTCAACGGCTAAACGGTTCGATATCGAAGCGCGCGCATACACATACACATGGAGTACTCGAAGCTTCAAAGGTTCAAAATTTCAAAGGTGGTTCACTTCAAGTTCAACACTGACACGAAGGTGAGCCTGATGGCGAATGATTCAATGAATTAGGTGATAGGTTGTTGGTGGTCAAAACGATCACTGGAATGCGCTGCCACTGGGCTAGAATAAGAATAAGACCCAAAGCTTTCGTTATCCTCAACGCATACACCCGGATACCCTGATAGGTAGATACAGACATGCAGATATGCAGATAAAGTAGTGCGAATCTGAGAAGACCGAGTGGAGAAGACGAAGCACAGAGAAGATCGAGTCAATTAGTTAGGATGTAGGAGTCGCCAGCATAGCCAGATTGATTACGAGAAGGAGAAGGAGAAGGAGAAGGCGAGATAAATCAAATTCCACAAGCTGTAGACCACAAGCTAGAGAACCCCAGATTCAAAAGGTGGATTTGGGATCTTGAGGTTGTTGAGAGGTGGCAGCGACAGCTGTAGACAGTGATAATTGTTAAGTTTTATACTGTACTGTGTCAATTGATGAAGAGTTGATGAGCGACAGGTTACCAACGCCAATGACAGGACAGGAAGGGAAGCAAGAAGCTGGGGGATCCTGCTGGCACATTAGACGTTCTTTGATAAACTGTATATCTGACGAAATGGGTAATTGGATTGACATTTCGAGCGTTTGAGCTGTCGTTATGGTTGGCATTGTCGTTGGTGAGAGAAGATGTTGAAATTGGAAGCAACAGGAGGGAGGTGGATCTGAATTCGAAGAGTCGAAGAGGACTTCGCGTTCGTGTTGAGGGTGGTTGCGAATTTGGGAGTGCGAAAGCAGCGGAGAGGCGCTTGACAGCGAGATTGAAAAGGACGAGACTGGAGAGTATACTGTAGTGAGATAGGAGGATGAGGGTAAACGATGTGCCGGCCCCTGGTCGAAATTCGAGGCGTCGAGGCTTTGAGTGGTCCCTGCACCAATGCCACGCCACGCACAATGAATGTCAATGCGCTCATTACTAAAATCACCAAAATTGAAAGGACAATAATAACAATAACAATAATGTGAGAGTCGGCAACCTGACGAACTTTTGAAAGAAAAAAACCCCATACGGCCATGCGTCGGTGCGTCGGTGGTTCGGTGTTCAGATGGTGGGCAATTGCAAATAGCCAATGCTGGGTAATACCCAGAGGGAGTCATAGAGCGGTTAACCGAGCGTGGCGTGTTATAATATTAATAAATTTCAGGAATCAAGTCATTTTCATAGTCATTGTTCATGTCAATGCGTATTTTCGCCTGGTGCATTGTGTCGCATATGGAGTTGTGAGTTCGGGATCAACAGCAAAGAGCGAAGAGCTAAGAGCTTGGGGCAGTTAGGAAGTTAGGACCGGTACGAGATCCGAGTGAATGAGCACGGACGGTTTTTTTTGATGGATTTTTTATTTTTCCTCCGCTATTGTTCGAGCTTGGAGCTTCGAGGTTGGGAATGGATGTTGGAGGGACGCATTGTGGAGGACTACTCGTACCATGTACGAAAAAAGCCTCGCACCGACCATTGGTGAGCCTCATGTCGAAGAGGGGGCCCCCGGCCGGGGAGATAGTTCGGGTGAAGAGAACCTTGACAACAGATCTTGATCTGAGTGCGACCGTTTCGGGAACGTGGAGCTAAACCCGAAAAGAGGATTGTTCGAGATCTCCATCTCATCGCAGATCTGATCTGTTTGTAAAAGAGGAAAACGGCGTTTTATTTGTATATTTTATAAAGGCAAGCTACGAGTTGGGTCGTCATTTTGTTCTCTGTCCTCCTCTCAGGAACACGTATCCCGCTAAACAATGTTCTCTTCGCCTTACTCGCCGTTCTTCACGTCCGGTCTTCTCTCGCAGCCCCTGGCTATGCCTCCCCGCGCCGTGTCTTCGTCTCCCAAGGCCGAACTGGCCGCTCGTCGTGGCAGTCTCCCTGAGTCGTCCACTGCCTCCAACGACTCTTCGGCGTTCTATGTCACGCTTCAACCGCGTCGTGACATCAAGGAGTATCTCTCCTTCCTCTCGTTGGACTTGGCAGAGTCGCAGTCGATGCGCTCTGCAAGTCTTAAACGCAAAGCTTCCTCTATTGAGCAGAAGCGTCCTTTCCGATTCCCGTGCGTCTCCTCTTTTTCTCTTGTCTTATTGTATTCTAAACACGTTCTTTCCCAGACGTATCGCCGAAACTCCTTCAACCCGAGCTTCCACACCGCTCAGAAGCAGATTCTCCCGTGACTCCCTGCGAACAATCCCATCTCCAAAGCCAGCGCCGTCTATCACTCTCCCGGAGCTTCCCAACACTCCCGCCGCCTCTGCTTTCTCTTCGCCTCCTGCCCCTGTTCAACCACAATCAGCACCTCCCCGTCTCCCATCCCTCCCCGTCCTCCCAGCTCTCGACTTCCCCGTTCCATCAACTTCATCATCAGCTATCGTCTCTCCTATCTCATCACGCACGCCGACCCGTCCGCTCCCTTCAAAGCGCTTTTCGAACACGAGCAAAATCACTTCGTCGACTGTATCGACACGCGCTAGGAGGTTTAACCGCTCCGAAGCACTAGCTGCGTTAGAGGGACACCGGTGTCAAACCCACACCCAATGTCGTTCTGCGCCTCTGCCTATCTTGGTGCAGAAGAGACCCGTACATTTCCAGAGACATAACAATTTCATGAGTCTCAGCGATGACGAAGAGAGCGACGACGATAGCGATTTCGGTGCAGACGACGAACTCGAACCGATGGATCTCATGAACATCTTCAACCCTCTATTAGAGCCCGAAGATGTCGTTCTTCCCTCTCCTGCTGCTCCTTCGCATTCGTCTTCAATTCGCCGCATCCAATCTTCGCAACCTTCTTCGAGACGCCAACGCAGCCGGACGAGTAAGAGTAGGACGTCCAGGAAAGATTGGTTCCCGCTTAAAAGCTTCATCGACCTCCACGGTGACCACCCCTCTGCGTCTGCGAACGACGACGAATCGAATTGGTCGTGGAGGAGTTTCATCGAAGTCTCTAATGTTTCGTAGAGCTCTATTTTTTTTTGGATTCTCTTCGCTTTCGTTTTTTTCACATTGGCGTCGTCACCACTTTGCCGCTGCATCCGACTTTCAATTCTCATTGACATCGACTCTGAGTCTCCGATATCTTCGGAGCGGTCGATCTATACTCAGCCACTGCGCTGCGCTCAGTCATTAACGGTTCCTGCCGTCCATCATCAAAGGGAGACAACACTGCCTCTTCTTCCCGACGTCCGTCTATCTATCCGTCGTTCTAGCGACTGACGATTGGAGGCGCTGCATCCCGCATATAACTACTTTTTCGACCTTCACCACCCTCCTCATTCTGATTCTTGTGCAATATCTTATTATGCTTAATTATTATTATAGTATCCTTCCTCAACCACTCCCAATCCTACCAATCCCATCCCAAGCCAAGCCAAAATCGAAGTCAAAAATCGTTAACATTAGTATACCATACCACTCCCGAAAAAATCCAACGCTCATTCTTGTACACCTACACTCACCTCAATCGCTCTTCCACGTCCTCCCTACGTCTCCACGTTCATAGTCCTACGTCCGATACGCTCTCTACCTACGCTCTTTTAACACTATTAGTATAACCAACCACTTTGTTCTATTACTATCACCCCCACCTTCTTTTGTTCGTTTTCGTTTTCTGTTTTCTGTTTTCTGTGTTTTGTTCTGTTCTGTTCTCGAACTCTCTCTTGCAATGTACTACCACTACCACTACAATCCACCATACGAGTTCATCGTTCATTATTATCCACTCTCGTTCAACTGGAGCGTTTAAATGATTATTTGTTTGAGCTGTTCTGTGAATGGCGCTACTTCGTACTTTGGCATGTTTTGAAAACTTTGAACCAGTGAGCGCTTTGAACGATTTGATAATGTCACAACTTGAAGTATTTACTTACATTTCCTACCCCTCCAAGGCTCCAACTTCAAATCGACGCCGACTTCGCACACACTGTCAATTCCTTACAACTATCGTAGTTCTCCTTTCAATGGCCATTTAATTCCTGATTGTATGTACAACTCATACCCGTACCTATAATCGTACCCATAAGTGACATCTTATGCGACTCCGAAGCTGAAGCAAGTTGCAAATTTGAGTCTTTTACATGTATTCTATGGGACCGAGACCGTAACAGTAACAGTACGTCGGTACGTGATGAACTGAAAAGGCCTACTTGAAGTCAATTAATTGACAAGGACGAAGATGAAGAACACGCGACGGCGCCCAATCCCAATACGTAGCCTCGTGAGGAATGACATACACCCCTAGTACGCCATCGTCTCTTCTTACTATGACATCGATGATCGATGATCGTCTAGAACCACACTCTAGAATCTAGTCTTCCGTCTTTTCGGCTGCTGGCTATAGGCTACAGTATAGCCTTATGTTCACTCCAACGCCTCTGGAATCAGGAATCATGAATCAACGCCTCCAAGTCAGAGGACCCTACTCCACCTGTCGAGACCTGCTGTGTCTGTGGCGGGCTTGATAGAGTTCGTCTAAGTATGTCATTTTTGGACGTTTTGAACGCCGGATTAGAATCGGTTAGATAGGGCCAGATCATATCGTAAAGCCCGCTCAATCGACCAGACAGACCAAAGAGTACTGCCAGCGGGTTATGGAGTTAAGTATGGCATTCAAGCTGGAACTTGGCAGTTCGTTGATTTCGGGAATTGGTGGTGTCCAATGTACAATACACCATTGACAGCGGCAGCGGCAGCGGGAGTGTGTGGGGGGGGGCCGTCAGATGGCCTTTGAGGTATCGAGGTATCGCACTTATCGCGAACGAGTTTACAAAAATAATCATGCACGAAAGTTCGAGGTCCGAGATTGACAGGTAGGTATAGTAAAACATATTGATGTTGATATCGAGGTGTAGTATAACTGACTGACTGACTGTATAACTTGAAGGCCCAGGAACTCAACAGAAATAATAATAAAACTATAATAAATGTAGTACCTTCCACCGTGACTGTCCACAAGTCTATAGCAAGCCGACGGACAGATTGGTGGCGCTGGACCTTAGGCCTTAGGCTTTTCGAAATTCGAATTCGGCCGCGACTTATCGTCTCCGTAACTCTCACCGTGACCCTCACACTCACCCTCATCGCAGCTTACTCTCACTCTCACCCTCACAGACTTGGAGGCTTCCATTCCGATCATGACATGTCTAACATGCCAGTGTCAAACGATAGTCAACGTACTTACTGTGGTCTTTCTTCTCTGCTCACTTGGTACACACCGGCTTCTTGGCCAGCTGCTCCCCCAAACATCATAAACGCACACGCACCTCATCTGATTCTACAGTAAGTTAACAGTAACAGTTAAGTGTATTCTTGGATCTTTCCCCCAAGCCGAGTCAGGCAACGTGAGTGCTTGAAGCAAGATGCTGTCTCGAAATACCACGTTCGAATCCTTCGAACCTTTCGGGGTGGCGAAAGATAAGCACTTACTTTCGTGATGCCACGCAGCCTTGTACTCACACATATGCCAGTCTGGGGTGTACGGCACCATGTCCCGCACCCCGCACTAATTTCGTTTCCGCATCTCACATTTCATATATATGCATACTCTCATGCGGATCGGATGCGTGGGTGGGGTGTTTATATCGTCAACTCGTGAGTCCTGGGGATCTTCGTGACATCGCAAGTTACCCTCCGACCTTCGACCGTCGAATAACCTTCGATCTTTCTCATAGACTTTCGAGATGCTTGCTATAGTCACTCAGTCAGTTTGTGAGCGTGCGGTGATCATGATCACGCGTACTTGGTCTGGGGATTTTGTGCACACGAAATTGATTCTGGAATCTAATCGGATGGATAGTAACTAGTAATCTGTTCAGACTTTTGGTGTTCTGTTGGGGTGCGCTGTCAAGCTTGTGAATAACTTGCACAATTGCGTTGCTGTGTTCTCTAGGCTCTTCTATGTTTTTCAGACTTCTTCTTCCTCCGTATACTTGACACATTTGCTGGGAAGGTTTTGGAAGGACGAGATATTTCCTCTGGCGTACAGTATCTCTGATATACGATACGATGCCGCCTCTTTTTTTGTCTCTTGAAAACCGATTCCGCATTCTTTGGTCTGTGGTCGCTTGTCAGTGGGTATTCTTCGGCCATGCAACCTTCTGCGAGTAGGCTAATCGCAGACTCCGCGACATACTGTTCTTCAAGTTCCACAACACCTCGAGGATGTGCACGCTGCGTAACCGTGTGGTCTTTTCTATCTCCAAGGTCAGGATTGTTGGAATTTCTCGAAGGTCGAGAACTGGGGTGCTTAACACCGTCGTCTGGCGACTATCCTTCTTCTCATCCTCGAGGCGGATTAATCTCGGCATCATCCTACTTTGACTTGTAAATCTTCGCGTTCTATCTAATCCATCGTCACTGCTGGTGGTCAACATTCGAAGCATCAATTTCATTCTAGATGCCTTGCGATCGATCGCCATGCAGTACTAGTGCTGGTTCATGACAATGTTGATGATATATGTGTCTCCTTGATTGATCTCTGGCAAGCTTGCCAGGTGGCCGTGAGGCCTGTTAGCTCAAGGTGGCTCATAGCCGCCGCCACCAGTAGGACGTCCACTTAACGCGTTTCAAGCTAAGGAACTGTTAGCTGTTGAATGCTGAATGTTCACTAGCAATTTCGGCATTTCATCTGAATTCAGGACAGGATACTTACAACACGCAGTACGGGATCCCGGACTCGTGGCTATCTAAACGCGGTTATCACTTCGATGATGATAGCTACATAACTAAACTTGAAATCGGCGGTTCTCTGTTTGCGGTAGCGAACGGCGCTAAGCTGCGCAAAAACTCCCATTGTGATTTGATCTTATGGCTTGTCAACGTAGTGAGATATGGCCTCGAGGCTTTCTTTCTCAAATGAACATTCGCCAGAAGGGCATCCATCGATCCTGGATTCCTGGGGTTTTAAAGTGGGGAAACCGGGGAAGCCTTCTCATAAATTCTCAGTTCGCTTCACGATCGGGTATGAACTTGTGGGTGGTGGTGCGACGACGAGAACACGGTGCAGACTTGCAGTAGTAACCGTGGCGTGACTATCTCCTGCGCGTTGGCTGAGCGCGTTGGACACCAAGTCCAGTATGGCCGATAAAGCTTCGATAAAGCCTCGTGTAGGGTTACGAACTGGGCAATTGTGGTCAGTTGGAGACCACTGCCTGCACTCTGCCTCGTTCCTGTATCCAAGCGCCCATAGAGCGCCCGATCAGGAATGTTGTCATTAATCAGTGTGCCACTGGGATAATGGGAGGTTGAGGGACGAAGGGTCGAGGTCGAGGCTTGTCGGTGATTCTTAGTGACCGAAAGTGGTTATGAAATTATCTATAGCTGAGGTACGACAATTGAGTAGGACCCAGTTAATGGGCGGTTTCAACGACGAAGGTGGTATGTTCTATCTCCTTGATACCAACTTGTTCTCAAGCTTCTCTCAACAAGAAAACAACGCCAGTCAGAAGGCGGAGTTCCGTGCTCTACAGCCTTGTAGTCGACGCCACCAGTTGTGCTATTCGTAGCAGACTAGTATAGAGAAGTTTACCCTTCTCTCTTTCCTGATGCGACTGAATTGTCATGATCGGCACTTCCTCTACTGACAACATATTAAAACGTACCTCTATCGCCTCTCTTCCTCCACACGTGCTCACTGATAAAATAAGAATCGATGCGAGTAATCATAAGGCCGCCGTGAATTTTGGATCAACGAGACTTGAGCAATTAAAATAAGCCGGTCAGGAAGCGAAGCGAAGGGCAACTGTGTAACGCGTTCTTGTTCAAGGACGATGATCACATCAGTAGAAGTAAAAGATCGGCAGGTGGATGAATACCGATCGTCATCACCAATTCACTACAACTTGACCGCTAGCTCGAAATTAAGTGGGTTAAGATCAATTTAGCGTTGGCCAAGCGTCGGCAATTGACGCAGGGTTATATTTGAGAGGTGGGCCGCACGGCCCACCGGATGAAGATTTCTATATTTCCGGTTTACATGTATCGTAGACTCGAGGAGTGAAAATAAAACAAGGAGCTCTGTTCCGTCCGGCGCGAAAGATGTTTCAGATCAGTCAAGATGATTTTGGCTTCAAGGTATCAGAGTAAGTTTGTTAACAATTGCTCACTCAAGACTCAAGATTACTTTGCGCAGTTGTAAATAAGTCACCTAGTGATACATGCATGAACAATGAGGTGCTTATAGAACAATGCCAATGGTACGCCTTTCACTGGGCTGTTGCTGGACTCGGTTATGGATCCACACGACGTAAGTGACCCCGCAGTGAAATTTTCCTTGCGAACCTCCAAGTTATCACAACGTGGCAGAACTTTTCCGATTTGAGGGAGGGCAAGGTCTGACCATAATTGAAAAGTGACAATTGGACACAAGCACTCATTCTGGTAATCTTCGTCCACAAAGGTTTAGCTTCGAAACATTGGATCATGGCATCTGAGCATCGGGGCCAGCCCAATGACTCTAGCAGTGAGAAATGTCTGCACTCGATCTACGACAAATTTCCATCTGACCGCTCTCATGGTGAGTCAAAGCGCCGAAGAAGCAAAGACTTGTGTTTTTCCCATGTGCGAATGCGGTAATTGGCTATAAGTGGGTAAGAAGTACACGGTCATTAAGCCTGCAGGCTGTCGTGGAAGCATCGAGCCGAACGTGTCCGGCTTCTTCGACATGACTCCACTATGCAATATATATCTATCCTGAATTCCTTGATAGGGAGACAGCATGCAAAAATCTAAACCGTGATGTTGCGGCATCGATCCTGTAGGTTGTCGCATTAAGAGCGAGATATTAAAACGTGGCTAACCTCAAGGACATCGCGTTGAGGACCCTCAACACGTTGGAGCTAGTACATACTTTGTTCCTTTTAGTTGTGACGCTCCGTACTAAGAATGGATCAAGTGATGGTCAACAGTTGAAGTGCTAAAGAGGCAACACATCGCCAAGTAGGGAAGTTGACATTGAATTCTCACGGGCGCCGTTGCCTAATTCAGCATTCCCGCTCTATCTTCAGATTAAAGGGGCCCAGAGTACAATGAACCGGCGGTATCGAAGCAGTTATCTAAGCATACCCATAACGGATGGGTACGAGATGACGAGATTTCTCACCAGCTCGCTATTGTATGTCTGATTTTTGCTCCGGTTTCCACCTTCGTGAGGGAATAATTCCTGCGCATTGGGGCGTTGTAATTCACAGGTGCCATGAGACAATTGCAGTCAAATTCTGCCGGAAAGGAATCAATAAATATTGGATACACGCATCTGTTTCAAGGAGTGAAAGATCTGTCAACGTAATCTTGGAATAGCTGCGTAGTGTGGCCGCTGCCTGCGTTAAGGTCATCATCATTATCACGCCAGGCTCGGAAATAAACCTCCTGGTCGGAGCCGCATCAGCAAACTCACATAATTGTAGCCACTTCCTGTATTCAGGGTAGCCATTTTACATTTTGAAATTTCTACACGCCGTAGATTTATGTTCTAGAATCAAGTGCAAAGCTCACCTCGGTCCACCGATTCCCTGATAAGATGGGGATGCCAACTTGCAGACTCTTGCAGGACTCTCTGGAAGTATATAATAACAA
The DNA here is from genome assembly GCA_015657495.1 of Crepidotus variabilis. Lineage (NCBI taxonomy): Eukaryota > Fungi > Basidiomycota > Agaricomycetes > Agaricales > Crepidotaceae > Crepidotus > Crepidotus variabilis. The sequence goes on along the minus strand of MU157834.1, from coordinate 544,001 downwards.
TACTTCAGCAACCCAGTCTGTGCCTGACAGGCCCGACCCCGACAGACCAAGGACGAGGTAAATGTGAACGCATTACTGTGCGTAAGTAGGCATCGGTGGTCCTGTGGCACATATATCAACAATGTGACATACATATCGCCTTTTGGTGCACTAAAATACAAGACCATAGTGTCATTAATCCACCTAACACTACGAACAATACGGCGCTTATGCAAGACTGCCTCATGTGAGGTATTAGTGGGTTGAAATGATAACGTTACCTGTGGGGATATCTAATCCCTCGCAACTATTGAATTACAGATGCTGAAGCTTCCCTGTTAGAAATAGCTCTCGTGTATTCTAACAGGCAACATACAACTGACTGCGCTCCTGATAACAAATACTATCTTTTAGGCTCTCCAAGACGACTGTAAACAAATCTTGCCCAGAGGAACAAATGATGGGACCGAGAATGTTTAGACTCGAGTGTAATTTGATAGCAATATCTTTCGACATATGGGCTAGATAAAATTTGTAGCAACGCCTCAAGTATACCACAGGATAGGAACTAGCGACACCCGAAGAAATGGCTGCTTTTGAACTTTTTCTCCGTAAAATAATGTATGCGGCGTTCCAAGCATTTTTGTATGTACTCGGGGTTGATACCAGCCATAAGAGGAATAGAACGTCATTGAAATCCGGTGATTGTACGTAGTTCAAAAAGCTACAAGCATCCAATTCTAGACTCCCGGCGGCGACGGAAACCAATGAAAACGTCTAGCGGTCCACGCGTTGAGGATTTTGGTGCACAGCCTAAAGTCGACACAGATAGACAAGCCTAAGATCACGGACCTGGAAGCCAGATATATCATTAGATCAAGCATGCCAAGATTGGGGTTTGGCGACGGTCCCTTCTGAACCTTCTGGTTTATAGTTTACTATAGTACAGGTTCCAGCCAACGTGCACATTGGGTTTGGCAACGCATAATTCAGTACAGTCAAATTCAGTGAACTGAAAGAGTTCAGCTAAAAATTGCAGCCATCCCGGCTTAGCCAGGAGTGTGCGTTAAAGCAGAGCTGATACAATACATCCACTGGCAATGCACTACAATCTGACGAAAGCTAGAAAGCGCTACTGATAATGAGGGCAACGAGATCTGTGCTGTATTCGAATTCATCCAATTTGAACGATATTGAAGGTAGCGGCGGCAGGCATGGTTTTGATCATGATGATCTAATCTGGTTGTTTGTTAGCTGTTGAAAAGTCGTCCCACGGTACTCAGCTTAGTCCTCTTTCAACCAAACTTTCGTCCAGGCTGCAATAGAACATCATTGGTATGGCCTGGGATTCGTTGGCTACAATATATTGTTAAAAACCCGAAGTAGTCTCATGAACATGGATGTTGATCCTGACTTCGAGAAAGACAGCCCGGCTAACTTTCGTCACGAAGTTGATCTGAGGATTCAGCACCACCATGACGAGATTCGAAGGCTAAAATCTCTGAGAAACATATCTTCACCCATGTCAAGACTTTCCGTGGAGCTTTTCTCCGCTATTGTCGAGTTTTGCCAGAGTGGCTCACAAGAGCCAGGCTGGATTCGCCTCGCTCAAGTGTGCAGCCATTGGAGGCAGGTAATGATCCAGCGGCCATCGTTATGGACCAAGATCTCCCTAAGCTCGATGGAAGCAGCTTCGACTATGCTGGAAAGGTCTGGCACTGCTGGTATTTCAGTATGCTGGACTGCGCCAGCTCTTCCACCTCGTCAATTCCGTCATCTTCCTCTTCGGCCCGAAGCCACCGCATACTACCATCGCCCCTTGACTATCGCCAACTTTGTTCTTCGGAACGCCCTCTCCAGAATCAAGTCCTTCGCCATATTCGGTCCTTCATCGGGAGACCATTGTCCCTGCCCAGAGTCGGAGATTCAGCAACGGCTTCTCGAACATTTGGAACCGGGTCCAATACCACGACTCCAAAAGCTGACCATATTGCTCTGGAATAGTAAACCTCTGCAACCCCAGCAAGAAAGATCTCCTGATCAGGATCTTATAACTTTTTTCGAGCAGTGCGCTGGGATCACTCCCTTAAGCATATCGCCCCTGGCTGAGCTTCGAGTTTCTTATATTGCGAGCTGGAATTCACCTCTGCTACGGACCAATTTGAAGAAATGCACCATAGAATACTGTGATGTGCAGCCTTCAATGCGAGAATTCGCTTTGGCAATTCGTCGCATGTCCTCTCTCCTAAAGCTGTCTGCTGGCTCCAGTCGCGACATCCATTTCAGACGGCCTTGTTTACCTTCCCCGAACTCTGATTCAGTACCACTACCACATCTTGACAATCCTCGTTCCACTACGAACTCTAACATCCTCGATAATATACAGCTCTGTGGACCTCTGCCAAACATCAATTATATTCTGCAATACATGGATCTCCGTCACATCTCCAAGATTTCAATTTCTGCCATCCGCGATAAAAGTAGTGGGCCGTTCACAGAGCTGTTCTCCCAGCTCGCTCGAAAATATGAAGTGTATTCCATCAAGCGACCTTCATTCCAATACATTTGGCTCACTCTCTACAATTACGGTATCGAGTTCGAGGCTACCCAACTCTCGCTCGAGCTTCCCCTAGAAACCACCGGACAGGTGGGCATTTCTTCAAGAGAACAGCTCCGGAAATTCAGGCTTACTCTCAATCTCAACTGGGGTCCTCTCCCTGAGGATGATGGCGAAGAATTGCAATCTACATTGCTCGATCTCGCTTGTGTTTCCCCTATGACGAGACTTTTGTCTCTGTCCATCATTATTAATGAGCGAATCCCAGCGACAACAATTCACCAAGTGCTCGGACCTCAACCCAAGCTTCACAGCCTGGAGCTAACAGGTTCTCTGCTAGATTCTTTTATTGAATTCCTCACACCCGAAGACGATGCGGACACTATCAATCTCCCATTATTGCGCATCTTGTGTATCTCTGAGGGGCGTTTCCGACGTAGCCGCACGGCTTGGGTGCCGTTTCAAAATCTCGTGGACTGCCTGCAGAAAAGATTTCATAAAGGAAGTGTACTTCAATCTCTCGATCTTTCGGGCTCCTATGGACTTCAGAACGGAGATATCTACCGTTTACATTCGTTGGTGGAAAAGATAGAGTGGAGCTCAGATGAGACCATGGATATTGGTAGCTCAGAGCATTTTGGTGAAGATTCATTGTGAGGCTGTCGAGTAGGCTACAGCGGTACATATAATCTTGTGTGGTATAACACGACCAACTATCTGCGTTGACCCCTTTGTGTTAAACAGGAAATCTACAATTTAGTGACTTGTATTTAAAAATCTTCCTCTGACAACATTTTTGAATTTATCTTATAATATGGTACAGACACCAAAGAATCAGTGCCAGCAAGTGTTTTACCTCAAGATGAAATGCAATTTCAACCACCAACTCTGGTACCGTTTCTATCAGTGCATTGCCACCAAACACTACACTCGGGGAATATCCCGTTCGGTTCGTCTCCAGCATCCTTCAACAAAAGTGCAACAACGCCATGGGGAGGTACTGTTGCAGTGAAGTTTCGAATGGCGGTACCGTTGTTTGTATGTGCCCACAAGTCCTGAAGTACAAAATTAATACAGCACATCAACAGCTAACGCAGTTCGAACAACGTACTCGCACGGAGTATTTACGGCCGGCTCGAATCCATGGAGATTCAGTAAGATTAAAAGACATTTTTGTTGCTTCGTCGCGGGTATTCAGCTGTTATCAATCGGTTATTGGTATGCAAAGGAGAACACCGCAATCAAGCACTTACCATCATGAAGACCGTGCCGTTCTCGCTCTGTCCGCTCCAATAGTTTGCAGGATTGATAGGATCCGAAGTCCAGTCAGGCTAATTCCAGGTTAGTTGATCCAGCAGGCTGCAAAGAGGGTGGGCGTTGCGTACGTTGACTCCCCATCTAAATGGAGAGATACTCTCTCCATACACGGGGTCTTGGTTGATAGCCAAGATCTCCCGATTTGTCAGAATTTCGAGTGTCTCTTTCGTGACATTACGAAGCTATTGGACCTCCGCTTCAGCAAAAGAGATTTTTCAAGCAAGGAAAAAGATTAGACAAACGTCGGTACCGATCTAAAAGCTATTAGTCTAGATTAAAAAATAATAACAATCGTCCAACTTACAAATAACGGGCTTTTCATCAAAGCCCAGGCGGTGAAGTGAGACTTCGCTTCGTCGTCTGTCAAGTTGCCGTTTCCACTAAGGACATTACGTTGAATAAGCACGTCGGCTACATGATGGAATACATACTCACAGTTGCAGCATGTCCAAATCATTGCGACCATAGAAGTCCGTGCTCGTAGTAAGGAAAGAATTGCTTCACCTAGAGTCAGATTCTGCCGAGCCAGGTTAGCAATTTGAAATCGGCTGACAAGTTTATTATGCTGGCGAGGGATAACCAGTGAGGTTCAATGTCTCCCGTTGTCTATTTAGATGAAGGCGAGACGTGGATTAGGGAAAGGTCCAGAAGAAACTAGTACGGAGAGACATACCCTCCAGCTTTGGCCAAACCGTTTCCCCCATTGCCAAACTTGACTCTACACCTAGCATGAGCTGAGACCACCAGCCTGTGAGAACCAAACTTACCCAGCCCCATTCGCATAAGGAAAGCACTATCGGTTCTGTCTTGGTCTCTGCGGCAACTTTCGCGACTGCGTCGGCCATGGGCTGATACCCTAGATCCAAAGGGGTCAATAAATTTAATGAAGATTGTGGTAAAAGTTGAACGTACGTCCAACAATCCCTTGACGAGTGATGCTGTCGTATGGAACTGGAAGTGGTCAATATAATTGTGATGATGGGTCACAACGACATACTGGCACAGTTATCATATCTAGACAATGCCGATCAATATCTAGGGTTATAATGGGGTGACGTATCACTTACTTGAGATAATCAAAACCCCAATCTTTGAACGTCTTCAAATCCCTCAGTTCGTTGGAAAATGATCCAGGATATCCACCGCAAGTGAACCATCCTGAATCGCTATATATCCCCGTTTTGCTAGAGGGTTGAAGTTCAATAGGTACACTTGCAAAAAATATATGGTAAAGGGCGTACAATCCAAGTTTATGGATTTTGTTGGTAAGATTTTTCATCCCGCTAGGGAACTTTGCAGCACCTATGAATAATAGATGTACTTTTTACGGATGATTCCGGACAAACCAACGTACTGGCAACGATATCCCCGCTTTTGCTTCTGTTCTTTTCTGAATAGCAGTCGTCGAGGTTGAGGTAATTATAACCCGCCGCCTGGAATTTCATGAATTTCTTTCAAGCATACGCAAAGCGGCGCAAACTAACCAAGAGTCCATGTTTTACCATAAGTTCACCAGTCTCGAGGATCAAAGATTCATTAATGTCGCACTAAGACGAATGAGGACCTCCTGAAGCAGCGAAAATAATCAACTCGGACGGACTCTGAATGCGTTCCATGCTGATATCGATGATAAGTCCAAGCGTTTTTGCGAGAAGTATAAGCTCCAACATACTGTTATAACCGAGAACTGAGGGCAAGTCACATCAGTACACATATGAGCTGCGAAAGACCCAAGTACCTGGCAATTTTGCAACTCCGGTATTCAGTGCGACCACCCCAGATACTCCAACCAGTGATGCAAGAAGACCTGAAAGAAACATCTTGGGCTCGTAAAACTTTCTCTTATTTACTTAGCCTCATTTATACTAATCTTGACCACACCAGCAAGGCGTAGAACTTCTTGAACCGGGACGGCGTCGCAGAGAATGGGTTCTGCGTGACCCAAGCGTAATACCGCGGAAGACGCCAAGCACCCAACTGCAGCGAGCACAGCTCCAAGGTCAGTGCGAGACAAATCCGATAATACGACGAGTGAAGCATATCAATAGAATGAAAACCTGAAATGTCTTCAAAGATCAATATATTTTCGGATAGATAGTTTATAATACGTTGAGGCCAACTCATAGAATTCGAAGACCTCCAACGATCTGGCAGTTCAGCGTGGTGCGAATAAGATACACTTCCTGTTATTTGATAAGCAGTGTCATAGAATGTTCCAGGAGACAAATCTATGTAGACTTACATTGGTCATTGCTGTTCAAGCAAGTCATGAGTTACGGCTTCGCATATCGAGTGTAAGAATTGCAATCATCACATGGATGCTTTTGAGAAACGGGCGATCATGCCGGTCACTTAGAAGAGCGCCCAATGTGCACGCACTTCTCGTTGGAATTTACTTTTGAGAATATATCATTAAATCGAGTAAAAATTTATTCCGGAATCGTGTCTTTTCTGTTGGTGAACAGCCTCGCTTGCTGAGGCGAAATTCTTTGAGCGCAACCTGAGCTTTAAGAAAGAAAACGAATTAGCATTTTACAGCTACAATCAGCCATACAGATCGCGAGAGGGTCGGAATTTGGGCTTAAATGCTGTTACCCAATGTGATAGCCAAAGACGAAACTAAGGTCAGAGACTCACTGAACAACTTCGTGGTCGGTTCTGCCATGTGACATGTGACCGCGCAATTCCGTGATTTGATCCGTTGTTCCCAGACGTGAGACCGGCAAAGTTTCTTGGCTCTATTTTGCGGACATGATTCTGTACTTGCTACCACTAGTGTTCTCTGCGTAAATCGTGTTTTTCAAAAGCTTGTGAAAGTTCTGGGCAACTCTCAGTAGCTCAGTTCCGCCTATCAAGTCTTCTATTGCTGCTGAGCGCTAGTCATTTGACCTTTTTTGGGCCGAATGAACCTGTTGAGGTCGCATCGTGGCGTTTGAGACTCCCAAGGTGTCACCGAGCCAGGGAATTGGTTTTACCTCCTCTGGAATAACCTTAATTGGGGAGGAATCGATGGCTGATTGCTGGATAGGCATTGATGCATATGCCTCAACTTGCGAGTTTTTTTATTCTCAAGTCGGGCCAACCTCGACATTTTCCGATGCTTTCCAAAACGCAACAAGAGAGGTGGGCTGGCAAGCCCACATCGTTGCTTTCATAACATGTGCCACAGCCCAACACAGTGAGGTGATTTCATGAAATTCATCACTTCGAGCCACTAAACAATAACACAGCGTTGCTCATCTGTCGGGTTTGTGGGTCCAAGACGATGTTGATAGCTTCAGTCGTGTTCCGCTGAGCGCTGCATGCAGCTCCTTTCAAAAGAAAGCAATATCTAAAGACAATTATAATGCCCAGCCGTTGATTGTGACTGAAGGTTGTCAAGATAGATCAATCCCATATATATTAACCGCGGCTAAGATCTTGTTCGTGTTTCCGTCCTAGAGTATATAACCCTCCGAGGTATTCCTCTAAGTTTACCAAACGCTCGACGCACTTACAAGCCTACAACCTTCACAACTCAACTAGTAACCTCCGCTACCAACTTACAATGGACGCTTTCTACATCCTTGCTACCTCTGTCTGTAACTCTGGCTCCAACTCGAAGCGTATCTCAACTGAAGAGTTCGCAGTCGCCAATATATTTTACATCTCGGATGCTGCGAATTTCGAGGTTCTCGCGGACTCCGAGAAGAATGGTACCTGGTGTACCTCGAATTATTATTGCGTCGTCGCTTAAGACGTAAGCACTTTGAGACGCACACGAGATTCAAAAGATCTAACCACACCCATCGGGCAGGACACCATGGAATACCTATTCTGCACCTCAGAACGTGCACTGATATCTGCAGTCAAGAGCTGGTCTCTTGGCTTAAGTATACCACATCCTTTGTCGTGTTTTAATTCACCTCTTGTATCTCTATAATCATGTCTTACACCTACGCTACAATCGGTAGCTCCACATTACTGTACTATTGAGGATATACAATTCGATCACATAATTGAGATTCGTAGGAGATACACTGCCTATCAAATAGCACACCTTGCATAGTTCTTGAGGCACAATGACCGACCTTTTACGGTGTCTCAACTTACACTTGATCAAGTCCACTGTGTATGCGGCTAATTTGATTATATGAAGCCGCATTTCGAAGTACATAACCTGCGAATTAGGTACCCAGAATTGGTCTCATATGCCCGTTAAGCCTTTAGCCTCCGCGATGGGCCAACGCAGTGTTGATTGAAGAAATAACGAATATAGCCTCTGAGATGGCAAGAACTTGAACTCTCAAGAAACAATCTTATGCTTGTTGCTTACACTTCCAGACGGATAACAGTGCCTGCACAAGGGTTACGAGCTCTTACCTTCGAACCTGGACCAATCATGGTACAGTTCGTCATATTTACTCACCTAGATCACCAGCTTCGACGTGCGGTATAGATGCTGATCCAATAATCGTGGAAAGGGTAACAGATCCATTTCTATATGCTGGAAGACAGGAAACGAGAGTATAGTCGTGAATATTCTAAAATTCTCTGCTATAATAACACGCAGGGTTGCAGTATCATGACACTATAACATAGATGAGTAAAGCGCTGTGGGACATCACGATAGGACTTACAACAAGCACTAAAATATCACATGAAGCCATATAAGTTACTTTCCGCCAGTAGTACCCATGCCCATGGCAGCCTTGAAGCTGTCGTAGATCCACCATTGGAAACCAGTGAGGGTACCAATCATGATGACACGAGTACCAAGACCCTTGGTAGCAAGGCTCATGACACCAACTTCCGAAGCGATAGTGCCAACCGATTTGCCCTTGTTAGAAGCTTTGCTGAGTTGCGAGACGAGAGAGTCAGCGGGGTGAGAGACGATAGCGCAGACGACTCCGGCGAGGTAACCTGAAGCGAAGGTGACACCGAGTTGAGTGGTCTTGCTGTAAGTGTCTTTGGGTTCGGGGAAGACGTGGGTGTAGAACAGCTGGACGATCTTTTCGAAGAAGAAGAACTTGGCCATGGTATAGGGAATCTAAAAATATTTGTTTAGTATTACTATTTCTGGCAGACGCGCATGAAAATGAACGTACTTGACGCGACCAGAGGGGGACAAGAGAGCCGAATGGGAAACGGGTTTCAATCTTGGTGCGCGACATTTCCTTCATGGCAGCACCGAAAGCGGTAGGGAAGGTACCGGTAGGGCTGGTTTGGATCTTGACCTTGGCCATTTCGAGAGGGCAGAGAGCGATGTCGGCGAATACCTCAGCAGAGGCGGAACCAGCGAGCCAGATGAGGGGTTTGTATTTTTCCGAGTTCTCTTGGCCGGCGAGGTTCATGTAGGTATCTTTGAAGACTTCATAGAGACCGTACTTGAACATTCCTTGCAGAGAGTAGCCGACAAAGGTTGGTCCGAATCCTTTCCAGATACCGCGCGAGCCCTCCTCAGCGACGAGGGTTTTGATACTTGGGACGAGGCCCTTATATTTAGCGGGGTTCACCTGAAGAAATTCTTGAGCGACATATCCCGACGTGTCCGCGGTACATGCTTACCTGCATGTTACATTTGGCAACATCGAGAGGGGTGATGCCGGCGTGTGTAATACCACAAGCAAGAACACCACCCAACATACATTTGGCGTAGTATGAAGCGTCGTGGGGAACAGGTCCGAGATACCTATTGCAAGTCGCTTGAGTTACCTCCGAGATTTTTTTGCTGAAGAAAACAAATGCTTACCTGGCATCCCAAGGTTTTGTTATCGACGACATTTTAAGGATAATTAAGAGCCAATAGACGAGTCTAGGTAAAGTCTAAGAGGCGACGAGGATGAACCCGGCCTTTTGAAGGAGGTGGTGGATGGTGGAAGGAAGGAGAGTGATGGTTTTGGCCAGCCGGGCATGTTCGTCACGAAAACTTGAAGCCGTGCGCTCTCCGGCTCTTTCCGCGTTTGTCCCGAGCCAATCGCGTTGCGCATGCTCTTGCCGACCCTGGTGGATCACCGACCTTGATCGCTCTCTGCTCTTTGGTTTACTAAATAGTGTTTTGGAAACAGCGAAAACACTTGACGAGTCCGTATTCGAACGGAATAGTATAATAATAAACTCTGTACAAATTTGTCACTGTGGGATGTTGGTTTACAATAGCATACTCCACGCTATCTGTTCTATGTTCATGAGCGACACTGAAGATCCAAGACTCGTAAACCGTCATATAGATCTTTCATACCTACTGCTGCTTTATGAGTATATCCAACTTCTTCACTTCTTCACTGTATCTGGAGGCGCTGATCTGTGCTTCTCACTCTAGACCAGCCCGTTGACGACTCTAGACTGTGGTGCGGTGGTTCGTCGCGCAAAAGAAACAGCACCGAAGAACAGATGCGTATTGTCGCACTGACAATGAGAACGGAGGGAAAATGTCAGCTGAATAGCATCCAAGGTCCATGCCCACAGTTGTATGTTAATGTTATCAAGGTCACTGCTACAGTGGCAGCTACATTCCCAAGGCGGTGGCATGCCTGAGGTCATCGGACGGGTCATCTTTCCGTGAAAGTTGAGGGTGACTATTTTCATGGTATGGCCTCGAGAAACCGTCCTGCAGGTCATGAAATGTCGACGCCACCGTTCTAGTGCGTATAATTGGCAGCTTGCACGATGCGGAATTGGAAAAACAGCGAAAAACACTACTTTCAAAGAAACATCCTCAACAAAATCAGATAATTCCCAAGAAAAACATGCAACTCCACAGTACGCTAAATTGTACGATATGTCGCTGCCGATTAGAGTTGTTGTCGTCTGAATTTTTGGCGGCGGATGTGTGGTGATGCGTTGATATTTTGGATATGAAAATCGACCAGTGACGTCTTTGCCCAAGGGATATGATCGCACTGACGCCCAAAAGGGAATAAGCCTAGGCACCCCTTCTATACATAAAGTCCAATTCACCTGTCCACATTTTGTTCCACCGTTGACCATCCCCCCATCATGTACGTTTTATGATTTTTTCTCCAAATTGTGGTAAGTTCTAACATTTTGGCTAGGTCGAACATCGACAACGCGAAGACGGCTTCAACGTCGTCCTTCGTGACGGCCCTGGTTTTCAACGGCGCCGTCTTTGCTATCGAATTGGCCATTTTTACGCTCATACGACCTTACTTCAAGTCAATTTACGAACCAAGAACTTATGTGCCTGCAGAGAAGTGAGCTGAGACTTCTTTGCTGCGCTTTGTGTCATTGCTAAATTTCAACCGCTCCACTCAGAAAACGCGTTCAACCCCTAACAAGACACAGATTCCTGTGGCCCCTTGCAGTCTTCAAGTCAGACTATCGAGCTATTATTGCCGCTAACGGCTTAGATGCCTACTTCTTTGTGCGCTTCTTACGCGTAATGGCGAAAATACTACTTCCTATCTGGCTTATCTCATGGGCTGTTCTCATGCCTGTCGATGCTGTTAAGACTTCTCAACCTGGCTTCAGTGGATTGGATAAATTCACATTCGGAAATATTGGGCTGACCCAGCAGGCCCGGTATGCGGCACATTTGGTTTTGGTCTATGGTTTCACTTGTAAGTCTTTCTCCTAATGTTTCTCCATGTCACGCGACTAACAATATAATCCAGTCTGGATTCTCTACGTCCTCAAAGGGGAGATGAGGCATTTTACTTTGACGAGACAGCAACATCTCATCGAAACGACCCATGCCAAATCCGTCCAAGCAAATACCATCCTTATCACGGGCATTCCGAAACGTTACTTGACACAGGACTCGTTGTACAAGCTCTTCAACAGCCTTCCAGGAGGCGTGAAGAAAATTTGGATCAACAGGTTTGTTCACTTCTCTCTCGGTTATATAACGTTACACATCGTTAATATCCGCCGCCAGAGACCTTAAGGAGCTCCCCGACATCTACGATCGTCGCATGAAAGCTTCGGCCAAACTTGAGAGCGCTGAAACCAAATTACTCGGTACTGCAGCCAAACTCCGCCTCAAAGAAACCAAATCTGGGAAGAAGGCCGCTAAGAAGGGTTCACCTGAGCACGATGTCGAAGCTGGTACATCAATTGCTGGAGCTGAAGTCGTCGTACCACCGGAGAGCCGTCCATCTCATAAGCTTGGGTTCCTCGGTCTCTTTGGCGAGAAAGTCGATACTATCGTGTGGGCCAGAACCGAAATTGCAGAGTGCACCAGGTTATTGGATGAAGGACGTTCTAAGATCTCGGGCTTTGATGAGAGAGGAACTGCCAATCCCGGAGACGAAGAGGACGATGAGCTAGCTGATGCTGCTTTGGATGCAGAGGGTAACCCCCGACTTGCTCCTGATGATCGGTTTGCTCCCAACCACGTCGGAAAGCATGCCAAGGGAGCTGTGGTCGGTGCTGCCAAGGGTGCAAGGACTGGTGTTGCGGAAGGCGTCAATGCTATCAAAGGAAGACTAGGAGCTGGCTCAGCCGAAAGCCCTTATCCGACAATGAACAGCGCTTTCGTCACGTTCAACAGGCAAATTGCAGCTCACTTGGCTGTTCAAGTCTTAACGCATCATGAGCCTTACAGAATGAGTGAGTTGCTTTAATCATTGATCCGCGAGGGTTGCTGACTATGTTGCAGGCAACCGATACATCGAAGTCGCACCTGAAGATGTTATCTGGGCTAACCTCAACTTGAACCCTTATGAACAGAAGGTGAAACTGCAACCTAAAGTAATTCCTTTTTCACGCTCATCCAATCTTTGTTAGATCCGCGTTGCTATCTCCTATGCTGCAACCGCAGGCCTTATCCTCCTTTGGGCTTTCCCCGTTGCGTTCGTCGGTGCTATCTCCAACATTCACAGTCTATGCGCCAAGTATTCATGGCTCAACTGGATTTGCCAACTCCCCGCCCCCGTCGTCGGTATCATTTCTGTGAGTACCTGTTCATTATGTTTGGTGGAATGATTAATGTCTAACGATGTCACAATATTATAGGGTATCTTACCTCCAGTCCTCTTGGCCGTATTGATGATGCTCCTTCCGATTGTGTTGCGGCTTTTGGCGAGATTCGAGGGCATCCCCAAGTATACAGGATTGGAGTTGTCTTTAATGACGCGATTTTTCCTATTCCAAGTCCTTGTAAGTGACACCTCAATTTCTGTATGATGAAATACATTTGCTCATGTGAACATTGGATTTGACAGCACTCCTTCCTTATCGTCACCCTGTCGTCCGGTATCATCGCTTCCCTATCGCAATTGACAAGCAACCCTACGTCTATTCCAAGCATCTTGGCCACGAACTTGCCTACTGCTTCGACTTTCTTTTTGACGTATGTGATCATGCACTTTCACAACAATATCGGTTCTAACCTATTTCCTTCAGATATATTCTCTTGCGTGGACTTTCTGGAGTTGCATCCGGCTTCTTGCAGATTGTTCCGTTGATTGTTTACTACGTCAAGCTCACTTTGCTCGGATCGACGCCTCGATCTGTTTGGAGCATCAAGTATAAGCCAGGAAGTGTCGCTTGGGGCACCACGTTCCCAACATTCACTCTGTTGATTGTTATTAGTGAGTTTATCCACGTGCCAAATGAAAGTGGCAAGCCACTAACCCGCCTTTCCAGCTCTTGCCTACTCTATAATCTCTCCTGTCATCAATGGACTTGCCTGTGTTGCTTTCTTTATGTTCTACCAACTTTTCAAGTACCTTTTCCTATACGTTTACCAACAACCGACGGTTAAGGATACTGGCGGCTTGTTCTACCCCAAAGCCATTCAACACGTCTTCGTTGGGTTGTACATCCAGCAAATCTGTCTTGCGGCCCTGTTCTTCTTGGCCCAGGATGCGAATAAGAAGAATTCTGCTATTCCCGAAGGCGCTTTGATGATTGTCCTGATTATCATCACAGTAAGTTCGTCTAAATCCGGTTGGAGAACATTCTCTAATGTCGTCTAGGCGGGTTTCCATATGATCTTGAACAACTCCTACGGTCCTCTGGTCACGGCTCTTCCTTTGAGCTTGCAAGATCGCACTTACACCCAAGTGGCTCATCCTACCCACGCCAACGGCGAGGATATCGACTCTACCACTGCTGGCAAGAAACATCTGACAGCAGCTGATTCGGATGAGAGAATACACCGCGCTTCCGTTGGTGGTGCCACCGATTCCAACTCCATCCAGGAGTACAACCTTGACGACCAGAAGAAGGACAAGAACGATCCCCTACCACCTCCTCCGGAGGATGCCATCGCTCAAGATAACGAAGACTCGTATGGATTTGCTCATCCTGCAGCTTCTCGCCCACAACGGATTGTGTGGATGCCGAAGGATACGTTGGGTCTGTACGTGGAGGAGGAGAGGGCATGTCGCGAGTCTGGTATCAAGACATCGCATAATAATGCTGTGATGAATGAAAAGGGCAAAGTTGATGTTGAAGGTGGCCCTCCGGATGTCATTGGTGAAGTCGTGTAGGGGTCAACACTCTAATTCTTTTTCAAACACTTGACACATCGATGTACGTTGGCTTGTGTAGCGAGGTCTTTCAGTGGCGGTTTACATTTATCATCATTTCACGATATTGTTTCTCTCTGTCATGTACTCACGTATTACCACTAATGCTTTGATACTTACTTGCAATAACATACCCATTTTCATACTCTCGTTCCCCTGGTAGTTACAAAGCGTTAGCGAGCGAGGTAATAGCCGTTATGTCAGCATCATTGTGCTCTTAAAATATAACCGAAACCCCGCTGAGCCACCGCTTGTCCTCTAGCTTTTCCTCCGTTCGTTCCGCATATTCAAATGACCCAAGTCGCTGGTTCCAATATGGCTACATCTACTATGTTGAACGGACACTCACATCTCAATGGTACTCACAAATCTTCTTCGATATGGCGGCCGACTGAAGTACGGAATCACAAACGAGAGACCTTTGCATTTGACTCCATGAACGATGCTTTGGCTGCATTTGAGGCTGGCGACTTTCTGGTGGTTATGGACGACGAGAACAGAGAAAACGAAGGTGACCTGATCATCTCCGCTGCACATTGCACGACGGAGAAGATGGCTTGGATGATTAAACATACCAGGTGTGTCCATGTTACAGTGGTTTTCGCCGAAGTAATCCGAAAGACATGGAACGAATTCACCTCTTTCTTCTCTTCATTGTATATGTGGATTTATACACGTTGAGCTAATATCTTTTCATCTGATCTAGCGGTTACATATGCGTAGCTCTCCCCGGAAGCCGGCTGGAAGAGCTGAATGTACCGATGATGGTGCCACAAAACGAAGATCGTCTACGAACGGCTTATACTGTTACTCTAGACTACAAGCACGGTACGCTTCTTTCCATCCCTTCTCTAAGCTCCATCTAAAACTCCATCACGCAGGTACTACGACCGGCATCTCCGCTCACGACCGAAGCTTAACAGCTCGGGCTCTCGCATCACCTACTGTTCTTCCTAGCGACTTTATCCGACCAGGACATTTAGTTCCGCTTCGTGCACGAGATGGGGGTATCACTACACGACGGGGACATACAGAAGCCGCCGTAGACTTGTGTCTATTCACAAAACTCCCTCAAGCTGGTGTACTTTGCGAATTGGTGAATGACGATGCGCAAGGAACCATGGCCAGGAGAGATGACTGTCGAGCGTTTGCGGATCGGTGGGGTTTGAAGATGATCAGTGTGGAAATGCTTGCAGAGTGGAAGAGGACACATTTTGGTATGACGGCGAGTGCGGTGTTATGAGGTTGGACCCGATAAGTTGCGGACTATGAGACATGATCTTGGATGTTCGTTACTGTTTAAAATTGTACAATGTATGCAAGGATGTATGGTCAAACTTATAGATTACATGTTCATACTAGTATTTGAATTCGAGACACTACTCCATCTTTAGTTCTTTACCGGAATCCGGCCTAGCGAGTAGCCGACCTGCAAACAACTTTCTCAACGGACGTCGTTTACAGAATTTGGAGATATTCTCACCTTAACAAGAGTCTCAATTGGCTTCTCCGAATTCGCAACCAGATCATCGTCAAACCTACACAATGATGAGTCAATCACCAATTCTTCACAACACTCTAAAAATGACGCATACTTGATCAACTCTTTCGGGAACACAACCACGACTGTGCTACCTCCATAAGCGAAATAGCTATGACGGCAAAAGTGGATGAGTTAAAGAGATCGAGAATACACAGAGGCGGGCCAACGTACCCCAGTTCGTCACCCCGCTCCACTTTTGTCCCAGGCTGCTTACCGCCAGTCCACTTGATGCTTCCAACAAGGAGAGCTCCGATCGCGACGAATGCTATCGGCAAACCGGTGGTTGTCTCCTTCATATACAGAACTGACCTCGTGTTGGCGGTGAAAACATCGAAACCAGGCTCATTCACAGCTTGAGGGTTCACTATAAATTGTGTTCATTAGTACGGGCCATCGGTGTATGCGACCTTGCTTACCTGTATAGTATTGGCCTGGAATATGTAAGATGTCCTGAACTTCTCCCGCGATGGGACTGTGGAAACGATGATAGTCGGCTGGTGCCAGTCTGAAGATGGCGAGACTAGCGTTGTCGAAAGACGCGAGCTTTGGGTCTGATGAGTTGAGATTGAGAAGATGAGGAATCGTGAAGTTTGTTCCTTTGACCCTATGGACGCGAAGAGGCTCGGGGCCAAATCTTTCATATGGATAGCACCCAAGACTTACCAGAATTTTTTGGCCAGGTCGGTAGATTGGTATACAGTCAACCGAGAGTCGGCGGCACTGCAGATGACGCTCTTGTCTTCTTCGAATTGGATAGGGCGTGCTCCTGCTTTGAGTTTCCTAATCCCAGATATGTTAACAAACGTGAACTTGACTTTCAAGGATATGCCTTACCTTGAGAAGAACTCGTTGAAATTTGCATATTTCGAAGTATCAGGTTCCGCCAGCTCAGAAGTCTGTATTGAGTAAGTTTCTATGAATGCTCCGATAGATTCTGCAGACTTGGCTTCGTCGAAGATTCGTCCTTGCTGAAGGAACTGTGAGACATTCTCTTCCAGAGAACAAAAGACTTCAGTACTTTGACGGACTGTTCCTTGAGGACATCTTCGATACGTCTGTTTCCTAGCAGCTTCACCTCTTCTTTGCCGTAGAATAACAGGTGCATTCCCAACCTAACAGGAATGACCCGTTCTCAACTTACGCTTTCAAAATCAGAGACATCGGAGGAGCATACCTAGCGTATAGGGGCATGCTCTCAAAGAAAGGTTCTCCCCCACCTCTCATGGCAACATAATTCCCGACATGATGTTCAACTGCTAGCTTTTCGATGCCAGGAACGAGTTTATGCAGCCATGTAAAGCTTTCATGAGCCAAAACATGCATCGGCGCATGAATGGTAGCTTTGAGATTAGGATTCCATGCTGAATGTTCTACAACAGTTGACAAGCCCTCGACGACATCATCTTGCTTTGCGCGAGGTGTATTTGACGGATGGACTGTTTCGATTGGTTTATCGATGTTATTTGGATGAAGAGAAGACATTGAGGATGAGGATTTGGTTTGATCAGTAGCTCTGTTTTTGTCACAGTGGATTCGTTGGTGGGTCGGTGAGAATTATATGAGCAACGGAAGAGTAGCAAGGAGAAAGAAGTGGGATTTCGACCCCACTCTGAACATAACTGTATTATATTGACATTTTGATCACGATGATGTCAATCTGCGGGAGGAGCAGGCATCACGCCGTCGGTGGAGAATTCCCATCTCTCGGAGGTCGGCTCAACGTCATTCACAACGAAAGTCTTCTATTGAACAAGAGAGTTGTGAGGTGTAGCAAGGAAAGAAGTTAGATTTGAGGGTGAGGAGCAGTCTCTCTGATGGAGCAGCGGCAACCAAGACAAATATGTCTACGAAACTGCGGAAGTGGTCAAAAGTTAGGTGAGGTTTGACGGAAGTGTGGACATACCTACAACAAGCACTTCCTCTGCCACTAAAGCGCAACCGTAACTGAATTTTTTTTTTTACTCTGCTACCGCTCTTTGGTCATCTTCTTCAGCAGACTCCTCACATCCGGTACCACGTCTTTAAAAACGTCCTTCGTGAGTTGTCGCTCTATACGAATGTTCGTGGGCCATGCAGCTCCCGCTTCAACCTTCTTCTGTTCAAGCATGTCAATCACTGTTGGCTGTCTGATGTCCTCAATTTGTGGCCGAGGACGATGGTAGATTTGTTCTTCTGCAACGTTGAGAACATTTCGGGGAACGACGCGAACCAGGCGACGGGCAGTTGCGTGCATATTAGACTGTTTTGAGATATTTTTTAGTAAAGTAAGACGTAACGCGCGTTAATGTTGCTCACCGAAGGGCCTACACGTTGAAAATGGTCTAAAAAGACTGACACAAACCTCTGAATGAGAAAGTTTCAAAGTGAAAGGTGCGAAGGTGAAGCGTGTGAAATCTGTCAAACAAATGCTCAGCGCTCAGTCATTGCTGTCTGCAAAAAGTGAAAATAAGCCGTTTCTTTTGGGTCCTGCGATGCAAAATAGAAGGAAAGTCCTTGAGTGTAATCTTCAAAAAGGCGAAAAAGAACTCTCTGTCTGGGAGTCGAACCCAGCTTTCGCGCGGTCGGTATGGATGACAGGCGCGTGTACTAACCGATATACTAACAGAGATTGAGCACTGACGACTTTTTGGTAATCAGCAGTTACCTCCACTTTACAGAGCACCTATGTTATCTCGCCGCTGTTCTCTACCAGCCTTCACGTTCTTCTCACTGATTTTTTGCTTTGACCTACCATTATAGTATACGGGGGCAATGCTCTAAACTTGGCTGTCGATACGTATAACCAATATTAGTGATCGTCCCAGGTCTCCTCCATCAGGTACTCTATGGCATCTTCGAGGCGCATTCAGAACGGCTGTTCTCCGCCGGATGCCAGAGAGGGGTCCTCGCTGTTTATCAACTTGGCTATCCGCATGTTGCGAGTACTTTAGCCCATTGTTCCTGTTATGCACACATGAGTCGATTATTTCATCCTCTGATCTCAATGTACTTTTGTTGCGAGTAACTTCCCGACTTCTCTTAGGTTAGCAGAGAATCCATGCCGGTCCACGGAAGGTAAATTAAGCCATTCCACCTTCTTCCTTGATGTAAGTCGATCTATATTTTCGATGAAGTTGAGTTTTTATTCTTTCCAGTCAGATGGGGGGCCGAGCGATAAGCGGGGCCAGACCCAGTGAGGGCGGCTACTAGTGCAATCAAGCAATCAACACCATGAAATAGGGTTGACATGTAGGTGGAGTATTCCAAGAACCTGTGTTCGGTGCCCACGTTGTTTAGGAGTTCCTGGATATTTGTACACGAAAGACGAAGGCAAAATGTCGTGACCTCAGTAAGCCGTGGGTCGAGGAGGCGCAGAGTGGCATCTTGGATACCCCAGAACCTTTTTTTATTTAGTGACTTAAGCAGTATTTTGAATGAGTAGGATTCCTTGTTGCAAATAAACATTGTATCTGTAAGTTATAACGGAGGTAATGGCCGACGACATTGAGGGCAGATATTCTGGGAGAAAGGCGTTAGGTCAAGAATCGTCGTCATGCGAGAATATGAATTACTTTGATAGCCAGCCACTGTAAAAAAGAAGGTCAACATAAATAAAAGGATTTACAGGCAGGATTTACCTTCTCGAGACACTCCGTATGCTATTTTGCAAATGTGTTAGGGTTTAACAATGCGGACGAGAACTATTCACACTCACAAAGAGATGTGAACAAGGTGCTAAACTGTAGCTCCTCCTTGCGTTTGACCTGCCTCGCATCTGCATGGCATTAAAAACGCCACCGACTCCGGTTGTGGTGGATAATGTTGTCCCTTTCTCGTCATGATACTCCTTCGAGTCGACAGAACGTCGGTGGTGTCTGAGGGATGGATCGACAAGAATGGCGTCCATGCAGATACCGCAGTCACCAAGTGACTGCTCGGGCGACTCCGAGTCGGGCACGGGAATTGGAGGGTGGTAGTCGTAAGCCTTGCTTTCGGCGTACTGTGGATGTCTTTGAGAACGACTTCAAGGGACGCTCCAGCTCTGAAGACCTACACGTTGGGGAAGGAAGAAAGTCGGTCCCAAGACGTCTTGCAGAATGACTATGATTGCTTGTATGATCACATTGAGTGCAAGCCACCAAACCCACGCTTTGCGGCGAGTCAGTAAGTGTCCTTTACCGCTAAGGATATGATGTACTTACGTCGAGGATCAATGTCGAGGACATTTTTAGGACAAATAAGAAAGTCTAGGCAATGTTAGGAGGATATTAGCATATTATTGCAGTCAACGCACAGAGAAGGCTGTAAAGTCGACAAGCTGTAGTGCCAAGGACATACTCTTTCGAGAGTCCACTACTTCGCGCGCGACGAATCGATCTTAGAATTTGTGGAAGCCAGATTGAAGAGTAAGCAGCAACAACAAATATAACGGAAAGGGTCGGCGAGATGATCACGCGGATCATGATCATGAGGAAGAAGATCATGAGCAACCCTATACCAAGAGCGTTAACCGCATTGAAAGGTTTTTGCTGCCAGAAAGCTTACACATTCGGGCTTGAGGGTCTGTTCGTACATGATGGATGAAAAAGGCGAAGAATGTTGTAGGAGGTCCATTGTTGGCAGCAGTCGTAGGCTGGACGGCAGGGGTAGCCGCGATTGGTGCAGGAGCGGGTGATGGGCTTCCTTCACGAGAAGTGATCGGCAGAAGAGGCTCTTGGGATGAACCACGAGCAGTGTTGGTAACGGTTGTCCGAGATGTATGCGCAGGTGCAGGAGGAGTGCTCGGAGAAGCTGCAGGAACAACTGGAGCGGGTGGCGTGAAATTCTCCGGGCCTTGTATTTGGTGGATCAATGCAGCAAATTGCTTGATTACACTCATGTTAGTTTGAATACAAAATACATAAATAATAAACTACTCACCCCTTGATACGTGAACATGACCGACGAAAGGAAGGCTGGTGCGATTAATGACAATGATGGACGGCCTTCGGCGAGGATAGCGAATGTGATATGACCCGCAAATGAGAGGACATCCATGACTGTTTGGGAGATGAAAGTCCAGCGTGAGACTCGCGAAATTCCGGATGGTGTTCGACTCCTTTCCGCTTGACGCGAAAAGAGGACAAGTATGATGAGGTACGAGATTGTTGTCAGGCCAGCATCTAAAGAATGGATGAGCATACGCCAAATAGTTGAAGGGCTGATTTCAACGTACAAGTTGTTACTTTTCTGGAGAAGACTTTCAACCTTCATACTCATGAGCAATTACGAAGATGAAGATTGTGTTAGACTACACAGACCTCAATCCTTCTGTTTCGGAAAGCTCAAATAATAGCCCGCATTCTTTGCTCAATAATATTCCATCCAAAGATAGTTCTGGCGGCGGGACTGTATGTATACCCGTCGGATTTTGCATCTCTTCTTCCAGCTCCTGCATCAGTATATAAGGAATTTGTGCTGCATGAAGTTGTCCAAAGAAGGCGAAAGGACAGGTTGTCTTAGGAGTGTCATCTGAACAACGGGTTAGTGCATATTTTAGACAAATTTTAGAGAACAAACCAGTTGATGAATCAAGATCTATCACCCCAGCGTCGATTAGGTTTGTGAGTTTGTCGATCCTGGCTTCTAGTTCTGGCTTTATAATCCGAGCAGTCTCATTACGAAATTTCTCTGGCACAAGAGATGGAAGGAGGCGGATATCTACAGAGCGTCTGTGTAATGTCAGCCGTTATCGAACGCCGACCTTAAGGAAACTAACCCAGGAGGCTCAGCAAAACCATATATTGCACCATTCGATTTGAGACGAGCTGCTTTGAAGTCTAGTCGTAAAGTCTCCGTTTCTTCATTGTCTGAAATCTCGATCCTGCCCTGCAGAAGCATATTAGAGCTCATAGAATGTTAGATAGATACCTTCTTACATGAACTAGGGAGACTGTCGCATCGGAAGTGTGTTCGACACCGCGGGGCAGACTCTCCGTAATACTGAGTGAAAGGCGTGTTGAGCTGCTCCAGTCCCAGGATCCCAGACGCTCTGATAGATATGTCGTATTGACATTATGCATGAGCTTCTCGGCAAGAGATCCCCAGGGAATAGTTTGGTTTGCTTTCAGAGACGGGAGAGTGATGTTCGTTAAGGTAGAACTACCGTGAATAAACCCAGTCACGTTTGGGTAATATGACTCTCGGGAAGGGTCTAGCTCCTTCCCTTGGACATGAAATGCTTCCAACAGTGGAGGAATGGATGTATCTCGTTCATCCTGAAATTCGACTTAGTCAGAAGTTATCATAGCTATATGAACATACCATAGTGAAATTAGCAGCAGTTCCATTTAGCCATGATGTGTAATTGGACAATTGATATGTCAAAGATTGCAAAGCGTCCTGGTATTGATGCCTTGCAAGAAATTCATCCCCATTGTGGCTTGTTAACATGAAAAGGATGAAGCTGATGAAGAGAAATGATGGAACATTGCTGCGAAATCTCTGAGATCGTTGTGTTGCTTGTGTGCCAGCTTCTTCATCTCTGCCGTTGTTAGCGTTGGCGTCCATAAAGAACGAAGAAAGTGCTCTGGAGCACTCTTTTCCTGATCCTGAACTCTGAGTTGGTGGTGGTGGTGGCAGTCATGCCGGTCCGGCGCTGCTATACTGCGTGACGCAGTGACTGACGGATAGCGCGTTACGTCGATGCGCTCAACATGTTCAGCAACCAGTCTGGCAGTCGGCGGTGGACTCACTTTCATTCCGCCTTGCAATTGGCAATACAGCGTTCTGCTCACAAGTGGACGTAGGTAGCCTGCTATATCCGATGTTCTTTAACTAAACCGCCCACTTAGATTTGAAGATTTCGCAGAATGTTTTCCTCTCTACGTCGAGGAAGACAAAAATGGCTCGTCAGCCACCTTCAATAGCATCTCGGAATACATAGAAGCTCAAAACCTTGTAAGCCTACGAAAAAACGTGATATCTTTCTCACTTCAACTGTCGCCAGCGGGATTTAGATAAGCTCTTCAAAGAGTACAATATTCAAGAAAGCATCGACTCTCTGCATCAAATTGTAACCGACGCCAAAGACAGGAAAGTCAATGGTACTACAGGAACAGACACATGGAAAGATGGGCTCAATCCTAAAGTCGCTGTTGCTGCTCGCACTGTCCCAGTCTTGACCTCCGAAGCTGACGGACTACGTGCCATGATCAACGAAGTATGTTCCATACTGTATCTCTATTTTCTCCTTCAATTTTATCATTGCAGATCGAGAATGAAAACCGAAAACTAGAGAAAGAACTAGAGGAGAAAGTGCAAGTCACCGACGAAGCCAATGAAAGAGTCGTAGAATTGTTGAAGCGACTTGACACAGTGAGCTGAGTCTCGTTTGTTGTTGGCCTCTGAGCTCATTTCTTCTGTTAGGTGTTCGAAAAATGGAAGGAAGCGCCTCTCGACGACATTGAAGCCTGGACCGTTCAAACAGCCGAATCTTTGAAACCGGTTCTTCATTCATAACAACGATCCAACGATGTAAACAGCCACACCTATGTAAGCCTAATGTATGATATGGACATCTAATTTTCTCTGTATCTCTATCGTCAAATTGAAATTGTGGCCATCAGGACTTAAATCTCCAGGTAATGTTTTGTCCATCTTTGTCCATCTTCTACGGTGGTCTTTGACGTACCCTCTTCTCGATGTTACAAAACTTCTCTCAATCGCTGCTCCGGTTCAGAGTTCTGACTTTCATTCGGGAATTGATTCAGCGTTATATACGAAGTAATCGCCACGTTCTTACAGGCATATCACAAATCAACGCCATACTCCTTTTTTAGCTGTTTCTTTAAGTCGTAAGTCGATGATATCTTAGGTGCGAAGTGCTCGGCGAAAGGTTGGAGGATTTGGTACATCCTTCTCACTGCCATAACGGAATTATCACTCATGGCTTGAGCTCGTGCACGCAAGAATTCGACTCGTAGTCGTGGGTCTACAATCCATGTCAGAAAAACCAGTCAGGTTATCAACGAGGAAAGAGATCATACCAGGGATCCGTATGCCCAAATCGGATTCCGGGTGTTGCATGACCAACTTGATAGAACCTCATCAAGACATCGTAACTGGCTTATGTGCTAAAACTCACATTGTAATCTGGAGGATCATTTCCTTTGAGTAGCCGCTTCTGATAGAGCAGAGATGGAGAGGTCTTGAATTTAACTGTGTCTCTTGACACCTGAGTTCCACTTTTGGCCTTCCGAATATTGCTGTTCGCGGCGCTCTGTATTTCTCGATTCTCCTTGGTCGTTTGAGGTTCAGCAGCAATATTGATGGGTACTTTTTCGAGCAATTCTTTGAGCACTGCATTGCTCTCAGAGAGATATTGGGGTGGGTCTACATCCATGTATTGAGGGTCCCGTTCTGGAATTGGTTTTCCGCAGATATCTTTGTGACGCAAAAAGTGGCCTTTGCTGGTTTTCCAATCTTCTTTCTGGCATTCTCTAATTTAATAACGAAGAAGAGTGAGCCAAGACGCTACGTATGACTTGTGAATATCAAGGGAGACCTTACCTTGAGCAATAAAGAATTTTTCTATTAATTTTTCTACAGCCTCCACATACCTGGAAGACTGTTTCTGACGGCAACAGTGCTTCAGGCTTTCCACATCCCCAGCAACGATTTCTCTCTCCTGCCTCCGCAGCCTTCAATTTGCGCCTAACTTGCTCATATGTCTTCCTCTCCTTGTCGTTCAGCAGAGTTGATCGCAATTGTTTATCAGCCGATCCAATTTCTTCGAAACGATATAACTCGTCTGGTAAATTATGCTGTTGAACTTGATTTGAGCCATAACGTTTGATGGAAACTGTGAAACCTTACGAAAGCAAGGTACAACCTCCATAGCACCATTGTGATAAAGAACGTGCGATCCAACTTCATCTGCGCAATTAAAAGCGGGTCTGCTCTCGAACCAAGCAGTGACCAAAGACTCTCAACTAGTGGATTCGGAAAATGTGTGATCTCCCCATCGTCTCCCAATACTAGAACCATCAAGAGGTCAAAGAAAGACTGGGGTTTCTCGCCTAATCCCTTGACTGTCAACTCGGGACACCATTTTCTGCGAGCTTCGAAGTCGACCCCAGCTGAAGAAGCCGTGTAGATGGCTTCCAAAATATGCTGTTGTCGCTCACGTGGAAGAAGCCCTGTCCATTTCTCCGCAAAGTCATCTGTTGCCAATCGAGTGATGGTTTTGCGGCGGCTTTCGATCTGGAGGTTTAGTATGTCGGTTTTGTACCGCTCGAGGTAGATATCTATGGTTCCATTCATCTGTTTAGGGAAGTGTTCGGGTTTTCCAACCATGGTAAGGTGGGGAAGTTGGTTTTCGGCTATGTCGTAGGCTTTTTTTATGTCTTTTTCCCAGCTGGCGTTCCAAATATTTCGTTCACGATGCCTGTTAGGTCGGATGGTTTTATCCAAGTCAATAATTTCCATTCCAGAGAACCGCGTTAGGTCGAGAAGGAGAAAGGTCTTTGAATGGTCTGGAGCTATGTGAAGACCCCCAACCGAATAAGCGCCCAGACTTCATCAGATATCAAGCACGTGTCGTAACGTGATCTATAGTCACCCCACTCCACGCGTTTAGGAGAACCCGGAACACGTTCAATTGTCCTGCTTCAAAAGTACAGAAGCAGAACGACCCTAAAGGTCACTGTAGAACAACTCAAACCCCAATAACTTATTCGAGGGGCACATGTAGCGTAAATAGCTCACTTGCTGCCCATGGGTTTAAACTTTGCACTGCGGAAGCCTATGGTAAGAATCCTCTTGAGCACCGAATGACATAGGATATTATAAGTTTGCACAAGCTACGACTGCGGGTTTCGGCACTATTTCTTCGTGCGTCAACTTGAGCGAGGGAACACAGAATCAAAGCGGTTCTCATTTTCCGTATTCCCTCCGCAGTGCGCAGCATCACGCCACGTTATGCATTATGATCGTGGCGTTCGTTAGTGGCTCTCACATCGTGATGAAGACTCGAAAAGGCAATTACATCTTTTGTTCTTCTAACAAATAAATAAAACAATTTCAGTTATTCTCTACACAGCAGTAAACTATTAAAATCACAAGAGTCGACACGCGACAGGAACGATACACAGCGTTTTTACATCGATGACGAGAGTTAAAAGGGTATCGTAAAAGCACCGCGACCACTACTCGAAAAGGTATTAAGTGCACAAAAGGAGGTATTAGAGTATGGTATAGATCGAAGGTGTAAAAATCTAAAGCTACAAAGGGAAAGAAAAAAACATTTAACTTTTGTCAGAACCAATATTATTGAGGCTATAAGCTGTAAGCAGTGTAAATCGATTTGCTGTAGTGGAACCGAGTCTATTCAATGATGAGGCTGGATTTGGTGATGGTGGGGAAAGTATGACTGCGCCATCTGCGGCCCCGGACCACGCCCATTAATCGTGGGCCCTGGCAGTGCGTGGCTGGCGGACATGGGGGTGAGAGGTAACATCGAAGGTGGAGTCATGACCAGAGCAGAAGCCGCAGCCTGCCCTTGAGGTACCTGTGCCTGACGGTGCCGTTGTTGAGCACTGAGAGGGCCAAACCTCTGCGGACGAGGTCGAAGAAGCCGCAGTTGTGGCTGCCAGCTTCCGAGGGATACGTGGTGGATACTGACGAGGACCAAGTCCTCGAGCTTGATGTCGTTGGGAGCATCGCCGACGCGCCAGCTTTGATCAGCTTCATCTTCGAGCGGGAGTGTCTTCCGATCTTGCATGAAGCGCTGGACGCATTTAGCCACATTCTTAGCGAGTTTCGCCAGAGTAATTGGGCCGGGCGGGCTACGGAAATCTTTGGTGGGGATTTGACGGCTCCATTGGCGGTAGCCAGGCCACTGAAGGTTGGAAAAAGAAATTAGTCGGGCATTGTAGCCACTCAAGATCCACGTACCTCAAGTCTAATGGAGACGCTGGGACCGCGCCCTTCAAAAACGACCTGATCGCGATCAGCCAGCTTTTTGGTTCGCGAATGCAGAGCGTCTCGGAGTGAGATACCGTATTGAGTTGGGTTATCAGTTTGATGGAAATAGAGAGGCGCCTCAAGCAGTACTTCTTCGACATAGCGCTTGCGGTCGCTCGTCGTATGAGGCTTGTACATCTGTTGAGGTACAAATGGTCCGGCGCCATCTAGTGGCATCTCCGTCGCGAGGCGGAACAAGGTGAGTTGCTCCTTGTGAGTGTACTGCTTCCTATCTGGCTAAAAAGGGAGATCAATGAGAATCATAGAACTGTGCTGAAACATGAAAACGTACATCTGATGAAGAACTTTGGCTTTGACCGAGAATCAGAAGACCATTCCCTTCGTAAGGCGATGTGGGGGATTGGCTGATCTTTTGGGACGGACTCATCGGAGTTGTTGGGGTAGGAAGCTGGGGAGACGTTGAATAACCTGACAGGGGTGACAACGAAGGGTCGGAGGAGGTAGTTGGGGTCATCAAACTCGAGCTGGTAGTATTGTTGTATGAAGATATTCCGTTGCTCATTTGCGAGCCTTGACTAAAGTCACCCAAGTCATAAGTCGACGAATGCTGTTGGGGTACGGGAGAATATGGATCAAGCTGAGGCCAGCTTTCCGACATGAACGGAGCGTGACTGAGCCCTGACTGAGGAAACCCGGAAGATGAAGCATCAGACAGAACAGACGACGCTGGAAACAATAACGGGCTCGCTGGTAAATTCCATGCATTCGAACCATTGGAATAATGGTGATGGGACATGTCGGTGGGTCCCTGTGTAGTAAAAGTATACTGAGACCCGTGATCCTCAACACGATTATCCTGTTGGGACTATGATAGACCGTCAAGTTGTGCATAATTACTAGTAAAGCAAGTGGAGTGCTTACCATGGAAGAGTGCATCTGTGGAACACTTCGTTGTTGTGGGTATTGTTGCTGCGTCAACCAGGTGTTAATACGGTTGACCTCTCTAGTTGAGGAAGAGTATTGTGACCCAGGAGTCAGACTACGGAAGGAGAAGAAAACGTGGATGAGTGCATGAAGCAAGGTATTAAGAGTAGAGTGACTCACTGGTTTGGCGCTGATGGTAGTGCCGTAAATGGGTCCGACACGTCTGGCGCAAAAAGAAGTGAGGGAGACATGGTCGAAGTGGACGGAGAGATGTAAACGAAGTCAGTTCACTGCACTGGTAGGATACTTATACAAGCGTAATTGGAGGGATGATTCCGAAGGTGGCAAGGGTGTGACAATCCAATTCCGGAGCGAAATAGCCACAGTCGCTTCCTGTTCGATTGCCGCACAATTGAGGATTACATTGAGAGGCTCAGCCTCTATGTCGAGGAATTCTCAAAAGAAAGGCCTTGATCAAATTTGGAGATGTGGGACCAGCGTGTTTGGGTAGCATGGAGACCTAAACAGGAATCACTTGACATGTTGGGCACACCGAGTGTATATTGGAACAATTTGCACCGCTGCAATGGTGTGAACCAGCTTGTTTGTACTTGGATTTCGAAGTTCAAGTTGGCACAGCTATGACGATGCTGCGCACTTATCTCCATATAAGGATTCTCGGAAAGCGTGCACTCACCTGGTGGGACACAGCTTGCTATATTGGCGGTGCTGCGACCGCGAAATATCATGATACATCCTGTGTTAATTCCGAAGAAAATCAGAATAATGCTTTAGATAGAGATCAGGTAACCGAGGTAAGTTCAGACAACCAATGATGGCCCAGCTCGAAACACCATGTTACTCCTCAAGAAGCTAGGCGCTCAAGGTTTGGATCGTTGGACAAAATCAGCAAGTGTCGAGCCTGCACGTTGAAATGTGAGGCTGTGCCAGCGGCTGATTTGGCTGTGCTGCTTTTGCCCAACATGGTGTCTTCCCCTTTGAGGCTATATTCACACGTATCGCGTGCCTGTCTTTTCGTGCAGCAAAGCAAACAGGCTCAGTTCAGCTCTGAACAAATGTCAAGTCTATCTGGTGCTCTTGATGATTATTCTCAGCAATCAGCTCGGGAATCCTCCGAAGATGTCGAGATGAACCCAGCGCCAGGCAACCAAGAAGATGAAGATGGTTCTGACAGCGGCCAACACCATGGTGGGGCTGAAGAGGATGAGGAAATGGACGACCTGTTCGGCAATGATGTTGGCGTAGAACAGGCTGGGCATAACAGGTCAGTACCTTGCATAGCATCTGCTATGGTCTGCTGGTGGCACTTGACGAGTAAATGTAAATGTTTATCAACCATATCTTGTTTGCAGAGCGCCCGCATCGCCTACTACGTCCGGTCCGGATTCTGAAAGGCTTACCTCTCCAGAACGCGAACGTCGGCGTGCCTTGGAATACGAGGAGGATGACGCACCTCCAGAAATAGCGGTTGAAGTCAAGGAGGCGGAAGTAAAATTCCCTAATTTGCCCGTACCAAAATCCTCCGATGGAGACGTGCGTTGACCGTTTATCCGCCCCATTCTCCTCCGTACTGACTCGACCCGAAATTATTCAGAGTTGGGTTGTTCGTATGCCCAATTTTGTCAACGTGGATACGAAACCTTATCACACTGACACTTATATTGGGCCTGAGCAAGAAGACGAAGATCTACAAGGTCAGAGTGCGAAAGACAGAAGTAGTGCCATCAAACTTCGCGTCGAGAATACGCTTCGCTGGAAGTGGGCCAAAGATGAACTTGGTCAAGACGTCGGTTTATGTATTTACCGCGACCTATCTACAGTTGCTGATAACATTTTTTTTGGTCTAGAAACGCGAATCTAACGCACGCGTTATTCGCTGGTCCGATGGCACACTCTCTTTACGTCTCGGGAAAGAATACTTTGACATCACTCAATCTATCGACTCGTCGGCCGGTGTATCGCGTTCCACGCTCGGAGGCTCTCAAACGCAGTCGCAGCTGATCCCTCAATCTCGATCTCAACCAACCCACAAATCTGAAGGACTTACCTACCTCTTCGCGCAACACAAGCGCTCTCAGGTCCTTCAATCCGAAGCCCTCATCACAGGTTACATGACCCTTCGTCCGACAGGGATGCAATCCGAGACCCATCGCATGCTCGTGCGAGCAGTTGGACAAAAGCATAACAAGAAGGCCAAGCTACGCATGGTAGCTGAACCCACTGTTGATCCCGAAAGGGAGAAAATGGAAGCTATGAAGGCGAGTCAACGAAAAACAAAGACTACGCGAAGAAGTGCGTTGGCTGGATTGGGCGATGACGACGAAGCCCTTGGTATGGGCGGTAAAAAGAGAAGAGGAGGACGCGCAATGGACAGAGGCGACATTTATACAGACGATGAAGAGGAGCAAGGCATGTATGCCGGAGATGATTTCGATGACGACGACGACGGGTTTGGTGGGTCTTCTCGAAAACAAAAACGGAAAGGAGGCGACGACAAAGAACGCGGAGGGGACTATCAAGCAGACGATTTTGTTGTTCCTGATGAATCTGATGACGAGGATGCGGGTGGTCATGGTCGTGCATCTGGTAGTCGAAGTAAGAAGCGTGCGCGCGATGCCAGCGCAGAAGAGGATGATCTTGAGAGGATGGAGGCCAAGCTGGAGAAACAAGCTGCTGCAGAGCGTAAATCTCCCAAGAAGCCCAAGAAGAAGAAAAAGAGCGTTGATGATGATGATAATGAGGGTGATGCTGAAGCAACAGACGAAGACGTGGCTGCTATGGATTTAGAGAGCGAAGAGGAAGACGAATACAGAGTGAGGAAGGTTACAGGCAAGAGAACCATCGCGATTGAGGAAGATGATGATGACGAATAGGTAGATGATCATGTTATGGAAATTTTGCTACATATACCTACTGGGGACAGGGAATATGAATGTCAACAATGTCAGCAGTGGCAAATATACAAAATCAGGGGATCGACGAGGTTCATTAAATACATATGTGTCGTAAATTAGTATAGTAGATATATTGTGCGACTGATGCAAATGAATAACCAAGAAGTTCAGCGAGGCATGAAATGAGAAAAGAAGCAACAGAAACTCAGGAGCCCTGGAGATCTATTTCAAGATTTTTGCTCCGACCTTTGTCTTCAGTGTACCATCTGAAGACCACTCTTGCGACGGCTTGACACTATCCACAAACTTTTGATTTTCGGAATTGTCTTTGAGGAGATTATGAAGGGTAAAAATTGCATGTTCACGAAGGACTATGAAGATAGAAAAGGCACAAGTGACGATTAGCCTCCTCTCGTAAAATGGAAAGACCACAACGACGCACATGGATTCCGTTCGTCAATCACACAGAGGTTCATCACCACTGGTAAACCACCAGCATCCCTTGTACGGTCTTGAACAGACTTAACGCCAGCACACAGGACGCCAAGGAGACGAACTAGGTCACGTTTGAGGTAAGAGAAACCAATAGATGATGGATCCGATGTAACTTCCTTAGGTTTTCCGGATAAAGGGGACGATGCAGAAGGTGTTCCGTCTCGATTGACGGGTTTCCCGAAGTTGATGCGGGGGAGGAACACGTCCAGAAGAGATAAGACCTCTGGGAGAGATGTTCAGTACGAAATACGGAGGAAAGGCGAAAACACACCAATCAAGCTTTCAATGACACCAACACCTTCCCACCGTTTGCGATTGAAATATTCCTTCATGTTCACCCATTCTTGCTCTTTTTCTTTCTTTTCATCCGCTTGAGTATTCGTATCTGCTTCCTTCCCAGCCAACGTTCTCTCGTCTCCTTCTCCCCTAGGGCTAGTAATCCCCCTCTCCAGATACTCCCGATAGTCACCAGCAAGGCCATTTAATGTCCTCGTTTCTGATTCAGCAGCCCGTTTATTCATCCTCTCTTGTCTATATTTCTCTTCAGACCGTCGAGTAGCCTCTTCCTCGGCCTCTAATGAGATCGTGACAATGCACTGCGTGATCAAAACAAGCGCTTCACAAACGGTCGGAAGCGCCGTGTCAAGCTGTTGTAATCCAGTGTTTGAGTTTGATCTAGCACGCCCTGAAGAAGAGCTACCGGTTGACGAAACACTTGGCCGCCTTGAATCTTGCACTGGTGTTGATTTGAGGTTCGAAGGCCCTTGCTCTTCCTCGAAATCTGGATCGAACATACCGCTGCGGGTAGGGCTATTCAGAGGTGAGTAGAGTCCCGATGATGATAGCGAATATCTCCTCCCATCGTTCGACTCGTCTTTCCCTCTTTGTTCCTTAGAGACCGTTGGCCTGTTGCCGCGAGTCATTCCTAGAGCCCGCATCATCGATTCTTGGGCGTATTCGCTGAGCTCAAAGAATCGTTTTGCGAGGAAGGGGCCTAGGTTAATATGCGCACTCCACATCAACATTTCGAGTTGTTTATGGCTAGGTGTTGGTGCCGCCAATGGAGGATTTAGCTGCGTCGATTGTAGGTAGGAGTCGATGAGCTTGAGCAGTGTGGTTTGATGCGGTGTTATTGTCTCCGATTTTCTAAACAATCAATGAGCAACAAAGCGTGAATATTGGTGAAGCAAAGGAAGTGCATACACTCGGAATTTGCGATACAGATCTGGCGCCGAACCGGCCTCGATGAGCTGTGTGACAATTGAATAGCTGAAAATCGAAAGTGAGATACGTATATATGCAGGAAAAGAGCGAAAAATCACACCCTATATCGAATGCCTTGGCTCCGTCACTTCTTTCTTCAGCCTCATGCAGTTTGACCATATTGTCCAGTAAACTAATGCAAATGCGAACGCCCGTGCGAGACTTCACCAACATCGTAGTTCGCTTCTTGTTTTTGTGTATGCAGTTCAGGACAAAGATAAGGCTGGTGAGAAGGGTTTTAGAATCCGGAGATTGCATCAAGCGACTAGAAGAGAGGTACGTTGGTGAGAAGGTCAGAAAATGGAAAGTAGACAATTGGACATACATCAACACGCCCTCATCTTCCGGTAGTGCCATGTAGACTTCCCATAGCTTCTCTACCAAAATTTCATTTGATGTGACAACGTTGGACAGTGCTTGAGTGAGCAGACGAGAAACAATGACAGCTAAGAAATGCCGCCATGAGTGGAGGTAACACAAGAACGAGGTAGAAGTTTACAGTCATCATCTTGCATCTCAGTCCATGAGGTATAGTAGTGTAAGAGTCGACGAATTTCTGGTTCATTCTCACTGTCAACAGATCACTTCAGTAACGATGCTAGTGAAGAGCGCCGAAAATGAATGAAACTCACAATGCTTGGACTTGATTACCCTTCACACCCGCCACCAGATTTCTGGTAAATTTGGCCAGAGAAGCGCACAGGGCTTTCAAACCCGCTTGCCGGTCCTCATCGTCCTGTTTTCGGCGCTGTTTCGCAGATCGCTGCGAAGCCGTGGTCGTGGTTGTCGAGGTAGATAGATCGCGTGTATGACCCTGACCGGAAGACTCATTCTCAGGTTTAGATCCGTGCTGGCCGCTAGATTTGCCATTTGTTTCGAATCTTGCGGAAAAGGGAGAAGTAGGAGGAGAGGTAATGCGCGAGGACACATCCCCGTCCTCATCGTCTGACGAAGAGTCATCGTCGTTGTCCCAGAAAGAGCTTGAAAAGAGTTGACGAGAAAGATCGCGCCATAGTTTTCGAAGGTCTGTCCACAACTTGGGATCGGTGCCTGTCTCCATCCTGTTGTTACCCAGAACAAAAAATTTTGAGGTCAGTGAACTGAGATACAAAGAGAAGACCATGTCGTCTTACCTGCTCCTCGGATTCTGGGCCAGTACTTGAGAGCACCCTTCAAGCACAGTGATGAGCCTCCTTATCTTGTTCCTGTCCTTGATGTCGAACTGTGCGCATTGTTGCGTGAATCGCTTGGATAATGACACCGACGCTGCCGACGACGACGACCCAGCAGCTTCTGAAATGGCAGAAAAAGAAAGAACACTGGGCGCCGTAGTTGAAAATGCCTTGGTAGCCATTGCTGTACCAAATGTGCCCTGAAGACGGGATGTTACAGTAGAAACGAGGTCATGGATGCACAGAAGGAAGCAATTTATAACCTTGGCGTACACAAGGAGATAATCCCAAATCACGGCAACCCTGCCCAGCGGCACCGACGACTCATCCAACTCGTGGCCTCTCCTTCTCAACCACTCTGCACCGCCTAAATGTCCTCAATAAACGACATCAACGTTTCATTAGAGCCACATTTACTCGACTCTCTCGAAGAAATTTATCCAGTCTTGCCACAAGATCTCAAAGAGTCGTTTTCACCATATATCACCTCGGACACTCCCAAACCGCACATTCCGTATACACATCTACAGGCACTTTCAAGATGGGCAAGATCGCCTGAGTTCTCGGCCAAGTCTCCTGGGATAAATCCCAACACTTACACACTGGTTTCTCTTCTTGCTGGAACGATGACTTCTCCGGAGCGGAAGCTGGGCACCTACGTACCCCCTCCTGATCCGGAGGAAGTTGAAAGGCGTCAGAGGAACGAGAAGAAGGCCATAACTACTCTTGTGAATGCTGTCTTAAGTATTGGATGTGCAGGTGCCGCTGCATGGGCTGGGTCAGGGAAAACAGGTTGGAGCAACGAATGGGTCCGTCCGAGTCTTTATTCAACAAATGGTGCCATGCTGAAAATCTAACTCTAGCGTGCTTTGTTCTCCATGTTCGCTGCCATTCTCGTCGCAACTGCGGAGGCAGGTTTATACTTGATTTACCTGTGGCGACGCGATGAAATGAAGAACCCAACACAAAAGCTTAATTCTGAGCATAAGAAAGATGATTCGATCCTCAGTGATGTTACTAAGAGCAGTACGGCGGAAGCACAAACGACCGTCATCAAGCACGAAGATCAACAAGGGTCAAATCACCTCAGACAGCGTAAATGACTTCGCAGGCGCCTTTGTTCTCCCCTATTTAATATATTCGACACATACAAAGCTGCCTGCAATAACAAGATACGCAATGACATACGAAATTACCCCCTTCCGAGTCAGTTTACTCGTGAAAAACGGCCCGAGTCTACACATTTACAAGGACGCGCTCAATTTACATCGACGACTGAAGAACTCATGAACTTGGTTGTGTACATCAATCTCAGACGGAAGCCCTTCAGCAGCCACTATTCGCAGCCAAACACGTTTCAACAAAAGAATAATCACCGTCTTTGAGTGACAAGCTGCCATTTACCTGTACAAGTTTTAAATCCGTTGGCCACAACCAATTGTCAGATTTTTATTTGTACCTTCGCAACAGAGGCTTACCTTTGCTTTAGAGCCACCCATCTGATGTAATCACATGGTTATAGTATGTGGACTTAAACTCTCTTGGACTTCGTCATCCGCTGGTAATCCTTAACTGTGCCACTTCTACTAATAGCTGTCCGATGATCGTTGCCCTGAAGAATTTCCGACAACCGACATCGGCGAACGACGAACATTAGCTTCAAAAACCTTTAATCACCGCTGTTACTGTCAAGAAAAAAGAAGCTCTTTAACGGGCGCAGCAACAATCATTGGTGCGGAATATCCTACATCCTCAGTATTGTATCCGTGCCGACTCAATCGAACTTTAAACTTTCCCCAGGTTCCTGTTCGTTCCTGTAAACGCGACAGCTTAGAGGCTCAAATTGATTTAGTACAACCGTGTTTGCGAAGCATGCAAAACATGGAACTGGAACTTATCCCGATTGGCGCTCCGAACGCCGCCTACCCCAGCGATGGCACAACGATTAGTTTCAGCAGAAGTTCTTCTTCCATTCCTCCTTCAAACACTCACACGAAAAATGGCTGGGTCTGCGGCTTCTTGAATCTGCGAAGATATGATGTCGAAGCTCTTCTATTAAAATCAGTGATCTTCAGGAGGATCAGAGCGCCCATTCTGGTAGTCTGTCGTTCAAAGCGCTATTGCCGATTCAGCTCGTCTACTCGAGACCGAGTCGAGCGCTACTCGATAGGTTCGAACCAGCTTGCCACTCCTATGTCATCAACACTCGGTTGGCCGAGTATAGCAATCCAGATGTCCTCCCAGTTTCCCGACTCACTGGTACCTAGGGTCAAATTTTAACCTTTGAAGGCACTTGGACTGGTTCTTCGCCAAAGCTGAGATATCTGCGCAAGTCCAGGTCTTTCGGACATCCTGTGCTCGTTGTTCGACAGTCTTAGGACTCTGCTATGCTGTCCGATAACGCAATTCCGATCAAGGCATTGCTGACTTCTGTTGGTTGAGCTTGGAGCTGACTATACGACTTTGGCATGTGGTTGAGGTTGGCTTGTTGCAATTTCCCGTATATTTTGATAACAAGCCTGCAAGAAATTATATGACAGGATGTCATCCGCATTACCTGATATTATTCCTTGGTATTATTGCGGCGAGGTGAGTTCGCCAATACCAAATCATCATTATACGGCGTTCCCACATGTTTACAGTAGCGTAGTACTTACACGCTGGCCAGTGACCAAGGCTTGTCAATCGTTCGTCCAGTTTACATGAACTTGGCTGCTGAAACTTCGACGTACAGAGTAGGCCACCGGTTACATTTTTCTAGAGGCGATCGTCGAGCAATGTAGCTGGTTTAGAACTCGCAGCGCTTGAAGCATCACAATCGATGCTTGAAGTCCATAATGCCGGTGAAACGCTCGGAAAAGGTTGTGGGCTTCTCGATTGTCTGCAATCGAAGCCCATAACAACTAATTAGCCGCAGCTCCATCTTTTCATTTATATTCTGCATGACTCTTGAAAGATCGTTTCTCCTTCAATCATCGAGAAGGTGTCTCTATTTTCTACTTTGACTGTACTCGTCCTTGGTTTTACCGCTTTCACGCCAGCCTCCTTGGCAGAAATCTGCTCTGGCAACTCAGCAGAGATAGACACCTGGCGGAACGTCCAGAACGATTTCCGTACCTTACATGGCGCAGCTAATTTGTCATGGGATGATTCTCTCGCTCAGAAAGCCAAAGCGTTGACATCCAGCTGTGAGATACAAGTATTTGGGAGTGGAGCTAATTTCTCTTTGAGAGTTGCATGTATTGGCTGAGCTCTTTGCAAAAAATGTTGGTGTGATGGGGCAAACCGGACTTACATCTGTCCAAGACTTTGTCAACTCTTGGACATCTCAGGAAAGTAAGTAAATAAACCTTACTTCTCAAATGAGTCTTGTGTCCTAACTTCAATTACGACCAGAGAACTACATACCTAGCTCAGACACCTTCCCGGCAAATTCTGATGAGGTCGGCTGCTTCACACAGGTCGTGTGGAAAGCTACGACCAAGTTGGGCTGTGATTGTACGCCATGCTCTTCTGGCTTCACCTTAGGAATTTGCGTATATGAAGAGCCTGGCAATTTTGGGGGACAGTTCAGGTGGGTAAAGAATTGTTTGCGATGTTAGTACTATCTGACTCCAACGACCCGGCTGCAGTGACAATGTCCAAGCTCAAGTGGCCGGGAGTAGCATGATCACTAGCTGAGGTTAGAGCGCATATCTTTTGGGCGTCATTGTTTCAGCCTGTTACGCATTTCAATCTTCCGAGAATATTGGTGGATATCAAAAGTAAGATTTGCATAAAGTACGATTACACTAGCTTAGCCTTCTGTTCGAGACGGACGGATATATTGTAAATCTATACCCAAGGCACGCATCAATATGTTGAGATACCACCCTGTGAGGCCCCAAACTTCAATCCGTCCGGTTGAAACCCCTGGGTTTTGACTGGCCTGTAAAGTCTCGGTTCCATTGGCTGTCACGATCTCGCTTGATTTAGACAGTAAATCTGTCACGTCGATACACCAGTATGGTTGGACATCTCGAAAGAGGGAGAGTCGCAGCCGGCCAGATTTACCGGTAAGGTGACTGAGAGGAAGGTGGATGACATTAGCTACTTCGTTGGGGGAAGCTTGTGAGCGAATGAATGGTAGGGAAAGGTCGGGTAGTGGTTCTTCTTCAGTACCAGGGTGTATATCAGCAGTTAAATCTGATGCCGCAATTGAGTTTGGGAGCTCCAAAGACGCCGCCTGCGTCCTGACAGGAGAAGAGTGCACAAAGCCCTTTGTGCGGGTCAGTGTTTAACGATTACATTCAACCGAAAAGGCAGCCGAAGCTGTATGCGCCACTACTCACGATAAATGGCCAGACGAGCATATTACCATGCATGTTATATTCTGCAGGACCTATTTGGCCCAAGATTTCAACACATAGAGGATCAATTCCTAGCTCTTCTTGTGTTTCTCGAAGGGCAGCATGTAGGTTAGATTCGTCCGTCTATACGTATCATGATAAGTGGATCAACAATAGATATTATATCAGTGCTATGGTTCAACTCACGTCGTCAACGCGGCCTCCCGGGAAACTAAAGAAAATGTTGAGTCTCGTAGCCCTAGTAGCGGAGGGGCGACAAACC
This sequence comes from Crepidotus variabilis, assembly GCA_015657495.1. Lineage (NCBI taxonomy): Eukaryota > Fungi > Basidiomycota > Agaricomycetes > Agaricales > Crepidotaceae > Crepidotus > Crepidotus variabilis. The sequence continues at coordinate 505,806 of MU157834.1, read as the reverse complement.
TTAACTCCCCAGAATGGCTTCTCAATCCTTTTGCCCTAACCTCTAACAAAATTCCTGGTTGTCCATCGACGTTACAAAATGGGATTAAAACGGCGGCATTGCCCGGTGGTTTACTAGAAATTGGTCTCCCGCCAACTTCTTTGAGTTCAAGATCTTGACAAGACGCATGATGTAATTTCACAAGTTGACTAATTTGCGAGATGGTTTTGGCGTTGAAAGGTCGAGCCAAGCTATCAGAAGTAGTCCTCTGGGAGCTAAAAGACATTAGTCTGGAAAATGAAGCCACATGCGCCCTTGCTCTCACAGAGAGCGAGAGCGATCCAAATAGCATGAACGAAGCAGTCCAGAAGCTGACATCATCATCTACTCATCATAGTGCAACACCAAATACAAGCATACAACGCTCGGCCAATCAGATATGTAAACAAGGGTTATCCTGTGTTCTGAGTCGAGGTATACTACCTTGACGAGACTTATGATATGATGCGGTTGTGGTATCTTATTTCAAGCTAATCCCTGATCCAATCTTCAGCAAGTAATCTTATACTGTAAATTCCTTGAATCGTATCCTCTCTGACAAATCAAGATGCCACAGGAAAATCATGCCGATGACTGCCAAAGTTCCTCTGGCTTGAGAGAAAGGTTCCGGTAGTACGGTACGATTGTCAGTCAAAATACTTACCTTAGAGATTCTTAGGGCGAGCTTGTATCAGATTTTGGCCGGATGGTGTACCAATAGATTCGGAACACCATTTCACATCATGAATCCACCAAATAAACCATTTGTTTCAGAAAGCTCAGATCGAACCTGGCGTTTGCGACATGTGAGGGCAGGCAAAAAGATGAGTACATAATGCAGTGATTATTTAAGCAGAGGCTTTAGATCTACTATCTGGAAAATTGGCTTGGAATGGGTAAAGTGCCAAAGAAGATCAGTGGCACATCGGCGGTCTTGACCGCATCAATGCCGCCAACACCAGCGCTTATTCAGTGAATACGGTGCTCGGCACAATTGCGACACCGCTTTGAGAGAAGCACAGGATGAGCTTCTGAAACGATATTCTGGGAACTTAGCTTGACTTTCTATTATCTCTCAAAATACCAATTTCATCACCCCTACTGCTACTCGAGCTTACTACATGATGCAATCTTGGCAGACAATGTTCGCAAACCAAACCACCCCTTAGCGGCCGTGGTGAGAAACGTGTACATGTACTTGCGGGATCTTCAACTCAAGTCAGAACGTGAGCCAGACATATTAGGCTGCAGAGATTTCTTACAAGACTGAAGAGGAACGCCATGATTGCAAACAACGCGAGAAACCAACCAGGACCTGTGATGTTGATGGAGTACCGTTGACACTGGAGAGTGTTTGTGAGTCTTCTAGCAAGCTGGAGGGGACTTACTGTCATCATTTGATTAACCTAGTGATGAAAGAACATTTTAGTGGGAGTACCCAATGTTCAGATAGTGGACACACATCCTCCAATGTTACTTCAGCCATCATGGGTGGTGACACTCCTTGAATTAGGGAAGGTTGACGAGATACTCTGTCTAGGAGAGGAAAATGTGCAGTGGGTGGGACTACAAGTGTTTCTTGTGACATTGTATTGCTAGCTAGCAGCAAAGAGTTGGGTAGTCTTCCACATGGCCATTAACCTTATATACTGATTCCTTTTCAACAAGTCAAAGCCATTCAAAGGTGATATGTAGATCTACTTTAAAAAAGACACAATCTGCATTTACCACCCTGATCAGAAATAACTGTGCTTTTGGACAAGCGGTACTGACATGGAACTGGTTCTACGTCAATTCTGCGTGATGGATAGAGCGCCTATTCAATACAGTACCAGTACTTATGGTGCAGCTTCTCACGAAGGTGGGACTTTGATTCCTTAACTCAATACTGGAACTTTATCTGACAAGTCCGCAAACACCTCCTCTTTTTGCCACGACAGAAAGTCGTGGGTCTAAGCCGAGATAGTCGGTTGAACAACGCTTACAGCCACATCTAAATTTGCAAAATGTAAGTTATGTAGGCTTGAAATCCTGAAAAGGCCAATAAACTTTTGACAGCAGTGTCTGATGCTTCTTACATTTGAATTAAATCTTCATGTTGGTGATAATGGAACAGGGCCGGCAAGCGACAGTGCCTAATGCTGCCATCTGCCCATTCGTATCTCTGATACACTTACAGACCTTCTCATTGAATGTCAAAGATTCCTCTGAAAACTATCAAAACCTATTCATTAAGCACTCATATAGAATGATATAGCTACTTGTCGACCGACCTTTTTTTGCACTCACGTTCAGGCGTATTTCTCTTCGAGAACAGACCCCGCTGCTCTGATTGGTTAACGGGCATGGGAGTAGGTGAACTCCCATCCAACTATGACGTCAGTTGGTCTCCTAGACCCCACTACTTACGCTATTGGGGGATTTGAAAGCTAAAATAACGCAGTAGGGCCGGCGAGCGGCATAGCCCGCTACCATTGGATAAATTTCCCAGTTCGACAACAACTTGAAGGAGATATTCATTTATAATTCGTAGACTGGTAAATTGTAGTACGCGAGCATTACACATACGAAGCTAAATACTAGTAATTTCATATCCCTCAAAAAGTTTCAAGGAATCTCGAAACTTTTGATCACTCAATCTATTGCGTGAAGTCGCTAATCGCGGTTTACAGAACAGAAGGATGCTTGAATATACCACTCTTCCTTAATTACCTGGCATTGACAGGCACTCTCATGCGAGATCATATCACGGTAGCTCCTACACTAGGTAGCATACTCTTGTTTGATTCAAATCTATCAGACTCCTTCCTTAGACTCTAGAGATTATCAAAGGAGAGTTGCGTTGAAGCTACAGATTCATTCAAATCCCTTCCGGCTATTGACTTTGCCGAAGAGGTGGCCCCCATAAAAAGCGGGATCCCAAATTTGGGACAAATAAATGGGTTTTCTGGGGTCGTAAAATCTTCTGCCATTTTTAATACCCGGGGGCGCCCTAAGACCCCCTACCTAAAGGTAGCGGGAATTTTCAATCTTTCTGGCTACGGTGCGAGTGGCGCACCTCGCGCGACCTTCCAGCTACAATCGGATGTCGACGTCGGACGGCAAGCCGTCGTGGAAGATCATTCCGTAAGCAGATCACTAATTACACCAGTGTTAGGTCCTTTCCCAAGTCAAGATCCAATCCTCCATGAAATGGGTTGTCACGCATGAGCAACCACTATTCAGCAAATTTCACATGACGAATAACCGGAAATCAGTAGATGGAAATGCCTTTTACCTTCTTGGCTAGAAGTTAACGTGTAAAACGTTGTCTGTAACGTGCCTAATGTGAGGTTTCCACTTCGACAGGGTACGACGACGGGGAGTTTATATTGTTTGCCCTCAGTGATAGGTGAATATCTGCAATGGAGGAGCTAAAACCGCAGGTAAATACTAGAAACAACGGAGTGGCCGGCTCGTTGCGAGGCCGCAGATGTTTAAAAGTCCTCTGCAAGATACGTCGATGTGCAGGAAACCATTCTTCCAACCTCTCGTTTGTCTTTCATTACCCCACCTCCCTAAAGCTATGTTATTCAAACTCTCTGTTGCCATCTCTATTGCTCTCTTCGCTGTGGCTTCCCCTCTAAGAGAGCAAAATGTTGAGAAGAGAGTCAAGGCCTCGGTCTACACGAAATGCACAGTGCCTAACACGGCTGCCCTCACCTTCGTACGTGAAGTTGACTGCAGGGTAAGGGATTTTCACTCAGAAACAAGTTTTAGGATGACGGGCCGTATGACTACATGTTCGTGTTCGAAAAGTTGCTGTCGTTGACGCTCTTGAAACCATGCCTAGCTATGATATTAGCAACATCCTGAAACAGAACGGCGCTACCGCTACTTTCTTCTTCAGTGAGTACATATTCTCTTTCCGTGTCTCGTTACTGACTAAAAAACCATTCTTTGAATAGACGGCAACAATTGTAAGTTAGCCTTCGCTTTCATTTATGCTTCATTTGATTAGCTATGGAAGACCACTGTATCTACGATCAAGAGAGCGCCAGCAGGGTCAAGTTCGTTTATGATCAAGGTCATCATGTTGCCTCTCACACCTGGGGTCACAAAGATCTTAGCACTCTTAACTGGGATCAAAGTAAGTTGTATTTTAACTATATAACCTTCTTTCAGAAATCTTTACGATCTCCTTAGTACACAGCGAGATGTGGATGATTGAACGTGGGGAATCAACCGACATGTACCATTCGAGTTCGTGCTAAATATTTTTCTCCCAGAGGCTCTCATGCGCATAACAGGTTCTTACCCTGCGTTCATGCGTCCTCGTAAGAGGTTGTCTTTCTTTGATCTTTGTATAATGTTATCAGACCTCATTCTAGCTTATGGAAAATACAACGATACGGTTCTCGAAGCCTCTGGGATTCGCGGGCAAGAAGTCGTTATGTGGGATTTTGAGTACGTTCTCTACAGTGTGGTTTGTTATCGTTGCTAACAGGGGCTCATTAGTTCCGGTGATTCCGCCGGAGTCTCTTCACAAGACTCCAGGAATAGATACTTAAATATTGCCAACGCTCATCCCGACACGCTTTTGGCTGTGAATCATGAGACTCGAGGTACACCAATCCACTTTCGAGTGCCTTTCACATACTGATCACTTTTCTCCTCGTAGCCTCCGCCGTGTATGGCAATCGTTTTCTCTCTCCCTTCTGAGTCTTGGCGCGAAGCTGACAAACATGATTCAGATACGAAGTACTTCCTTATGCTATCCAGCAGCTGAAGGCAAAAGGATACCAACTTGTCTCCGTCGCTGAATGTCTTGGGAAGCCAAAATATCAGTGGATTGGTGTTCCTCAACAGCGTACCGTGCGTCCTTTCTACCCCTTCCCTTGAGTAGAACTTTTAAAGCGTTTCGCTCCAGGTTGAGTGGCATTGCTAAGTACCTATAATTCGACTGGATCATTTCTCCTCTCTGGTTCTTTGACGGGACTCAAAATGGTACGTAATCCTTGCCACTCTTTCAACATCATACTCTTTGTTGATTGACATACAAAGTCGAGCGAGGCTACAATGAGCGCATTTAATCTTTGGGATAATTTGTATGGACACTACACAATACTGCCTTATATATTATTAAATTTAACACGCATTTACAACGATAATGCTCACTTGATCGTCAATGGTGTGCAAAACGAGCTTTGGCTGATCGGTGGCAGTAGGCAACCATATGATCAGTGATCTGACTCTTTGAATCTCTGACCTGAACCACGAGCAACTTTGCTCAATCCCAATGATATGAAGCGTGGCTATCATATTAAGATCACACTCAATCCTCAGTCAAAAACAAGGTCTTATTCATCTGCTGCTGGAAAGAAGGAATCCCAGACTTTCATTCCAGCTTCATTATTCCAACCACTTCCCGGCCATCATCACGGACCTACGTCTTCAAGGTTTTCAAGTGTAAATCAGAAAAATACTGGAGGCTCCCACTCTGAACAAGACAAAGACTACAGATTTGGCCCCATTAGTCTTGATTGGGTTGATTTTGACAGGATGGGCTCATTAGGCTCATTGTCAGCGAGCATGAGCGGAGGTAGCAAAGAGAAAGGAAGGAGAGGTAGGTCACGAACTTATTTCTTGGTTTAATATCTATTGACGAACTCAAACAGGCCCAGCAGAAGCCACATATATTCCTCATACACGACAGAAATCCGGTTCCACCAATCTTCCTGAAGGCGTCGTACACGTCTTCCGGGATGGTGCATCTCGTCCCTCAATATCCGAACTGGAAGCCCAGACTGCCACATTGTCATTAGAATACGTCGCAGCGGATGATTCGGATGGAATCATGCTTGGTGTGCTTGCTGTTCCATCGTGGATGACACCGTCCGACTTCTTGACGTTCGTCGCGCCTGCTGTGGAAGGCATCGGTCATCTAAGGATTATTCGTGATGCAGTACCGAATAGGTCGATGGTGGTCATCAAGTTCTTGAATCCAGCTGCTGCTGCTGAGTTTGCGGAAGAGTACAATGGAAAGCCCTTCAATTCGATGGAGGTAAGCTTTTCTTAAACTTATATTTCTCGTCGTTGGTTTGACTTATTTTCTCGCAGCCTGAAATCTGCCATGTTGTTCATGTCCTATCGGTCGTTATCGATGTCGAAGACACGCTCTCGCAAACAATCTCAAAGCTCGCAAGTGGGAGCTCGGGATCACAGACTGGCATGTACGAGCTGCCTACCTGCCCAGTTTGTCTGGAACGCATGGATTCAGCTGTAACTGGCCTCATAACTGTGCCTTGTTCGCATACCTTTCACTGCATGTGTTTGAGCAAGTGGGGTGATAGCCGGTACGCAGGACATTTGTTTATCTCGAAATGAAGTCTCTAAACACTCATTTTCTAGATGCCCTGTTTGTCGCTATTCGCAGACTCTTCTCTCATCTCATCCACCTGCCAATCCAAGTTCCAGGCTACATAACTCATCCCGTCATTCCTTACCTTTCTCCAGCCCCAATGGATCTCAACCTACGGCATCTACTTGCGTATCATGCCAAAGCACTACGAACCTCTGGATTTGCCTTATTTGTGGAAACATTGGATGTGGTCGATACGGTCAAGCACACGCGCAGGCGCACTACCATGCCACAACCCATCTCTACGCACTGGAGCTAGAAACACAGAGAGTGTGGGACTATGCAGGCGATGGCTACGTTCATCGGTTAATTCAAAATAAGGCCGACGGCAAACTTGTAGAGCTGCCAAGCGCTGCTGCGAGCGTCAGCGGAACCGCCGGTCAGCAAGGAGAACAACGCGAAGGGATGGGCCCAAGCCAAGCTGATGCGCTCAGTGCGGAAAAGATTGAAGCCATTGGTATCGAATATTCTTACCTTTTGACAAGCCAATTAGACTCCCAGAGAGAATATTACGAGGAACAAATGGGAGAATTAAGGGTGCAGGTTGTTGAGTTGAAGGAGTTGATGGAGAAGTTGAGTGACGGTCTCAAGTATGAACAAGCTCGTGGCGAGGAGGAAAGTCGAAAGCGTAAGGCAGACGCTGATCATTTGATCACATTGACGAAGGAGAAACAGAAAGCAGAAAACCGAGCTGATAAGATGACCGAGCTCGCGAAACGTCTAGAAAAGGAGCTAAAGGAAGAGCGAGCTGTAAGTGCTGGATTGATGAGCAATCTCGGTAAGCTACGAGTTAAAGGCGAGGAAGACGAGAAGGAAAAGAAAGTTTTCGAAGGGAAAGTGAAGGAGCTGGAAGATCAAGTGAGGGACGTGATGTTCTTCCTGGATGCGCAGAAGAAAATCGTGGATGGCGAAGGGGTTGAGAGTGAGGCTGCGGGTGGTTCCATCGAGGTGTTACAGACGCAGGAGCCTGAAGGCACCGATAAACTGAATGGAAAAAAGAAGAAGAAAAAGAAAAAGGGCTAAAACAATACCTACTACACCTTTTGATAATACTTATGTACCATGTTCAGCGAGCCAGAGGGCCTTAGATAGGGGCTTGTACAAACACACCACATCTAGGGCGTGTCGGTATTGATCATTCGATGTTGAGATTGTTGGCAACATTCTTTATGTCACAGTTGGATCATGATACAGCTCTGCCCAACGCAGCTGCTGCAAAACAATGAACTCTTTCAGACACACCGCTGAGTGCTAATACTCATTCCATGCAAACCTGAGACCACCCACGGTATCAATCACGGGCAATAGGTAGCATCGAAGAAGTTATCAGGACCGCGGAGCGCGGGCTCGATTCGAGAAGGGGCCCGTTCAATAAGCTTTCAGTACTCACACTACTTACTACATCTTAGATGGCTAATACCAACCCGGTTATGTATCCGTCGCCTTCAAATACTCAAAAGCAAGCAAATGCTGAGAAAAAAATTCTTCTTCACTGGTTCAACCGCTGGCACGGATCGATCCACGAAGCCACGGAACAAGATAAAGCAGCCGCAGAGACATTGAATGCAATAAACACTGTAGTAAGCAAACCTTCGCTGCTACTGCATTTGCGATCACTGGCTGAACATTGGTCCCAGGGCGCTTTTATTGCTGGAATCCAATCCGGAATCATATCATTGACGCTGAATCTTCCACCATTCACGCCCCTTTCACGAGCAGCGAACACCCTTTCATTTGTTGGGCTGATTCTTGACGTTCTCGGAACGTTTTTGGGTGTTCTCCACGTCCTTTTACTTCAGCGGAGAATCAGAGATCACACCGCGATTACCACATCACTCAACTCACGGAAAGATGACATTGTACGGTCTCTCGATTCTGCCAGCAATCGCGACCTATCGACAACTACCTTGGACAACACTGTTGCTAATTCCGATCTTCAACTCAAAGGAGACGCAGTTCCAGAGGTTACCTTGACTGCCGTGGACACCAGTTTCAAACGTCATCACAGGTCGCCGTTGTACACTGCACTGGCACCTCCAACGTTCGTCAGTCCAGACAGCGTTCTGGCGCAGTTGGTAGAAGACATCAAGTCGCGTAAAATATCTGTCGCGAGCCCTCGAGTTCAAGATATACTATCTCAAGCAGATCAATTTGGCCGAGCCTATTCGGCTACAGGCGACGGATCTAAAGGGAACCAAAGCACTATATCCGAGCTTCTCGTCACGGAACTTCAACTAAATTCTTTCAAAGATAACGCAGAACTACATAAATTAGATGATTCATCGCCACTGGAGCAACATGCCGACCTCGCACGATCGGAAGGAGGCGACACCCATAGACCACCCGAGCAACCTCAACCACATCGAAATCGAGTTGTTTCTTGGGGCTTAAACACTCTTCTGCCGCAACTCGCATCCATTCTTGTCGTTGGAGCTGCTCCTTTGCTCACCTTGGGCACGGGCATCGCATGCTTAATAGCCTCCACCATCCTCCTCGCTGCTGCCTCGGTGAACTTGTCGAAAGAAGTGTGGATCACTTGCGTTACGGTGCTAGTGGCAGTTCTGGCGCTGTCTAATGTTTCGCTATTCCACATCGCGTGAGTTCTTTTTGCTACCATTCTCCGCTTGCTTGAACTGACAGCTTCGTAGGTTCCACTCTGACTAGGAGACAATCCTTCGCACTTGATTCATTTAAATCAAGGTTTGGTCAAGAAGAAGAAAGTCCATGTGTCCCATTGAAAAATCGATTATCTAAGCTATAATGTCCAAAAGAAGTCCGGAATACTGGTTGTAGGTATCGCTTGCGAAAAGACGGATTCATTGATATACTTGCGGCTTTAGAGGTTGGTGTAGAACCGCGTCGTCTTGGACCCTCAACAGTGCCAATCCGCCTACATTGAAATCAGCAGCCAGCCGAAATAGCTCTTTCTTATCACGTACCGTGCGCTGCTGGGGTGAACAGGCTACTGACTCGTCACTCTGTGCGTCTCGGTGTTGACTACAAAAAAACCAATTAGATTATGACAGGACTCTACTTTTGGTTAGTTGCCTACTTTGATCCAAGCTCAGTTTGGTAAGGTCGCTATGACCCCAGGTGTGGGATCCAATTTGATGCCCCTGATCGTAGACAAAATTAACACGTTTAGTGCTTTCTCAAATATTTCTCAATCTGTCCAGCCTGGCCCGTGTTGATTTCCTGAAGAAGACGACTCACCAAGATAGACCTCTATGTCAGCTTCCTACCCTCCTATCCCGACGATGACTTGCAATACCTGGAATGAAAAATGATGACCCCCGGCACTGGTCGGAGAGACCTAACTGTGGGCGATTAGATATTCCTACCTCAATGAAACGAATCATTTTACTTTTACCCCAATCAGTGCGATATTGAGTTCAGTCACTCTATGATTATACTGATGCATTGAGGAATGATCCTCTTATATGTAGCTTTGGTCCGAGTCGGTGTAGTAATAGGTTCACCGTTCAAGCGAGATTCATTATTCAAGTCTTGGCGTCGAAAGCTTCGAGCATAATGTCGGGTTTTGCGATCTGATCTATATGCCATAAAACACGTTCAAGTATATGTTGTGTGGGCAAGTGGCCTATTTCCGAGCTAAAATGTCCGTTTCAATACCAACTGTAACTTAATTGATACTAACTATTATGTATTGTCCAGTGTTCTGTCAGAGAGTGAGGCGCTTTTTGTAGTAACGCAAGACTATGGAAGTGAAAGTCTCGAAGGCCGAAAAGATTGGGGAAAAGGAGTTAACAGAAGGGACTTCTACTGCTAGGCATCGTTATATAGCTCTGGAAATTCTCAGCAGTGCCAATCCGCCTTCAAAGAATTTGATTATCATCCAGATAGAGGGAAATCTGTTGATAGAACCTACCGTTCGTTGCTCAGGTGCGCCAACATATTGGTACTTTGGTTTTCCAACACAATCGGCCACAGATACCAGGTTGTATCCCTTCGCCTTGAGTACTTGAATGGCGTGCGGAAGCACATCATATCTAGGGAACTACTCGTGAGATATTGTGAATGCAGGTAATGAATCACTCACGCAGTAGTAGCTTTGGAGGAGCAAAATGTTTAGAATGAGATTAACAAATGAAATTATGACTCACAATAAGTCTCGTGGTTCAAAGCAAGGAGAGTACTGGGATGTTTGCTCGCGATTTGATCGTACTTTTGCTTGGACTCTTGTGCGGAAGCACCAACAGAGTCTTCCGAACTGACAGTGTATTAGAAATTGCTGTAGTGCAAACAAGCAATAATCCCCTTACTCAAAATCCCAGATCACAACATCTTGTCCACGGACTCCAGACACATCTAAAACCTGATCATTATAATTGCCAAAAGCTAGTAATATGAAGTATTTTAGAGGTGATATAAATACACAAAACGTAATGACTTACGAGGTCGCATAAAGGCCACATAAGCGCCGGTGATGCGCATCAACGCCTCTACACAGGTTTGAATGCTTGTTCAATCAAGACTAATTTATGAATACTGACGTTCGATTTTCCACATTTCGTCGTGAACTATTGGCAATGTATCAATTAAGGATGGTTGATGCAGTCTGTCAGAACATACTCTGGTCTGCTGTGAGTGTATTGAGATCCGGGTGGCTCCATGTGTGCGAGGCGATATGATGACCTTGATCATAAACATACTTAACATGGTCAACGCTGTCTTGATCGTATATGCAATGGTCTATAGTTTTTCGTTAGATTGAGTTATGAATAAATCGCAGGGTAGGAGATATACAATTATTTCCATCTGATTAAAGAGTGTTAGCCTCGCCAGAATTTTCGTTTTGATGGTCAAACTAACTGAAGAAAAATGTGCCCGTCGCATTATTATCTTTCAAGACTTTACTGATATCATTGCTAGAAAGATATGTTACTGGGTAGTCCGGTAGACGAGAAAAAATATGCGCACATGTAATCGAATGGTCCGTCATCCTTCGTAGACAATGATGAGACAAATTGAGTAACTGATAATCACAACGACTCGGAGGATCTTACAAATGTAAGAGCCACTGTGTTAGGCACAGTGCATTGGGTGTACAGGGCTGCTCTTGCTCTTTTTTGGAAGTTGGCCTTGCCTTGAGGGAGGGCAGTAACGTAGAGAGCTAAGCAGGCTGAAAGTAGAAGCTTGAACAACATATTTGGGAAGTGCCGGGGGCAAGTGAGGATAAAGAGCGACTGAAGTAAAGACAGAAAAGGAACGAAAAAAAGGAACTCTTGTTGAACATGTCGTTTGGTTAGGGTATATATATGCCCGTAGCCTAGTGATGAGACCTTCACGAGGGCCTCGCTCGGGTGAAGTATGACTTCTAGTGCGTATTTTCGGACAAATCAATCGCACTTGCCTTCGCGCTGGGAAGGATATCTTCATAAAATTGTATTGACTTGAATTACATGAAAAAATAAATCTGGAGCTTATCGTAGTGCTAAGCTTCAAAAAATGGAAGGGCATTTCTTTTAAAAAGGGCCTAAAACATGAGCGAACAAGCTTAAGGTTGCGCAGTGGTGGATAATTCTTGACATCTGCAAACGCAGCTTGGCATAATCTTGGCAGAATCACTTGTTCAGGTGGAGTCTTTTTGATGGTATTTTTGATGCGCATCACCTGGTGTATCCTCATGCCCTACGCTCAAGCGTCGAATTGCCCGGGGATAAATGAGAAGGCGAGCGAAACTCCCATCAACTTTAGAGGCTTTCCCAAGGGCAAAACAGAGCGTATTACGGCAGTCGAGGAAGTTTGCCTGGGATTGCATTGTTTCGGCTTTAGCGAGGAGGTTATGTTACCAGGCTTTGGGGAAGTCGAGGTACCGCTGATTAAGACAGCTGCTTGTTATCATATCCAAAACCAAACATAATAATACGAACATCTAATTCTCCTAAGCTAGCCTGCATGTTCCAAATGGCTACAACCCTTCGAAAAAGGATAGATCTTGCGCAGATAGACCCCCGGATCTCGTGTTAGTTTGAGATGGAGCTGAGATGGGTGTTAGCGAAGGAGTAGGTTGCAGGAAGGATGAAGGTAAAGCCTGCGGAGGCGGAGTCGCTGACGTTGCGAGTGTGTTCTTTATCGAGAAAGCAGCCGCATTCATAGACGGAGGTGCAGGAAAATTCCACGCAGGAGGAGGTTTCAACATCGCTCCGTTTCCATTCGATTTGGATGCGATCGAAGCAACAGCGTGAGCTTGCTGAGCTTGCATCGTCGACGCTCCATCAAACCCACTGGCCTTGGGAGGCGAGAGACAACCACTATCCGGAGGAGGTGAAAGCGCTTCGGGGATAGGTGAGGGTGGTGCAAGCCACCGGCCTCGAGCTGCCGCAGAATCAAGGAGACTCTGGGTTCGAGCGTGGTCGGCTTCCCTTGATACCTTCCGGACATGGCCTGACGAAGTCTTCATCGAAGGTAGTGATGGCTTCGCAGTTGAGTTTATTCCTGGAAGCGACATCTTCCTTCCTGTTGCTAGGGACGACGACGACGAAGTCAACGTTTGTTTTTGGACCGAAGGCGAAGGTGCAGAATCGAGGAAACCAAAATTGTCAGAGCTATTGTTAGCACTGCCTGCCGACACAGGGTATGTTGAAGTGGAGGCATGTTGAACTCTTGCTGGTGTTGGTGTAGTAAAGTCAACGAATGATGTGGGTTGTATCTGGGATGGTCCAGCGGGAGGCGATGACAAGAAATCAGCGAAATCATCATCATCTTCGATATGGTTTACCGCCGGTGCTGAAACTGATGATGAGAGAGCAGTTGGATTCGAAGATGCAAGGTTGACGAGTGGAATGGAAGGAGGTCGCGACGCTGAAGGCGGCGGAGCTAACGGGGCGATCACAGGTGCATGGCCAGCGCCCGCAGAGTGTCCACTCGTGGCAGATCGAGATTGTGTAAAGGTGGGTGGAGGTGGCAAAGAGAAGGTACTCGACGATTTTGCGTTCACTGGTGTTGAAGATCGTGACGAATTCATGATGGGTACGAAGGATCGTTTGACTTGAGTGGGAGGAGATTGTTTCGTTACTGGCGTTCGTGTCATCGGAGCAATGGGTTTGGTAGGTTGAGGTGCTGGCACGTCAAATGGTGCCCAGTCACCATCATCATCGTTGGATGTAAGTGTATTTACTGGTGCAGGTACTGGAGTGATCTGTGGTATAGAGTTTCGGGGCAGCGGGGGATTGGTAGGAGGAGCGTCGAAGAACGAGAAAGGATCATTTGAAGGCAGCGATGGAGGCCTGGAGGCGGGGGCTTCCCAGAAGTCTTCAAAGTCATCATTGATTGTCATGGAAAGAATTGGGGGAGGTGGTGTTGGTACAGATAAGGTCACAGGCTTTGGTGTAGGTGCAGCAAGTGGTGGCGAGGTTGCAGGAGCAGGCGGCGGCGGAGCTATTCGGGGCAGCTGCGCCGGTTTTGGAGGTGGTGGAAGGGGTGGAGGAAGAGTTGTTGTAAGCGGGGGCGGAGGTGCCTTAAGCATTAAACTCAATGCATCCAAATCAGGTCCATTGCCGACATCGTTGCTAGGCGAAGCAGTTGGGACTTCAGCAAGGAACTCAATGTCATCTGTTGACAGTGCCAGCGAATCTCGAGACGCTGATCTTCTGCTTTTACCCGAAAAGCGACCCAGGAAACGAGAGACGGCTGAGGGTGGTATGGTCTCGCTTTGAAAACCGTCGGCGGAAGTTTCTGAGAGTGGTGAGATGGCCGAAATGGATTTTGATTCGGATATTTGGAAGGCGATTGGATTGGCTTCGGGAACAGGTACAGATGGTGTGGTACGTCCTGTTACTGGAGTTGACGGGGCGATACTGGACAGATTACTATCAACACTGGGTCTCGGCGATGCCCCAGTTCTGATAGAAGAAACACCAGATATGCTCGCTGGAGAACCTGGCCGCTTGATCGAGTCAACACTTGCCGTGGCTGCCTTCCTCCCAAAAAATGAGAAGAATCCCGCTTTCTTCTTCCCGTCTTCGGCTGAGGATTCTATTGGAGCTTGTTCAACAATCTTCCAACCAGCTGGTGTAACGTCCTCTGGAGCAATCGCTGCTCTCGCTTTGATAGAAGCTTCCCATGAAGTCGAACCTTTGGAGAGCATGTACATCGCCATTGGGCTTGATTTCGCAATAAAGGAGTGTCGCGTGAGTTTGAGTGATTCGGAAAGTTGTTTGGATGTGAAAGTCTTGGTGAATGCTCCATTCATGGGCAAAACTAGATCCTCTGGTATAAGTTTCTGCGCTGCCGATTGTCTGCAGCTGGTAAGAACCGAGGAGTCTAAAAATAATTGCGACTCACAAGCCAAGGGACTCAAAGTCGATATGTCGGGCTTTGTCGAGCTCATCTACACCTGACTCTTTGTCTGGCCAAAGTGTATTTGACAAATCGTTCATTTTCTCGAGAATTGATGCCAACAATTCTGGTGGCTGAACGAATGATTAACGAACGAACGATTAGTTCAGGAGATATATCACATACGACATGTTTGTCTTGCATTTCCTTCTGTCTCCTTGCAGCTTCCCATTCGTCCTCTTCGTTTTCCGAATCTTCGCTCTGCTCAGACTTGGCTGATGCTGAGCCCGGGTCTTCCCATCCTCCTCCCCATGTGGCTGCGTCAGCTGAGGCTATTTGAAACGATGGTTTCGAAAGCGTCCAGGTTGGTGCTTCTTCAGTAGAGGCGGTAGCAAAAGACCCAAAGCCATCTGGGTCTTCTGCAGGTGGAATAGATATTGGAGGTGGCACATGCGAAGGCGGCGTTAGTGTTCGGTAATCCAGAGCTTGGGGAGATGTTTCGGTTTCGAGTTCGTCATCACTTGGGGAGGACGGTGAAGGAGTTGCTGAACGATCATTAACAGTTGTAGGGTCTTCAGTTTTGGCATTTACGTGCGGCGACGCTGTACTCAGGTCAGGATACGATTCACCCCCTAAAGATATTTTGTCGAAGGTTGATGGTCCCGGGTTCCATACTGAAGTTGATGATGATGAAGCAGCTTCATTGCCTCCCCAAATAGATGTATCTCCCACATCATCAGCAGCCCAATGCGTGATGGTTTCTTTTGGCCACGAAGGGTTCGACAAGTCGTCTTCTCGGTCCCCATGTAAAGCAGAAACAGATGGTGCTGACCAGTCCGAACTTGGCTCCGGCAGCACAGATTTGGATGACTCTCCCCAAGCATTTGCCCAAGGATCGTCCATTTTAAGTTACAAAATTTGAAACTCTTCTATCATCTGCCGTGATGAAGGACCAAAGGAATCCAGGAATTGATGTTTTCGTCAAGAGACAAGCAAGTTGTATCGGTACGATCGGCGCCATTAAGCAGCACGTGACTAAGACTGATTTACCGCAGCGCCGACATTTATTGACGTGTGGGTTGAAACGCGGTTGCAACTGTCCAACGACTTTGATTTCCTCAAATACCTGTTGCCCTCATGCGGGTTTGACCTGTACACATTCCTTTGATCCAGGTGGCTCAGTGATTTTAGAACAATTTTCTTGTTCAAGCTATGCCTCGATCACTCCCAGCTGTCAGCAAACATGTCGCGGAATGGGATGAAGGAGATGTTCAGCAGTGGTTTACGAGTCTCGGCTACCCACAATATGATCGTTTGCTACAAGGCAAGTTGAACTCGACTGAGAAGCTGAAACTAATTTCACCAAATCATGAAATAGAACACAAAATTCGAGGAGACGCTTTGTGCATGATCGATGCTGGAGGACTGCAAGCTCTTGGCGTGTCGTCTGCAGGGCAGAGGTTGTCGATCCTCAGGGCCATCTATAATTTGAAAATGGAACAAAATATTCCACTTGATGAGGATAGCTATATTCCCCCATGTACGTCTATGACTCGACGCTTAGCACACCGCTTCTCACTTATCTTAGCCGAGTCAAACGATGTTCAACGGTCTCCTCCCATTGAAGAACTCAAAGTGACGGTAAAAGATCAAGGTATAATTGTTCTAGGGCTATTACGCTCTTTCTTACTTTCTTTTGTAGGCCGTCGCTTGGTCACTCTCGAAGAAGAAAATCGAGCACTGGCAACTGCCATGCAGACCTTCTCGCAGGAAATTGAGAAACTCCGTTCGTCACTCAAAGTTGCCGTACGTACCCACACAATCAATGTTTATCGGGACCCTCTAAATTATTCCGTGCAGAATGAACCTTTTGCCCCGCCACAGCATACCCGCTCCAAATCTCATGATCTCGCGCGTAGCACCTTTACGAAGAACCACCTAGAAGTTCCCGAACGGAGTCAAACGCCGGTCCTCGACCCCGCTTCTGCTGCCGCGCTTGCAACACCATCAAGCTCGGCGTCTGATATGGGCTATGGTTCGAAAGTTAGTCTAAATGACCCGACTTGGAAAGTGCTACCAGCTGCCCTCAAGAAGCATGGAAACGACGATGATCCTAAAGAATACGTCATGTTCATCAGTTATGGTCCCCAAGGTAAGCAGTCCAACATTGATCTCGTCAATGACCTCTGAATTATGTATCCGATTTGGGATTGGTTGACTTCAGGGAACCGCACGAAGCGTCGGCTCGAACTCGAAGAAAAGCCGCTGTATTTGTTCAAGAAACTTAAAGAAGCAAAGAAGAACCCTGCGTTTCTTCTAAAGAAAATCAAAGAAGTTCGCTATCAATATGGCGCTGATTTATCGAATGGTACAGCGTCGCAAGAGCTATGGACGCCCGATTCCGGCCTCTCCAACATCTTACCAACTCCTCCATCATCTATACGAGGCGTTACTCCCGAGCCTATCTGATGAAACCAACCATCCATCCACACACCTGAGGCGACGTCCGTCCTCTTTGAATTCATCACGCTATATTTGGCCGTTCTCATACATGGAACTACATCATCACCATTTAGTCTCTCGATATCGCCTTTGGGCGAATTCTTCCGCTTGTTCTCAGCTATGATATTGTGCAAAATTTTCCTCTTTCATCTCTCTTGACGTCGTTCACGGTACCTTGCTATCCCCACTAGATTTTGGTGTGAAACATGCTTCCTAGCTTGTCTTCTTGGACTTCTCCTTTCATCTTACTTCATCTGTACATCTAAAACCTTGGGAACATCACCTACATTTACTACGCAGATCTTTCTTCGTTGTGAACAGTCTACTTTTTGCCTTGATACCGTAGCTCTTTGGCTATCCACTTGTTGTCATAATATCATATTGATCCAGAAACCGCATTGTGTAGGATAATCATAGACTAAAGAACAGCACGGAGGATTGGCAAGAAAAAGAGACTTTGTGGCTGTGAATTAGACATGTGACCAGAATAGATTCTGTTGGAAGAGGTTCGGTGACTTGGACCGTCTGTACATAACTGTCCTCTCCCTTCTTCCAACTCCCTTTCTATTTCCTTTTCTTCAACATTTTTCAAGCTCGGAATAGAACCCTTATTCACATCTAGATATCTCTAATGGACGGTGTGGCCGCCGTACACATCCTCGACTGGGACGAGAGTGATGTTCATAATTGGCTATCAAGCCTTGGCTTTCCACACTATGAGTCTACAATACGAGGTTCGTCGGGAATTCCTTTCACTTTTGGAAGACGACTAACGGCTGCATGGAAAATTCAGAGCATAAAATTCAAGGGGATTCACTATGCGAGCTGGACTCCGACGGGCTCAGATCCCTGGGCATTACATCGGTTGGACACCGAGTCTCAATCTTGAAGTCGATATACCAGGTCAAACTAGCACATAACGTCTCAATTGAAGAACACCACTATATTCCCCCTTGTTGGTGCACTCTTTTCGTTGGTTGCGCTTTTAATAACCCTCAGCTTGCATTAGCCGAAGCCGCCGAGAGGGAGAACATTAATGTCGACAGGTTACATTCAGTGGTCAAAGACCAAGGTGTGTTCTGCCGCCTTGATTCACGAAGCTAAAAGTTCTTACGCCTCACTCACAGCACAACGACTGCGGAGTTTAGAGGAAGACAATCGAAGCTTGAGCACGACGCTACAGTCATTCGTCGACGAATTCAACAGCCTTCGATCATCGCTGGCACAGACGGTGCGTGGCAATTTACTCGAAAGTTTTTAAGCCCGTTTAATGACCTCTTTACCCAGCCACAAGACGATTCGTCATTACGCCGACAACCTTCGTTCAAGTGGGATCAGTTTGTGAAGCCACAGAAATCGCCGACGAAGGGAGAACCAGTGGAATCGCCATATGGATCTCCACAACGGGCGGAACACGATATCTCTGGATACAATCGCACACCTGGGCCCTCAAATCTAAATTCACAACCACCCACGGACAAGCCACGAAATACAGGCGAGGGAACCAGCTCGAAACCTGCGAAGCAGGAAAGCTCAGACAATCTCAAGAGTTTCAAAGTCAGTTTGGAAGACCCAACATGGAAGGTTCTACCTGCTGCTTTGAAGAAGTATAGAATTAACAACGATAGTTGGCAAGACTATGCTATGTTCATATGCTATGGGTCATCTGGTACGTTGTTAGTACCTCGCTGTCATGCTTGACAGTTTATCTGATTTCTTATTTTCCATCTCAGGTAACCGAATAGAGCGGTGCCTTAGCTATGACGAGAAACCGCTTTTGCTTTTCCAAAAGCTGAAAGATGCGAAGAAGAACCCGGTGTTCATGCTAAAACATATCAAGGATATCAGGTCACCGATTGCAGTGGCACATCAGAAGCATGCCGCTCGCAAAGCAGCTTCGGTTATTTCAAACGAGTCGACCGCCACTTCTGCGACGCTGGGGCATCACAAGACCGGTTCAACCTCTCGAATAACACATCGACCGCCCAAACTAGAGGTACAAGATTTATCAGCTACAACACCGACTCTTTCTACCGGTCTCAGTCCACAGCCCAACTGGCCAGATAGCAACTCACTATCACCTGCGGCTGATCCTCGAATCGATGATGCACCCAACTCGGCCTCCACGCAACATTCGATGTTATCGGTATCGGGAATGAGCGGCTCAACATTAGTTGCGCCCGGCCACAGCCCAAGTACCATGAGCCACGATGCCTCTTCATCTCGACAAAGGGGCGGAGACACAGACCTTGGTGGAGGTACAAGCGCACGAGACATGCCTCCACTCGGCAACGGCATCTCATATGCTGTGGCAATTTATCCGTACATGGCGGAGCAGGATGATGAATTTGATGTTGTGGTGTATGTTTATCTTTCTAGTTATATTCACGCGCTTGCTCCAACTGATGACATATCATTGCTTGTAGTGGGGATACATTTATTATTCTTTCACGGGCGCGAGGCTGGTGGGTTGTCCAGAGGGATCCGACAGGGTCAGGAATTGTTGACGCGGACACTGCTAAGCAAGGCTGGGTGCCAGCGGGTTGTCTCCTGGAGACGAAGGTACCTGTGGCTTCAGCCATCGCGGAAGCTACTGCGGCCAAGAAAGGATCTTCGTCGTCAAATTCAACACCCGGGACACCTGCTTCGAAGACGCCCATTTTACCGCTTAGCATCATCTCCACGAGCTTCCCCGGTATTGCGTTGATGGACTACCAGAAGAAGGGTGATGAAGAGCTGGATTTGGTAAAAGACGATTTGCTGAGAGTGTTCAAACGGTACAACCATTGGTCCTACGTACGTTTCCATCTCGACGTGGAAGAGATCACAAACTGACTCGTTCATGTAGGCTGTCAAAGAAGTCGGAGGAGATCGAGGCTGGGTCCCTGTAAGCCTTCAAGCCACCTTAAGGAAATTAATTTCTCATCATTTTATTTTCGTAGTCGTGGTTTATCGGAAAGGTGTCGTCTTCTGGTGCAACACCAGCGACGCCAATGTCGGCGATTCCTCCCGCCCCAATGTCTGCGATCAATCTGGAGGAGAATCCAACTCAAGTATCTCCAATGTCGTCAGCATTCCCTCCTCTACAATCCCGATCGACAACAACAGTCATCTAAGCCACGCTCTGCTGGCCTATTTACACCCTTCACATCGATTCCTGCAGGCGACAAGAATCCCATTTACACCATTATCACCGACTGTGTCACTGAAATTTTCCACGCAACCTCTTTAGGGCCTACTCGAAGACAGCAACCACCAGACTTTCGATCTTCATTCGACACTTATTTTTATCATCTTCCTCTCTCATACACACGCTACATTCCATTGCATTCCCATCCCGATCCTTCAACTCTTTTTTTTTCTGCGTTCGAAAACTCAAGCTCTCTCTCTGTTTCAATCTTCGATTGTGTAGTCTAGTCATTAAAGTACAGTCATTACCCGTCCACTCTTTCAAAATTCTGAATACTCATTATCTTCGTTCTTGTATCCAATATGTCTATTAGGTACATATTTATGGCATTACTCTCCCATCTTCTCGTTGAACGATATTTACTTTCGTCGTCAATTGCTGACATGCACGTTACTCTCACTTTTGGACTTCGCATTTTCTTATTACTCGGTAGTTTCTTGAGGGTAGATTAGCACTTCCCAGTCGTGATTAATACGAATGATGCTTTACAAGAAGCCACTCTTAAACTAATTGTATCGACGACATGGAATCTAAATTGTACCTCCAACAGAGGGTGACATATTGACCTCTTGATCAATTGCAACAATCCTGAGCCTCGACTTCGACTTTGATAGCTGCTTCGTCTTCAACAATAGCATTTTCATACACCATCTCTATTTTTGTAGTTGTCTTTCTGCTCTTGGCTTTGCTACCTTTGGCAACTTTTCTTGCGCTGGGACATAAACCTTTGATACTTAACTGACATTCATCACACTTCGGACGAACTGGTACACAAATGACCTGCCCAAATCCGACCAATAGGTGATTGATTTCGCCGTGCAGATGTTTCGGAAGCCATGATTGGAGGTTCAACCTTTGAAAAGCTGAAAATCAGAGACTGAAATGTGACCATGGTCGCGCACTTACCGCGTTTGCTCCGGTGTCTTAGTTGGCGGCTTATGCCAACCCAATAAATTCGTGATCCTATGAACATGCACATCAACACCAATGCCATGGTTCAGGTTCCAAGCTATTTGCAATGCTAAGAAAGCCATCTTGGGCCCAACACCAGGAAGTGAGCAAAGTTCGTCTACAGTCTTGGGAACGTCGGAGTCGAAATCATCTCGCAGTTTGAGAGCTGCTTGTTTAAGATAGCTAAGATTGATTTTCAGCCGAAGAAAGCTTGAAAGTTGTCTTTTGGACATACCCAGTTTTCCGTCTCCAAAATCCGACCTTCGCTATGGCTCCGGAGATGACAGTATCGTCTGCGGCAATCATACCCTCAATAGATATGCTACCTCCCAATGCAGCCCGAATCTTCTTGACAGCTGCATCGGTGACTTCATCTTTAGTTTGGGAAGAAAGCATGAGAGAGACTAATGTAGCGTAGCGACGATTCTGATAATATTATAAGCGAGAGTCGGGGTAGGGATAAGACAGAAATATACTCACCCTAGGGTCCGACTCTTTAGTCTGGGCGGAGTCGCACCCCATCGTGTCTACGGGTGCAACAAAAGTCGACCGCATCTCCTTAATGATATTGTATGTTTCTTCCCAATTCTCAGGAGCAGGATGAGGTTTATCTAAAGATTGAGGGATGGCCTTCATCTTCCCTTTCGCTTTGGATGGTGACTTTGAAGGTGATGCAACAAGGTTCATCTCCTCAATGCTTAAATCTTCTTCTTTCTTCACAATTTGCTTGAAACGCGTTCTTCGCGACGTGTTTGAGACTGGAGGCACGTATACAAGATCTTCGAGGTCTACAATTTCCAGTTTGGCGCGTTTACTTCGTGGTATACCGAGTTTCGGGATTGCCTCGTCATCTGTTGGTAGGTCATCTCCAAGGTAGTGTTCCCCCTTGACGTCAAGATCTGGGTCGGACTCGTTTGCGGAGGACGTGGTTTGTCCAGGGGTAGGCTCAAAAAGTGTTACACGAGGATTGAATTCGCTAACTCTTGATGCAAGTCTCGGTGTCCGTTTGGAAGTTGGAGTTGAGGTAGAAGAGAAGTCGGCAGTTTCGGAGATCTTTCTCTTCGCAGCAGGCATAAGAAATCGAACGAGGCGAATTTTGTCAGCTCAGAATTCTGAGAGGGGGCCAAATCGTGGTGGTTCAAACGTTCACTGAGAACCCATGATGACGATTCTCGGCCTACATCAATCAGACTACTTTCGGAAGAATTGTTTCCATTGATCCGGTCTGATACTCTGTGATAGGCTCAAGCCTCAAGGCCACTCGAAGCTGAGAGTATGCAAGGAGATGGGAAAATTTATGCCTTACATTATATACAGGGAATCTAACATAGTACATAGAAGAGACGACTGACTGGGAGAAAACTACTGAATACATGAAAAAAAGCAGACGGACATCCATCGAGGACAGGTTTGTATATTAAGAAAGCAAGTAAAGATAGGCTTATGTAGCCTTCTTGGTTGACTAAAGTAGGTAAAAGCTCGATGAAGAACAGCAAGAATCTGAGGGAGTGCTGGCAACCTCGACGTATGATCACTGATCAGTGGCGGCTTTTGGGCCACCACCGCATACTCTCCTTCCTCTGCGGCACGTCAATAGGGTCAGGTGGAGGGGCATGGTTATCTGTATAAAGAAGTGAGATGTAAATTGAGGTGTGAATGGTTCAGTCCTCACATTTAGAAGCACCGGAGCTCGCTGAGCTCACACTCCGATGTCTATGGAGGTGAGGCATAAAGCGATGGTGGTGATGGTGAATGTGGCTATGATCATCGCCTAGTGAAATAAGAAGAGTTAGCAAAAAAGTCTAAAAAACGGTCATGCAGCGTTGGACGCTACTTAAACTTACGAGGGCCGCTTCCAAACGCTTGCGGGGATATGGGAGAAGGAGGTTTGGAATAGGGTGGTGGTTCCATGCTAGATTGGGGCATAAATCCACTTCTCGAGCTCGATGAAGAAGTTGTAGAAACAGATATCGGCATCCTGATGGGTTGAGGCGGCGCTGCGGGCGTGTGATGGATGTAACGATTCCCCGAGTGCTCAGGAAGTTGGCGACTGTGGCTATAGCTATGACCATGACTCTGCCCATGGGAAGTGATTCGCTCGCGAGATGTTTGCTCTACACCATTAATAGTACGAACTTGTCGACCGTCTGGGTAGGTGCGAGTAATATGCTCATTCCCCTGTGTGGATGATAAACAAATGGTCAGGACGCGTAATACAAACATACCTCCACGTCAATCCGTTTATGCACAGATTGTTGAACACCGTTTACCATCGAACTTGAGTAGCTTTCAGAGACAAACCTTCCTCGACCGCTGCCACTGCCGAAAGAAGTTGTAGTGATTCGAGTGACAGGTTGCATAGGGCCCATGAATCCATGAGAAGAGAAACCTCTCCTGAACGGATCTCGGTCGAGCTCATCCATGATTTCGTCTATGTCAGTTTGCATGCGACCAAAAGGACCAAAAGCATCGAATGGAGATCGGCTACTGGTTGAAGTATTGTGATGCCGTGAAGAGCTGCTGAATGGCGTCCCTTGGAATATCTCATCGAACAGGGCGAATGGATCGGTGAACTGGAAGGAATTTTGGAATTGCGATGAAAAGAAAGGTTCAGGGAAGGTTTGACTACGATAAGGGCCACGGCCAGGGAAAGAGCCATGATGCGTCCTGCTCGACCAGCTGTGAGAAGGCAGATCATCTTCCTCGGGTGGTGGCCATACACCATGTGTATCATAAGTCTGAATGTGGCATCGCATTGTAAGAGCGGAGGAAATATTACGAGCTTACGAGCAGTTTGCTGACCTTTCGCTTGTTCGCGTCACTCAAGACCTCATACGCATTGTTGACCTAGTGAAAGGGTGAACATGGGGCTCGCTGCAGTGAATTTCATCACGTACTCGTCTAAACTTTTCCTCGGAGGCTGCTTTATCTTCAGCGGTTGCTCCCTGTGGCAGCCGATCTGGGTGCGTAAGCAGCGCCTTTTTCTTGTAGGCCTTTCGCACTGATTATCAAGACAATTATTAGCGCCAAATCCAGTAGTAGTCTAGTGGAATAAGAGGAGAATCATCCATACCTTCGTCAACGGTGGCCTCTTTAGTGATTCCAAGCTCCTCGTAGAGATTCGTAGTTTCTGGCATTCTACAGATGGTCGTGGTACAAGGCTAAGGGTGTATGAAGCGCTGCCTGTTTCCATTCCAGACTGGAAGGTTCTTGACAAGGCCTCTGCCGCACCCTGCACACGACGCCACATTTCCCACGGGTGATAATTGGTTTGCGGACCGCCGGAACCGGCTCTTTTACTTTTTTCAACCCTTAATCTCGTTCATGCACCTGCAAGAAACCGTTCTTTGTGCGACTTCGCCAACTTCATCGGCCGCAGGACCCGGTTTGATTGCCATTCATGATATCCAAACAGGAGCAACACTTGCCTCGTTCAAGCAAACCAGTGCAGGGTCTCATTCAGTCGCCTTGTTAGAGTCAAGGAACTCCCAAGGTGGCTTCATAATTGCTTCACAACCTGATAAATCAATTCTCAACGTGTACAACTTCCAGAAGGTACGCACGCGCCTCAAGTTACTTTTAAATGAGTTTTTATCTCTGCATAGGATCAAATCAGCCTTAAAATCGTTTTACCTGAGAAACTGACATGCATTGCCCTTGATCGAAGAGGAGACTTGTGTGCTGGGGGTACTGCTGCGGGTAGAATCTTTATTTGGGAAGTAGGTATAGACCTACCCTCTTGGCGTTGGTTTGTTGGCTTAAGATCTTCCACCAGACGGCATCAGGCATCATGTACAAATCCTGGGACGCTCATTACCGGCAGGTTAATGTGCTTAGATTTACGAACGATGGAGCTGCTCTTCTCTCAGGCAGTGACGATTCCGGTGTGAACGTCTGGTCCGTGTCTAGGTCAATACGACCTCGTGTATATCATCACCTCCTTGCTAACATTCCTTCTAAGATTGCTTGACGATGAGACCCAACAAGAGCATATGGTGCCCTACTGCTCTCTTGCCGATCATACACTTCCGGTGACCGATATCTTATGTGGTATTGGATTATTCCCTGAATGCCGGATATTGACATCATCGGTTGACCATTCCGTCAAGGCAGGTCCTTTAAACCCTAAGCCACGCCAGATAATAACCGTTCGCTTAGCTATGGGACTTATCCTCCCGGTCGGTTCTTACGACATTCCAATTCCCTCAAGCAATCTCATGTCTTGCTTGGGATGTAACCGAACGCCTATTTTTTGCTGCTTCTTCGGACGGATCAATACATCAGATGAACCTCTTTCGCGAACGAGAATCGAAAATAGGACTTGTCACAGAGGCAGTTGGAGGTGGTGGGGTATCGGACGTTATTCGAGTTGAAAGCGAGGTCGCAAGAGAAACCAGGAAAAAACGCTTAATTGTGGTTGGGTAAGCCTCCCGGCCACTTCGTATCCAATTTTAACTAAATGACTGCAGTCAACAGGTGAAATGCATGGCCATTTCCCTTTCATCGAGCAGCTTGGTGGTAGGCACTGTGGAGGGCTTGGTCCAAATATATGATATCCCATCGCACCAGCTTATACGGACCATATCCACACACAAAGGAGTCCCCATCTCACACGTGCAAACCATGATCAAACCTCCGGATCTGATTGGCCACATCAGCCTAGAGATTCAAATTGGCTCAGATACGAAAGACGTTATCCCGGTGAAACCCATAGTGCCCTTCCAAAGGACTAGAGATGTGAAATCGAGAGAGGCTCATGAAATTGCTGTGATGTTACCTTATTACAAAAAGGTGCTCGTCCCACTTTGACCTTCGTGTTGACGTCTTCTCACTACCGAGGATCAGATTTCGAAAAGAGATACTCTAGATTATGGTTTGGATGAAATGCTTAGAGATCATAGCTTCTTCATCCAGCCTCTCGAAGATACGCTGAACGGGAGCGGTCATGTTGATCCGCTGTCGCTTAAATTGCGCGTCTCAGAGCTCGAGAGCGAAGTCGAGCGACTCAAGGAGCAGCTGGGCAAAGCCAAGGGTGTCAACGATGCTATGTGGGATACAGTAGTACAGAAGCTGGTCGGTCAGGCGGAAGATGTTGATCTAACAGGGAAAGGAGTGGTGGTGAATGATGTCGAAGAAGAGCAAAGAAAACGGAAAAGAGGGCGAAGCTGAACTTTTTTTCAGTGACGAAAAGGCTAGTTTGGTAATGCCTCTTCACATTCACGCACCCAGTAAGGGTTTTTTTTGGTTGTTTTGTATATTGCTCTGCATGCTGACACCTCCTCAGGACCATTAAAAAGTATTTGACCGGTTCCTAATCGTATCATCCTTGCCATACCAACAGATCCAAACATTTGAAAGTTGACTACTTCTCGGTGTCTCTTCTTTATATGACATTGGACCGACGATCTTCCTCGACTTAATCAATGCCGTATCTTCGAAGAAATTTCCTTATGCCTCACATGCATCTACCCGATAAGGTTGGCAACACGAATCGCTGCCATTTTGCCATGTTGGATTGACGTCGTCGCCGCGGTATCTATGCTCACAGTTTCTCCGCCCTATCGGAGAGGGAATCTCTCTTATGAATCATATATTCTGCTTCTTTCGACTGTTGACATATCTACCCAAAAGAGACGGTATCAAGAATCTTGAGACTTCGGTTGCACTACCCCAGCTTTTCCTCGTGCTTTCATTTTCTTCCGCGACTCTAGTTCTCCAGGGGTTCTTCCATCCCCGGCGCTTTACACCCATCTGGGATTACCTCGGCAAGTGAACATCACGATGGAAGAGCTCGACATGAGCTCTTACGCGTTCTCAGCCTAATCTGATCTTTGATATGGATTACTTGGCGTACTTTTTCTCATAGCAGTGAGAAGGAGTGGTGATCTACCAGTTTCAGAACAGAGTAGAGGATGTTTGCTGCGACAATTTCGCGCTCTGCCAAGGCTCTGGATTCCTCGACCCAAGAGTTTATATGCCGGTCCTGTACTTAAGGAGCGCTTGGCTCCCGTTTTCATCCCATAACTAAGTACGCCATGCAGCTCAAAGCTTTCGTAGTGCTTGCTTCCGTCCTCTCAACTGCGTTGGCCCACACACGTGTTTGGAGCGTCTGGATTAACGGTGTTGACCAGGGCGATGGAAAAGGTCAATACGTGAGTAGCAATCCTCTGATGACTGCTTTTCTGACTATCGTACCGCCTGGTAAAACGTCGCATGGCAAATTCTTGACACTTATCTATGTTCGCGAATATAGATTCGATCCCCTCCTACCAATAATCCGGTCAAAGACATAACGTCAAGTGCTATGTCTTGCAACGTCAATAACCAAGGTTTGTAGGTCTTTACGTGATAATAGAAGTGGCCAAGCTGATCTGCACATTAGCGGTTCCAAAGGTAGTCAGCGTCAGAGCTGGAGATACTGTCACTTTTGAGTGGTTCCATGACTAGTATGATCTCTCAGAGTTTTACGTTAGAATGTCTGTTAACCCACTACATTAGCCGCAATGACGATATTATCGCCACCTCACACAAGGGCCCAGGCGAGTGTCACTCATTACCAGACCTCCAGTAAATTCACACTTCATTTAGTACTTGTTTACATTGCGCCTACGTCGTCTAACGGTGCAGGTTCAGTATGGACAAAACTTTTCCATGCTGGCAACGATGGGTCTTGGGCTGTGGATAAACTTCTCAACTCGAAAGGACACCACAACGTTGTCATCCCTGATGTCCCTGCAGGAGACTATCTATTACGACGTAAGCTGCTTCATTTCTGGATAATCGACGAAGGCGACTAATGGAAACAATACCGTAGCCGAGATTATTGCTCTGCACGAAGCGAACGTTCCTTATAGCTCTAACAATATCCGTGGCGCGCAGCTTTATATGAACTGCATTCAAATCAAAGTCACCTCGAACGGTAGCAAAACTCTTCCTAGTGGTAACTCGTTCCCAGGAACCTATAGTTACTCAAACCCAGGCATTGTGTTCGATATCTACGCCAAAGGTGCCGATATGACAAAGTATCAAGTTCCTGGTCCCTCTGTATGGTCTGGTTCGTCTGGTGGTGCGATCACCAGGGCCGCCATCGTCACAAACCCAACCCCTCCTAGCGGCGGGGGCTCAACCCCTGCTCCTGGTAACGGGCAAACTGCAGCTCTGTACGGACAATGTGGTGGAGTGAGTTATTCACAGTGCCATAGTCGTGGAATTCCTACTGATTCGCTTGATCTTAGACTGGTTGGACGTGAGGAGTTTTTTGCCCTTTTGTTTTGTACAAAATGTCCTAACAGTCCAACAGTGGTCCAACTCTGTGTGCCGAAGGCGTTTGCAAGGCAGCTAGCGGTAAGAGATTGTTCTTTAACTTGTTGCCAAAACGCCTAATATATCCTGTGGTAGAATATTATTCTCAATGTGTTCCCGCATAAACCATGCTGTGGAACACTTCACGCAAGTAATCGTGTAAAGTACTCCAAGTCATCGATTGTCCAATCCATTACGTTTGACTCGAAATCAGTAAAATCAGTTTATTGTTACTCAAGACAGTGGAAGTCGACACGCCATTTTTGGACATGGCCCACTGGTATTGACTGGAAGAAAAGGGGGGGAAATGTCTCTTAAGGCTACAAGTTTTAATCTGGCTTCCTCGCACTGGTTCATGATCGCCCTTTCTTGTAAACTGCTTTATTTTCCCGAAGGTTCTTCCTTCTCCGGAGCTTTTGAGGCATCGGGGCCAACCTCGGGGGGAAAGTGCCACGACGGCACGATTCGGCCTTATGGGTTCTGCTCCACTTGTGCTCTATTGGACTTGTCTACGCCCTAGCTGTGATCAGTGGGCGTTGCATTTCTGCCGAGAAGTTGACAATGTGAACAACCCTACAGACGCCGCGGTCACATACGATTGGCTACTCTTTCTTCAGGTCATACCGTTTGCTACATGTGGTGAAAGATGTTCGTTGCGACAATTTCGCGGTCTCCAAAAATTATGATAGTTTCGGAGGATACGACTTCTGTGTTAAGTTGCCAACGCTGGTTTAGCACACTAGAACTTCACTTTAAAAAGGCTGTTTGCGGGTAATGTCTTCGATTCCTTCTTTTTCTTCACCCAGCATTTTCTAAACCTACCTCGTCATCATGCAGCTTAAATCTCTCGTCGTGCTAGCTTCAGTTCTCTCCACTGCGTTGGCTCACACCCGTGTCTGGAGCATCTGGGTCAATGGTGTTGATCAGGGAGATGGCAAGGGTGTCTACGTACGTGCAGGCGTAGGGTTTTGCTCTTTGTTGACCCTATAATCATCGTTTTAGATTCGTTCTCCTCCTACCAACAACCCAGTCAAAGATCTTACGTCGAGCGCAATGGCTTGCAATGTTAACAATTCGCGTTCGTGTATCTCATTCTGCAAGAGATCTTTCTAACTGATCCGAACATAGCGGTTTCGCAAACTGTCAACGTCAAAGCCGGAGATACTGTCACTTTCGAGTGGTTCCACGACTAGTGAGTCTGATAAAATAACTGGAGTCAACCGATTAATTATTTTTTTTATCGACAGCCGCAACGACGATATCATCGCTTCTTCGCACAAAGGCCCAGGTAACCTTTGTGCATTATAATCTTATCGGTACACTGATCTAATTTTTAGTTCTTGTTTACATCGCTCCAACATCTTCGAATGGCGCAGGACCTGTATGGACCAAACTCTACCACGCCGGCAACGACGGGACGTGGGCTGTAGACAAACTGCTCGCTAGCAAAGGGCAACACAAGGTCGTTATTCCTAATATCCCCGCAGGAGATTACCTACTTCGACGTGAGGATTCTCGATTAGTTTGAAGATGGTCAGGAACTAATTCTCAGGACTACTAGCTGAAATCATCGCTCTGCACGAAGCGAATGTTGCTTACAGCTCAAACAACCTGCGCGGTGCTCAGCTCTACATGAACTGTGTTCAAATCCGAGTCACTTCCAACGGTAGCCAAAGCCTTCCAGGTGGTAACTCATTCCCAGGAACATACACTTCATCAACTCCTGGAATCGTCTTTGATATTTATGCCAAAGGCGCTGACATGACCAAATACCAGATCCCAGGTCCTGCTGTCTGGTCTGGTTCAGCTGGTGGCTCTATCACCCGAGCATGAATAGCCGATAATTGCAGATCTTCATTTGAGGTCAGTCCCTGCATTATGACATCATAAAGAGTACAAAGACTGATGTCCTGTTTTCAACCACGACGCAGTCCTAAATGTTTATATATCCCAAAGAATCAATGTAAAATACTGTCCCCCTCTCAATACCAGTTCAAGAATGATAGTCATGATTGCTTGTAAGGCTTGATCACTGACACCAAGTTGAGACGTACCCAGACAGATGGGCGCTCTATGAAAATCAATTTTTGTCGCTCATCCAATTATTGTATGGAGCAATCATTGGGGAGCCTCGACCGTAACGATCGACCTTGAGGTTCGGGCTGGCATTTAGTGCTGTGTTCGGTAATAGCAACACGTATTGCGATAGCGCCGGCAGAAGATCGACCAAGAATATCCCCACATCTGTAACAAAAGTGCCTTTTTGGAGCAAGTTAGTCATTTCGCACATTGCTACCAAGTTAAAGTAAAACATACACAGAGCACGTTGGAATACTGCACTGTATTAATTACTTCAGTTTATGCTAATTACGCCCAAATGCTGCTGAGAGCTCACAATCATATGATCACATCCTACTGTCCTCTCTACCAAGACCCCACATCCAGGACAGGTCTTCCAACCTCGTTTTCGAGCCAACTTCTCCACCTCCTTATTCTTGATGCAACTGTGCGTCGTCTTACCAGGACGAAGGGCCTTCTCGCAATGCTTACACCATCGATGTTGACAATTTGGTTGTGGGCAGTTGACGAATCTTTTGGTTTCATAATCTCGGCGCTGGACCGTCATTTCCTTTTCACAACTAATGATGTATTACTCCTTGGTTAACAAAGATTCAGTACGAGTAATCTCACCAGATACATTTTAAAGATAAGGTATGCAGAGCGATCTGTAGTTGGCTAAGCTTCTTCTTTTCTTCAAAATTCAAATCCAGTTGGTCTTCCAAGTCTGCTGATATAACTGAATAAAAAGTCAATATTGTGATAGAATGGCGTCCTACGACAAGAAGACTTGCTGGATGTGTGATGCTCAAGAGTAAGACACATGGGACATGACACCGGATAAACCCTGTCTTCAAGTTTACCACGAAAATAGGTGCTCATGCAATCTCGACAAAATGTATGGTTACAATCCGGGACATGCAGAACAGAAGGGTCTTCAAAGTCATCCATGCAGATCAAACACGGAAATTTCACTGTCTGTGGAGTGCTCCGAGGTATATGAGAAAGAGGGGACGATATGCAGACCTTCAGTAGTGCTTCGATATAGTAGCACAGGAGGCCCACGAGAAGATTTGACACCACAACGTTGCCGAAACGAGTCGCAAGCCTAGAGACGTGATCGAAGAAAACGACTGTAGCCCGAAGTGCTTCCATCTGGTAGGTCTGCGTTTGGTTAGGTTTGAGTGTCGTATCCCCTTTATTGGTTGTATGAGGTGTGATTTAACGATTGTCCGAGTCTAAGGCTAAGAAAGGCGGTGCATGCCGCAGTCAAAGCAGAGTCAATGACCAACTTGACTTCTAAACGGCGCCCAAAAAGGCCTTGTCGAACTGCAATTTTCTTGCAAGGTTTGAACTTCGTATAAGAAGCAACTACGACGGGTTTGCTGTGTTATGGTGTGTCCAATAAACCGCTTCAAGAGGTCATGGCGGTGATAGCACAAAAACAAACATAGGCTTACTCCTCCAGATCTCGGTAGACGCGGCCCGTTTGACAATGCCCAAGCCGAACGAACACGCTTCCTCCGACCACTTGCGCTCACTTCCACCACCACAATCTATCTCGAAAGCGAAATGGTATGTATCAGGTGTTGGGAATTGCAATGTTTTATTAATGGCCATATCATAGTCCGCATACCCAGCTTACACTATGGGCGGCCTCTGCATTGTTGGTGGTATCACCGGCTTTGCTAGAACGCGCTCAATCCCTTCGCTCGTGGCTGGTGTTGGGTATGTTCACTTTCTCTTGGATGATGAAATTTTATAAACTTGCCTCTTTAGTGTCGGTCTTATCTATCTATGGAGTGCAGATGCGATCCGAAAAGGTGCAGCAAATGGTTTAGAAGGTGCTCTTGGTAAGTTCTGGACGCCAGGTGCGATAGTATCATACTCATTATTACCTGTCCCAGGTGCCTCCGCACTGCTTTTACTCTCCTCCATTCCTCGAGTGTCCAAAGGCCCCGTTCCAGCCACACTCGCTGCAACATCAGCCCTTGCGGGGTTCTACTATGGATCCACAGTGTACAATCTCAGAAACCACTGAAGGCTGGACATTACCAATGTTGTATACAAAATTTATCGATGCGTACTTTGTTGTACTACCAAAATGCTATCCCAACTCTTCGTGTATCCAGATTCCAGGCCCTCAGCTTAACCTGGAACCAGCATTGGCTTATGCATGCGAGGCTGCCCGAGAATTCTCAGGACGCATATGTGGCCTGTGGCATCTTTAGCGATTCCGCATGGTTGGGCGTAAGCGGTGGGGTAAGCAAGAACACGGCTGTTCCCTCAGTTATTTTTGACTCTACTGGTTACCTTGGATTCATGACTTCTTAAGTTTACTGCAGAACGCTGAAGCTTGCATTTCATCTTCCAAGCGAATAACTGTCGAACGTTGAAAACTAAGACTTACTGCAGCTACGTAGGAACTTGAGCAGCGGACCGCATCCATAACCTGATCCGAGCTCATCTTTGCGTGATCTCATATGTGATCGCAATCGAGTATGTCTCTACCAACTCTCGCCTCCATCCAGAACTCTCCATCTGGCCCAGATTCGCCCTTAGCAATTGCGTTCAACACCTTGTTTGAACATTCTCCAATTCTAGTGCACAAACTCGAACCTCAACTTCATGCGATTCTCACATCGCCATCCTCAGGATTTTCTGAGTCCGCTATCGAATTCAACATCGAGTTGACCACATACATCCAACTCATCGACCTTACATTGTTCAAAATAAGCACATGGGATCCAACTTCACAGGCTGAATTCATCTCAGGACATCCCCGGATCGGAGAGAAAAAGAACCTCTCAAAGCTCAGTGCTTCTGAGCAGGGTGGGCTGGACCAACCCACACCTCCTGAACTCCTCGCACGACTCGCACATCTGAACAAGTTGTATGAAGTCAAATATCCAGGGTTGAGATACATCACATTCGTGAATGGACGATCAAGAGAGATGATTGCGCGGGAAATGGAAGATGTACTGGGAGTTTCGCATTCGCCGGATGGTGATACACTTGGAAAGGAGAGCGTGAAGATCGTGGAACGAGGCTCTACAGCGTGGTTGAAAGAGTTGGAGAGAGCGGTCGGGGATGTTGGGAAGATTGCGAAGAGTCGATTGAGCGCTTTGGGGATTGAGTAATGTCCGGAGAAGGTTTGAGATAAAAAGCAAGTGGCAAGTCATCTGTTATATAAATCTAAAAAAGACACGAGACATATCGAAAGCAAGTTGCACAACAACACCTAAATAGTGAAATAACGTAAAAGGAGCAAATAACAAAACCAGAAGAAAATTTCCTTTGGAGAGAGTCCATGATACGGTGGGTATCGCTAATTCAAGAATGATCAAGACTGAAAAGTTCGAGAGGACGAGCGCTTCAACTTGTCTGCACGTTCTCTCTCTGCCTTTCGCTGCAACCACAAGGACGTGTCAGCGAGAAAAATCTGCAAGGAGGTTGCCAAATCTTACCTGCAGCGCCGCCTCCCTCCTCTTCGCAAACTCCGGATTCATTTTGTACATCTCATTCAACATATCCTGCACTAATTGTGCCTCCTTATCCTGCTTCTCCAATCGTTCTGCCTCCTCTTCTCGCTGAAGCTCCATCTTCGACTTGATTTCCTTCAGACGCCGCTCGAGCTCAAGTCGCTGCTGCATAGCCCAGGTCTTTCTCTCCTCGATCCTTCGGCGTGCTTCAGAAGAAATAAGCGAGGGATCACCGCCCCCAAGGACGCTCGCATCATATTCCTAAAGTTTTGATTAGGTCGTTATGAGAATTTGTAGAGCGTTGAATTTTTATCGTACCTTGCGCTTCTCTGGGTCGTTCAACACTTCGAAAGCCTCGTGTACCTATCGAAGGTGTGGCAGTTGAGAATCATGTTGATCAGGTTCGGGTGATTTGACGCGTACCCTATGAAACTGTTTGACTGCATATTGTTGCTCAGCTATACTTGCTTTGGGTTCAAGCTTGTCCGGGTGAGTTTCGAGAGCTTTCTTCTTGTACGCTTTCTTGACTGGTTGACAATGAAAAAATGAGATTAGTAACACGAGACAGAAAGACGTAAAATGCAAGCACGTACTGTCATCGGCAGAAGCTCCTTTGTGGATACCTAGAACTTCGTAAAGTGTTCGGCTGCGGCTAGACGATGCGACTGGCATCTGTCGCGGTTTGCGTTCGAAATTCGTTTCGTTCATTGGGAAAATTGAGGGAGTGTCCAAAATGAAGGAGATGAGATTTAAAATCCGGAATATACGGGACTGCAGACCAAAGAGCTCTCCAAACCAGAAGAAAAGCTAGCTACGAACTCAAAAACATAAGGAGAAGGGTTCAAAGGCGAACTTGAACTGACAAATGCGCCCAAGTTGCCTCGCGGCGGGATAGCCACACGGAATCATGTGATCCGATATTCTTGGCACTTTGACCTGAAAGTAGTAATCCCGTTTGCTCCTTCCCTGCATGCCGTCGTTCTTGTCTTGACTCCTGCACGCTGCCGTGCTGTGACTGTGGTGCTTATCTATCGCTTGCACGGACAAATCCTAGCTTTTCTGTTTTATATTGCTAAATCTGCGACTTCCGCGACGCTGTGGACGATATCGACGCAACTTGAGGCCGGTTTTGACGTTCCGGGAAGCAGATAACCAACCAATTATCAAAGAATGGATGCTGTAGAAAAGGCAAACGAGGAGAGACAGAAGAGATGGTATGGAAACCTGGTATACTTACTGACATCTTTGACAAGTTAGTTTACGAATTTACTAGGGTCAAGGACAAGAAGGTTGGAGAGGGAACGTACGCCGTTGTATACCAAGGCGAGTACAACAGCCATAATGGAGAACTCAAAATTTCTGACTGCATCTTGGTATTGACAGGTAGAGAGGCCGTGAGGGAACCATCAGCCCCAAGAGATGCCGCTACAGGACGAAGAGTGGCTATCAAGAAAATCAAAGTCGGCCAGTTTAAGGATGGTCTTGACATGTCCGCCATCCGTGAAGTAAAATACTTGAGAGAGTTGAAACATCAGAATGTTATTGAAGTACGTCGCTCTAGCACCTCCATGAATTCTGACACTGACCTTTCTTCCTTCAAGCTTCTCGATGTATTCTCTTCCAAAACAAACCTCAATCTCGTTTTAGAGTTCTTGGACTCCGATCTAGAAATGATTATCAAGGACAGAGCGCTAGTCTTCCTACCTGCCGATATCAAAAGCTGGGTGGCTATGACCTTCCGAGGTCTCGAATTCTGCCACAGAAACTTTATTCTGCATCGAGTCAGTCTATCTGCTCGCAGGGCTATCGCGATCTCTTTCCATATCTGACAAACGCTAGGATCTGAAACCCAACAATTTGCTCATCGCTTCTGATGGTCAACTGAAAATCGCCGATTTTGGTCTTGCAAGAGACTTCGCAGACCCAGGCTACAAAATGACATGTCAAGTTATTACACGGTGCGTTCGACTATGGCTCGATATCTTCGTCAGTCTCTGAACACGACTTTAATACCGTTCTCTCGATAGATGGTATCGACCACCCGAACTTCTTTTTGGTAGTAGATACTACGGCTCCGCAGTGGACATTTGGTCTGTAGGATGCATTTTCGCCGAACTCATGCTTCGAATCCCGTATCTACCTGGAGAAAGCGATATGGACCAACTGAAGACCACCTTCAGAGCATTGGGAACGCCAACGGAAGAAGAATGGCCTGTATGATTTCATCCCATTGAATCTGAGCAACGAATTCATATTATTTCGCAGGGCCATACAAAACTACCTGACTACATCACGGTCGGACAATTCCCAAAACCTCCAATGAGGGATTTGTTCACTGCGGCATCAGCCGACACTATCAATCTTCTCAGCAAATGCTTGGTATACGAGCCTCGGAAGCGTATCACAGCGCGTGAGGTATATAAACTCTTTCCACTTCTATAACCCTGGTTAAATCTATATTGCAGGCACTTTCACATCCCTACTTCTTCGCCCTCCCATACCCTACTCTTCCGCCCAAACTCCCAAAATGCAGCGCTCAACTCGCAGCAGCAGCGGCTGCTGCACGTCCTCTGGAAGAAGTTGACGGAAATGTCGAGATGAATTCTACAGGACCAGGCGTCAAAGCGAAGAACACAGGTTTGAAACGGAAGCTAACCAGTCCTGAGGATGCCAAGAGGTCGATAGCAAGGCGGTTAGATTTTACAAAGCAGACACCTGGATCATAGTCATTGGACATCCGACATTCTTCTTACTTCAAGGTCACACCCAAGAGAAGAGGAGATGAAGACAGGTGGGCAAGGAGGTTGGGTCAAGAAGCACCCTAGTTGTATCCTCCTCCCATTCTTTGTATGGTGCATTTTGGAGACCAAGACGAGAAAATGTGTCTACTGCTACTGAAATATGTAAAACATTACTGGTCCAAGGATATGACAAGTATGATGTTAAAAAGAAGAAATCAACGGGCGATACAGATACAGATATGTTACCTGGAACTTGGGATGAAAGCAA
Source organism: Crepidotus variabilis (assembly GCA_015657495.1). Classification (NCBI taxonomy): domain Eukaryota; kingdom Fungi; phylum Basidiomycota; class Agaricomycetes; order Agaricales; family Crepidotaceae; genus Crepidotus; species Crepidotus variabilis. Next base: position 468,593 of record MU157834.1, on the reverse strand, counting down.
TAAAATGTCGGACGATGATGTGATGGATGATGGATGGGTTGAAATAAGAAAAGAAAGGCACAACAGAAGACCACCTCTACCTAGGTTGCTCGCAGGTCTGACACGATGTCGCAGCACTAGGGTTCGATAAGCCACACAGCGAGCAGGCCCAAGCGTCCTTTGCTTGTGTTGGAGGTTTCATACCCGCAGCTGCAAAATCGAAACCTTTCACAACAGCAGAGCTTGAAGACGGGGAAGCGGAATCCTTGGGTGCCGATGAGGGAGCTGTAGATGCGAATGGGTTGGATGCTGCAGGAGTTGAGCTCGAGCTTCCAAATGATCCAAAGGCGGGTGTAAATCCACTCGGCTTTGCGCTCGACGACGCAGTATTGAAGCTTGGAGTGAACCCAGAAAGTGTGAAGCCGGATGACGAAGCTGTCGAGCCGGTAGTTTTGAAACCAGAGGAAGTGGAACCAGATGAACGGGGAAGGCCCAATGTCTTGAATCCGGTCGATGAGGGGGTGAAACCGGATGGCTTAGACCCAGATGACGTTGGCGAGTTTGAGGCTGGAAGTCCAAAGCCACCAGAGGGCAAAGACAAACCAGAAGGTTTGAATCCACCGCCAGTCGAGGATCCACCGAAAATGTTTGATGGAGCGGTAGTCGTCGTACTCGAGCTAACAGCGGCACCAACACTGGCTGGAGCTGGCTCATCGCAGGTCGTGCATTGTGGCGCACCCTTGGGGCTCATCAATCCACATGTGTCACACTTCCATGAATCAGGGTTGGTAGCCGGTGCCTTCATCCCAGCAGCGGCCCAATTGAAGCCCTGTGCGGCAGGTTGAGGAGCACTACCGCTCGAGGTTAAAGTTATTGAAGTCGCAGCAGGTTTAGATGCAGACCCGGAAAATGATGATGAGTTTGATGGCGTTGAGGAGGTCGAAGCAGCGCCTGATTTGGGCTCATCACAAGTGGTGCATTTACTCGCAGAGAGTGGGTTGGAAAGCATACAGACACCACACTGCCATGTATCTTTGTTCGCTGACGGGGCTTTCATACCGGCGGCTGCAAAGTCGAAGCCTTTGATGGGGGCGGCACTAGTACTCGATGTCGAGGCCGAAGCAGAAGACACCGTGCTGGAACTGGCAACCGCATTCACTGAGTTGAAGTCGAACTTCGGCAAGGAGGTCGCTGAAATGGCCTTAACTGCATCGCGAGCCTTAACATGATCAACCGAAGTAGGTAGCAATGAAGTTGTCGTGAAAGTAAACGAGAAAGCTGGGAGTGACTTGACATCCAGCGCCTGAACTTGAGCTTTCACAGCTTCAGCACTTTGTTGCACGGGTTTGACAGCGTCTGTTGCGGCAGAAGTTGGTGTGGTATTTTCTACATATTTGGGAGTTGTGACTGGGTTGGTCGCGGTGGGCGGAAGTGGAGGGGCGAAGGAGAAACCGAAACCTTTAGACAGGTCTTGAATTGGCGGTGGAGTTGATTTGGCTGAGTTTGATTCGGGGAGGGTTGGGGTTGGAGCTGGGGTTGATGCAGGAGAGGGGGACGCAGATTCGGGTTGGATGCTGAACCTCAGTTTGCTAGGTTCCCTTGGGATACTGGTAGTTTTGAATCCGGCAAACTGCGCATTACGAGAGCCGTTGACTTTTGGCTGCTCAGTGGCAGGTTCCTTCTCTCTCCCTTGCATTTCAACATCCTCGATTTCTTCGACTGTGACGTCTGGGCCAGCAGCTTTCCCGAGCGAAGAGGGTAGACCACGTCCTGCCATCATTGGTTTGGACCGCTTGGATGATCGCTTATCTTCTTCAGTGTAATCTTGAACCTCCTCAACGACATATTCAATTTTGGCTGGAGTAAGCATTGCTTCGATTTGAGGTGGACTAAATCTGGAGCTTTCTCCAGCCGATTTACCATCCAAGTGGGCAGGCGGACGCGAACGTTTGCTTCCCTAAAGATGTGTTAATGATCAACTCAAAGTAGTGTGTCGAGATAAATAGACCTTCGGTACAGTCGCTTCGATAATAGCTTGAGCAGACATTGACTTCATTCTTTCTTCTTCATCCTTCTTTTTCTGCTCGTCCGCCTTTCGTTTTTCTTCCTCCTCTTTCTGCTCTTTGCTCGCAGGTGCTGGTCGGCCAGTTGCCCTAGGCCTTTTAACAGATCGCCGAGGTGGTCCAACTTTACCGACGGGGCTTGCAGATTGATACGGATTGCTTAAATCAGGCTTATTGGGAGGTGCAGTTTCTTTAATCAAATCAGCCACAAAAGTTGCTGTTTTGCTACTTTTTGTAGGCAGAGATGGGCTTGTCCTATCACCTTCACGAGACGAAGACGAAGAACCATCGGACCAGGCCTGACGCAGAGGAGATGGATTAACTGGAGCTGTAGGTTTAGCCGGTGTTCGGAGACGAGACGAAGGTAAAGGCGAGGTCTGTCGTTGAACGCCGTTTGAACGAGGAGTAGTTGGTGATGTGACAGGGAATGGCACCGAGCCGTTCGGCGCAGATCCAGATCCAGAGGGTCGTGCATTGCCGGACGCATCTTCAGTAACTTTGCGGCGTTTATTGTCAGAAGCTGGAGTCTCCGCGGGAACAGTGAGCGAAGGACGATCGGCTCGTGATGATGCAACGAAAGCTGGAGAGCCGAAACGATTGCGTTGACGGGCTTGCTTGGCGCTGCCTGCTCCCTCCCATCGATAAACACCATTCGGATTCTTGGTTAACTTCTTCCGAGATGGCGTAGGATTCGAAGAAAAGGCTGAATCAGTGCCAGGAGATGGGGCAGAGGGCGGGGAGTCGCGTCCTGGGGTCGTAAAAGTGAACCTGAATCGTTCTGGTTCCTCTAAAAGTTGATGTCAGAAAGAATGCTCCACTCTAGTGAGTGAAAGCTCACGCGTTGTCTGCAGATTAGACACCATAGATTCGACTTCATTGGCGGATACGTTGGTTCCCATTCGCTGGCTGAAGAAGTTCGCAACTTGTTCTGAGTTGGGTACCGCAGCAGCTGGAGGGGATTCTGACAGTGTGAAAGTTGAGCCGTTGCCAGCCATAGATGGTTTTAATGGCGAGCGATTACCAGGGTTATACTGGGGCTTATGAGCATGTCCGTTCAATGATAGACCCGTTGCCTGGAGAAAGAACAATTAGGAAGAAATGCTGGCGCCGGTGAGGGTAAGACGTACGGCGCCGTTGCCATTACCGATACTACCGTTAAATTCAGATATTTCTTCAGTTTGGTCATCGCCACCAAAGCCAAAGAATCGCGCGAAAGTGCCAAACTGTGATGAAATTCGGTTTGAGTGACCAAAAACATTGGCATCGAATCGTAAAAAAACTCACCAAGCCTCGAGCATAAGGCGCAGTTCTCTTCTTTCTTGTTTGAGAACGATTCTGAGAATTTCGGATTGCGCTCATCGCCGCTGTCGATGCCTCAGCTTGACCAAAGGTACGACGGAGAGAACAATGAGCGTCCTGGTCAGAGCAACAACGAGGCTTGCAGAGTCATTCACGAATTTGGCAGCCGTGGTCTTCGCACAAGCATTGTTGTCGAGGTTTAGGGCCGGCTGTTGAGTCACGTGTACTCTTCACCCGCCGCTCTATCCCGGCCAAAGTTCTGCGCTCCTCATCACCACCAACGACGAGGAAGGCCCAAGATGCCTGACAAAGTGGTTGAGACACAATTCCCCCTCATTGACGCAGACCCCCATGCATCGCGCGTAATAAGCTACTTCAGGCCATCCGACTATGCTGTCTGGGCTGCTTCGACGGCCGCTTTCCCTGGTCTACTATATGCCTGGGGTCAGTTCAACAAGCATGTTCTGCAATACTTGTGACTGAATATGCACTTTCAGAGATGGCAGATCCAACAAACGCGAAAATAAAGACACCTATAAGGCTCGGTGGATTCCTGGGTTTTTCGGCTGGTTTCTTATTTGCGTACCAACGATCAAGCAGTGGGTACCGTTAACCTCGTGTAAGGATAGCGCTCATGGCGGTCTCTTAGCGCGGTTCTGGGGATGGTCGGAGAACAAACGTGAAGAGGAAATGGATTTGAAGGAACTCCGTGAACGTGCAGAGAAAGGTTTGCCACTGTATGGCTCATCACACCAGCCGGATTGGGTACAAGCTGGAGCTGCAAGGAATTCCCAATGGTCACAGTTAAAGTTTGGTGAGCTTATGACCATTCACTCATTATCATACTTTCCTAATATATCTGCGTTTTTTCTTCTTCAGCCACATTCCCAATGTGTGTTTGCTATTCCTATTCACGAACGCCATACTGACTATCTACGTTAGGGTCAACCTTGTCAGTCATCAACACCACGGAACAGACCCCGCAAAATATGGTGTAAAATCCGATGACTCGTAATAGATATTTCTTATGTCTCTTAATTCTACAGAACTCATTTTGTTTTAACATGGACACTCAGTGTGATGACGTTATTTCTGGAGCTCGACTTCTGAAATAACTACTCTTTCTCCTCCAACACCAATATATCGACATACCACTGGGCCGGAACTCTGTTCGCGCTGCCTTTGCTGCTTCTAGGCACTCCCGCGTTTGCAAAAGGTCCTGTGGTTGATCGTCCATCTGGTCTTCCCCGAGAATCCTCCAATACTCTCTACACCAGTCCGCCGGCTCGACAGAAACTCGCTGGTATTATTGACATATTTCCATTGACTCTTAGTCCCTGGTATCTGATTCTGCTAGTTTTGGTACAGCTGACCCTCGTCATAGGCACGTATTTTCGGCAAAGTCTTAAATTAGCCTCACAGGTCATGAAGATGCGCACAAGGAACAACTGCAATTACAGCAATATGTTTGGTTCCGAGCCCGAGGTATATGCGCCGTGATACAATATAAAAACGAATTAATGCGATGTCCTGGTTGGGCAAAATTATGACCATGCTATTCAAATATCTCCTTATCTCTGGTGCCTTCCTTGCTGCTACCGTGCACGGTGTGGTCCTCGAAGAACGAGCCACGGGAGGATATGTCCAAAGCGCCTCTGGTAGCGCTTCGTTTACGCAATACACAGGATGCGGAAGTCCAGGTATTGATTACCTCCACTATACAACATATACTTCTTAACCCATTGTCATAGCTTGCGGGAAATCAGCTTCTGGCTACACCGCCGCAATCAACCAGCTTGCATTCGGCTCTTCACCAGGAGCAGGTGCAGGCGATGCCTGTGGCCGTTGTTTCGCCATCACCGGAACTGGTGATCCGTATTCTCCTAACTATACTGGCCCTTTCGGCAAAAGCATAGTCGTCAAAGTGACCGACCTCTGGTTAGTACTCTGTATTGCAATGCTGCCTTAGTGTCTAACCCAACTCCATAAATAGCCCAGTAAGTGGAAACCAAGAGTGGTGTGGCCAATCGAAATCATCAGCAAACAATCAACATGGCAAACCTTTCCACTTTGATATATGTCAAGACAGCGGAGGGGCATCTGTCTTCTTCCCTTCTGGACATGGTGCTCTGACTGGTACTTTCAGTGAAGTATCTTGCAGCCAGTGGTCGGGATCGGACGGTGGGGCGTTATGGACAGGTGCCTGTCTGGATGGCGAGAAGGCGTCTAATTGGCCGTCGACTGGGTGTGGAAACAAGGGTAAGTACTTTTCAAGGTCCTGGATCATTGGCTAAGGCCTTGAACTGAACGAATCTACGTATAGGAACAGCACCGTGAACCAGGCTTCTATCTACGATTCATTGATTGTTGAGCCCTATGACAACCAAAAGTACCCTTTTTGACATGTCTGAAGGCAGTTTTGTCTCCACTAGACATAGAAGGACGTGACCTGAAAATGAAAATTACGATGACACTTTGGGTATGACAACGATTAATTGGCAGGTGGTACAACACAAAAACACACATCTCCAAGGTCCAAATGATTGACATTGCGTTCATTCCTGAGTATTAATACTCGGGGATGTATTTAACCTCTTCGATGATCGTATTCTTCGTAGAACTGTTGGATTAAGGCGCGGCCAGATATATAAACTATCTTTTCGTCAGCAATCGGGTCTAACCTGAATATCAACGGAGTTTTACCTTGTTCTTCTCGGGTTAAACAATGGATAGGATAGGAACGTATTCCAATTCTTGACTATTCCGAGGTCGAGCGGTCTTTCACCAGGTTTCAATGGGTGAACTTCAATAATTGAGGTACCTGACGGCGTAGAGGTTGGAATGGCGACGAACCGGTAAGATTTCGACATACTTCGAGACGATGTGGGTGGTAAAGTCGACAAGGTAGTTTCACCGCGTAGAATTCTTCTGAGAGTAAACGCGGCAAGAACCTCCAAAACAGCATTCAGTCCATGAAATGTACAAGGAGGTCACCCAAAGCTCACCAATGCGAAGATGGCAAAAATCGAGGTCAAGCCAACAATCACAACAACACGAAAATGAGGTTGGTTAATGATTTGGTTGTTAGTCGAGTCCAAGTTATCTCGCGCCTCTTTAAGAATGCGGTATCCAATCGCAGTACCAATGAAATAGCGACCGAAAGGGCCTCCGAAAAAGATCCAAGCTGGGGTCCAGTTCCACCAGGTTTCTTTCGCCCACTCATCCGTTCTTGATACCAGTAGTGCAAGACTGATTTGATCGAGAAGTTTCGAGGCAATAGGCATAACTCCAACGATGAATCCAAGAAATACGAGAGATAGCATGAGGACAAACGCTTTGAGTCTTGGAAGAGTGACGCAGTTACCGACCTAAAGTAGAACATGGAGGAGTTTACTCAGAGAAGAGAGCTCAAGTGCATACCCATGGGCAGTGATGGTCAAAGTCAGACCTGCAGGCGCCGCAGACAGAACAGTGATGCGTTCTGGGAGGCTTCCATTGGCCAGCGCAAGAGCCTCGTTCGCAGGTGGCGAAATCGCCGTGGATGTTGATGCATAAATAAGGCTCAGTCAATTGATATTTGTCTGGTAGAGGGTAACGTGCAACACCATGGCTTTTCCGGAATGAAGAAAGGTGAATATAGAGAAAGGCCACAGATAACAGTAAAATGTTGACTGCTACCAAGTAGCAAACTGCTCAAAAGTTTCCTAAGAACTTGCAAGCTTTTCAACGGACAAATATACCTCCATTTCGATATCTTTGCTGACTGCTAATCATCCAATAGACTTAATGTCATTTTAGTAGCATTGCGCAAATTATTCAACATGAAGTCGACCCACGACCAATATGAAATGTACAGAGATGCCAACTAGACCTACGAAGCTCTCAGAATGGTGCTTTTGTTTATTTTGGTTCACAGAGGTACTTACAGGAGGAGGGCTAAAACAGAGCTCTGGATTAAAGTTTCCACAAACACCAAGGCCGCCATGCCCAAGGCAATTGCGAGAGACTCAGAGAGCCTGGGAGAGGCCACAGTTGAAAGCAAGGTTGCGGGAAATCCCGGAGTATTCGCACAGCAGCCTAACGTTCATGTACACAACATGTACACAGCACGCTCAACTATCCAATCTGCTTCATGTCTCAATAAGAATTATCACTCTTCTGATCCATCGGTCATCGTCCACTTGTGAACTCAGTACATAGTTTAATTTAACTGGCACGTAATGAACGTATGGTTCCCTTCAGTCTCAATGTTGAGCTGTTGTTCTGAGCTGTTTTTGGCCACTCTAGCGGGTTTGACGGCACACCTAGTTGATGTGGACACAGCCTGATATACTGATACAGAGCGCCACACACTTGGGCCGCGCCCAAGCCATTCTTTGTGTTCACCATTCATAGGGAGCAACTTTTCGATGGATCCCGTCTCTGTAACTTGCTATCACTCTTGCAACAGCGCTGAAGGAACTCCTCGAACTTGGAATCAAACTCAAAGAGTTCTACGATCGGGTAAAGTCCACCTTGCTATCTTATCTCATTGAATATTATCTTATATATTTGTAGGTTGCCAACAACAACCAAGAACTGGTTCAACTTGCTGAACAAATCCCTCTCGACTTTGAGAAGCTGGGAGGCTGTATAATCAAAACTCAACCGATCTGGAGGAGAGGACTGTTTTGAGAGAGGCAATTGGAAAACTTACTCAGTAAGCTGTTTGCACTGATGTCGCTTTTCAAAACACCATAATATTTTCTGTGTAGAACTATAAAGGAAATTAATTCCAAGCTACAGGGCCTCAAATTGGATCGCCCCAAGCGCGGAGTCATCTTCTGGACCAAATCCAAAAAGCCTCAATCAAAGCATGAGGTCGAACGTGACATTCGGGCCCTGAAAGCGGCCATTTTCAATTGCCACCAATACATTCAAGTATGTTAATCCATGACAAGTAGTTATATTTCGCCCTCACGACTTTTAGACCTTTGCCGCCCTACGGATAGAACCAGGAGTTGGCGAGATTTTAGTGACATCTCGGCAAACACTAGAGACATCTCAGCAAACGCAAGCCGAAGTAGCGGAGATGAAGCTTCAGCTTACTTCTCAGATCGCCCCTTACCTTCAGATGTTCTATGCAACCTCAGTGCTTGCAACTCTCAGGATGGTACAGACTTGACGCTCTCCAAAGAAGCTGTTGAAATCATGCGACCTATTGTCAATGTCTCTTCATCCCAAGAACACAACTGCCAGCTAGCATCGGGGTTGACCTCCTACGCCTGTTGTCTATCCAGTTCTGTGAAACTTCATGAAGAGGCACACAGGGTAATTTCCGAAAGGTTAGAGATATAGGAAACTGTACTGGGGCAGGACCCAAGGATTAAATTCGAGCTCCAGCAAGAGCCATCAAATGCATTTGTCAAACAGAAAGCTGCAGGCTCCAGTCTCGATCAACCCGCCGCGTCTAACGTTGATTTTGACCTTAGAGGGTTCGATGCCAATCTTTGGGGCTATAGCGAAGTCTTACAAGAAGCCTCAAGTATTGAAACGAAGCTTGGCCTCCATGAAAAAGCCAAAGTTCACCTCCTCAAATCTACCAGCTACATCCGTCACCTTACCGCCAGAGACCAATGTTGAGACCCAATTAGCATCGTGTTTGGAACAACTTGCAATGCTCGACTACAGCGTTATGCCGGTAGATGAAGCGCTTTTTTATGTCGATGAAGCACTGGGCATCCGACGAAGAATGTGCAGATATGACCCAAAGCACTACACTTCTCACGTCTTCCGCTGCCTTACTTTCAAAGCAGATATTCTCAGATCAATCGGAAAGACGGATGAAGCGCACAAGACTCTTTTGGAGGTTGTCCAGTTCGATATGCAGGCAGTCGACCAGATCAAAGTTGCCAACTCTCTCATCCACGCATCCAACAGTTTATCTCGCATTGGTCGGAAGGACGAGGCAATCCTCCTACGAGTTCGGACGGTGGAAATCTACCGCATCTATACTAAAAAAACCCAATGCACATCAGGCAAATCTGCAGCTTTCTCTTGCTAACGACTACAAATCCAGAAACCGAGTTGACGATGCCATCGGAGCAGCTGATGCCGCATTCCAATAGTTCTTGGTCCTCGCACTCAAAGCACCCTTTGCGTACACTCACTCGCTTCAGAAAAGTCTCTCAGCATGGATGAACCTCGCTACTTTATCAAATCACAACAGAATTAATGAAATCCTCGATCCAGTTCGAACAACGTTTAACAATTATGAACTTCTCGTCCAACGCGACACCGCTCTATTTAAAGTCTATCACGGCCTCATGATCGGTGCAGTGTACTGCTCGGATGACTCTAACGTTACGGTTGCACTCAGTGTCGATGTTGTTGAACGACTCCGCACTCTCAGCCAGGTTCATCCCAAAATCGTAGGACCGCGGCTGCTAGGGTCGTTGTGGTACCATGGACGTCTTCTTGCATCATTTGATCGCCTCAAAGAAGCGGCAAACTGGTTGGAAAGTCATGGTAATAAATACTCTGAACTTGTAACAGCCGATGTGGAGATTGGCCAATGGTACATTCATTTACTCCTCAATCTTGCCGAGGTTTTAAAGGACCAAGGCGATCTGGACCGAGCAAAAGCGATCCTCAGACGTGCTGCGGAGACCGGAAGAAGCTTTTCTGGCGCTGTTAACTATAACACTGCTTTCCTTATGTGTGTCGCCGTGTCACACGAGGCAGGCATTGAGAACTGTTTGGGAGACAACACGTCTGCACTCAAACTCTGCAAACAGTCGCTCTCAAGTGCTCGATCTAACCTACGAAATACTAGCATCGCACTTTTCCAACTTCAACATTCAAAACTCCTTACGGCTGATGAAGAACATGGAGAAGCATTGTTGGAAGCTCGAGAATCTGGGAACATCATCACGAATGCATCAACTACGAGTTGTTCGAGATCGATAAATATCAGCCCTTTTGGCCATCCGAGTTTCTACGAACCTGGGCATCATGTCTTGCAGATGAAGAGGACCTTGCTCAAGCACTTGAAGTTGCAGAACAAGGTGCGAAAGAAGCCAAGCGAGTCGAAAGGGTGAACCGTACAAATTCATATCTTCGAAAATTATCAGAGAGTTATCATACCCTTGCTCTTTGGACATTTGGCTGCACACAACTCTTCTCGGGACTCCAGGAAGACGCTCTCAAGTCCTTGGAAAAATCAAAAGAAATATGGAAGCGAAGGGTTGAGGTTAGGAGATTCGATCTTCGAAACTTGGCCCTCACCCTTTGGGCATTGGGTTTCGCCTACCGCCTACTTGAACGACACGACGATGGCTCATCCGCTCATCTGGAACTCAAAAAGCTGATTGATGGGCTCAAGGATGCGGAGCCCACGATGCATGGCGTTATTACGGTGGCGCTTAAGCAAGAAAGTCGTCGGCCGGCTTGGGTACGATTCTTGTAGAGCGTTAAGGAGGAATGCGGTCATTTGACGGGCTCCGTACCCAAGAACAAATCTAATTTGATTACGCTTCCTTTTATAATCGTTCATGCCCGTTTCCACTTTTTCAATTTTTTTGATAGTAAGTTAGCTGTTTGAGAAATCTGGACTCTTGTAGGCCATAAGTAGTCGCTTGAGGGTTGAGTACTTTGCCGCCAAATGGTTCCCGAGACTGAATGCGTAACCACCGAGACTATTAATTATAACTAGTGATCGCCATATGGATATACTCGCTGTTCTTTGATACAGCAGTGCTTGCTCTTAATTCCCACAAACTTCGAAAGGGACCTCTTTGTTTCGAGCTCCAAAGGCAGGGATTGCAGGGTGGCGAACGGCTACTGTTACCCAGATGATCTTTTATCAGGGACTTATATTTTACATACTTGCGTAAGAGTTTTTCATCTCATCACGGAGACGATGCTGGTTTTTGAGGTATGTAACTCCTCGGGAATTGCATACAGGTCGTGTTCCTACTTTTAAACTTGAATTTTACATCGATCGTCACTTTCTCCATTATCTCGACGTGAGTCTATAATAGGTGTCGAGTGCAATCGTATACCTTTATTCAACTGGTGTTATACTGGATTTTTGCTTGTCGCGCCGTGCGCTCCTTAGCAAGAAACCTATGTACTTAATCGACGTCCCATTAAGTAAGTACTTCGTAAGTTTACTCAGATAACAATCGCTCGTGTATTATTTACCATTTCCCTAGCATTAGAGGCCTTCCTGCCGGCACACGAGCCCCAGTCCACAGGCATAGAATAGATATTGCAATAGGTTGGCCGAGAATTATTAGCCAAATAATGAATATGGGAATAAGGTTTTGAATGCACAAGCCTCCGATGTCCCCAGGAGATTATCGTCAGTTTTAGTACTGTTGAGTCAGACTGTGCCGTCGATAACGACAAACCGGTCGGCGATTATGGAGTGGCTATTCAAAGCTGTTCACCGAATAACGACAATTGATGCCGTGATGCCTGAGCTTGATGTATGCTAACACCCATAAATAATCGGCGCATCTAACCTCCTTCCTTCACTATCCTCATCTACAACGACACTCAGAATTTACATATGATATGCTAACATTTCCAGCGACCAACTGGGATAAAGCATTCATAGCTACAGGTGTGCTGAGAGGCCCTAGAAATGCTGCGCTTGGCCGATGTGCGAGCCAAATTACACCTCGCCTCTATCTGTCCGACTATTGGTCAGCCCGAGATGCTGAAAAGCTTCAAGCGCTAGGCATAACTCATGTGTTGTCCGTCATGGATATCGTACCTCAAATTCCTGAGATCATTCCTGCCAGTCAGCGATTGCACATTTCCATCCAGGATGTGGCGAACGCTGATCTGCTCAAGCACTTGGAAACCACTACAGCGTTTATCGTGGCAGCCTTGGATGAGAACCTGACAAACAAAGTGCTGGTATGGACTCCTCAAGATAAACTTACAATATTAACCTAATTCTGTACTTCTTCAGGTCCACTGCATGATGGGAATTAGTCGGAGTGCCACCGTCGTGTGTGCCTACCTTGTCGCCACTACAGAAATGACAGCAGCCGTTAGCATCTCTTATGTTCAAGAACTCAGGCCAGTGGTGTGCCCTAATCTTGGGTTTCGACAACAGCTAGAGGATTATGGGACTCGATTTGTCAAACAAAAACCTCGTCCCTCTCAAATCGTCGTCTTTCCCGAAGGACTCAAACTGACGAGCATTGCTGCAAGGATTCGGAAACTCAAAGGGATCAACTCGAAAGGATCAATAGAGGCCCCGAATCCTGCCAAAGCAGTGACTTGAGGATGTGTGGCAGGAGGGTTTCAATTTTAGCGGAAGTTTATCTTCACATTCCCGGATGCACAACGTATAATATCAAACTCAATCATAATGCAAATTATAGGGCGGTCATACACTTTTTTGTATCCAAATGCCTCTCTTTTAACCATCTTAAGCCCGGTCGGCCCAGAGTATTTGCTTGGGTTTTAGATGGCCGCGATAAACATTAAATAATCGGCCGAATATTGTGCGGAAGATCGCCCTTTCGACATAGTCCTCATATCATGTTTTGCTGTAAGATACTCATCACGACGGTGGAGAAAACCCAGGACTGTCTGGCGGCGTACTCGGAGGGCGCTGAAGTAAATCCGGACTTCAAAGATCCGGATTCAAGTCTAAGTCCAAATCAAAGACCTGTGGCTGAGGTGCACGGAGGTCATGGCGATATGGATTTGCCCCTGGTATGTTTTGTGCCTGGTCAATTTTAGGAGAGGCAGTGGGCGCTAAGGTTAATCAAAATCAGAAGATCATTCAAAATAAAGATTGATGACCTCACGTCGTCCAATTGAGTGAGTTTCACCGAGAAGACCAAGAGGTGCTTCAGCATTCAGGCGACCTCTGCGCATTTTCTCTTCGTTTGGAAAGGGAGGGAAAAATAGAGGTGGTGGTGGCTGTCCTGGGAGCGAGAGATCTGGCATGTTAGGGGGTGCTGAACTAAAGGCACTCAGGCTTTGTGCATATGCAAGTAGTTCTGGATAGGGTATAGAGGCTGCTCTCCAGCTGTTAAAATTGATGGACCGTGTAATTGAAGATAGGTCTACCTTTCTTCGCAGCTTCAACAGCTTTCAGTCTTTCGTCTCCTTCTTCAATAATTTCTTCTAGCTCGGCCTTGCCTGTAGCCAGTTCTGTACAGATAGCTCGCCATTTGGCCTCCAACTCCAAAATCTCTGTCTCTAACGCATCTATCTTTCTTTGTTTGGTTTGGTGAATATGGGCCAAATTTATTGCTGCTGCGAGAGCCTTATCGCACTCTATGAAAGCCGACAGAGGAGGCATCGGTGGCGGCTTTGTGTTTGGAGGAGAAAGAGATAGAAAAAGGATTTGTGCCAGTGCCTGTAGTTCATTCAGAGGAGTGAGTAAGGTCGTGGACATTGAACGATTTCCTTCCATTTTTCCTAGATCTTGAAAGATGCCTGGTACAGTCTGAGACATTACGAAGAGAGTATTACAATAGGCAGTCCTTGAAGTACCAGATATCTCGTGCTTGCTCCAGCTCAAGTCAAATGTGCAAAGAGTTCATGAACACTCATGAACTTTAAGCAGACAGATCATTTTGATGTTTGGCAATGTTCTTCCTTCCAAATATGAAAGCATCCACAGGCGCTCACCGCCAACGACAAGTCAGGTACTCATCGTTCCTGATTTTCACCTATGACTTTATACCATGCCAACGTTTAGAACACGACGCGCCGACGTATTATACCCGGAGGACCAATATGAGCTGACTGAGGATGGCCGGGTACCTGTAACTTATCAACGGACAGCAAAATATCAGGATGGTAATACAATCGACTGGCTTCACGAAGAGGACCTAGAGCGAGAGCGGCATCATGCATTACAGTCACAGGCAGGTACAAGAGGGGTGCTACTACCAGCACTAGACTCGGCAAAGATGTGGTTTATTGTGATTGCCACTGGAGTGGCGATTGGTTTGGCAGGCGCCTGGCTGGATGTTCTAGTAAAGTGGTGCGTTGTATGTTTACTGGGTTAATCACTGGCTTGACGAATGATGTTGAACGAATAGGTTGAGCGATCTACGAGAAGGCCGATGCTCCCATGGTTTTTTCTACAACTCGAACGCTTGCTGCACAGGACTGGATCGTATGCACCGGTTCAAACCTTTTATGCCAGCTTTGATCATGAATATTTTCTAAACAGCGGGTGAAATATGTCACGAATGGCAGACCTGGGGAGAGGCCTTCAACGTTACTTCAATCTTTGGAAGCTCACTACTACAAGCTACAATATATGTTGTACTCGCCGTACGTTGACCATACAAAACTTATGGGATAGACTTGGCATCTGAGAAATTGTGATTCTTTCAGGTAGTCTTCGCTGGAAGTGCAGCCACGATGGTTGTAACATATGCTCCCCAGTACGTCGCTTTGGAGAACTTCCAAATTGCTTGGCCTCATGTGCTATCTTTCTACAGGGCTTTTCATACTGGAAGTATGTCAACTGATTTATTCTTCCTATCACCGGCCATTGAATTTTCTTCTTAAGTTCCTGAAATTAAAGCAGTGCGTGACGCAGTTTCACTTGAGTAGGCTTTTACTAATTCATTGCCAGATTCTCGGAGGATATGTTTTTGACGCTTTTCTCTCTCCATGGACGCTGCTGATCAAAGCTCTGGGGCTGGCACTAACAGTGGCTTCGGGCTTGTCACTGGGCAAAGAGGTAAGCGTTTCATTAAACCCGCCGTCCAATCAGCCTTACATCTTCTGCAGGGACCTCTTGTACATGTTGCGTGCTGTATGGCCTTCTTTCTCACTCGATTCTTCAAAGAATTCCGACACAACGAAGGTAAGGTTGCCACATGAATGATGTTTGCGTGCTCTCACACTGTATTTAGCTCAGAAACGAAGGTTGTTGGCAGCGGCGGCGGCTGCAGGTGTTTCGGTCGCTTTCGGGAGTCCACTTGGTGGTGTTTTATTCGGCCTTGAAGAACTGGACGCTTTCGCCAGCGAGTCAGATGTTATATGGAGAGGTTTTGTTGCCTCTGCTGTTGCAGCTGTTGCATTACAATGGGTTAACCCATTTTCAACTGGAAAACTTGTTTTATTCCAGGTAACTTTCGTATCAGACGCTTGGCGTGCTTTCGAACTGGTTAGCTTCTACTTCTTCGTTTCGTCCACAAGCTCATTTCGTTGAAAAGATTCCCTGGCTCACACTCGGCGTAATCGGAGTATGATATTTCGTTGCAAAATGGCAGTACCACTGACTAATGTGGGCGTAGGGCATCCTGGGCTCTCTTCTCATTCGATTGAACGTTGAAATCGCTTTGTACCGGCGGAATAGCGTGCTTCGGGACTGGCCAGTGCTCGAGGTTGTCTGCGTGAGCGCGTTTACTGCGGCTGTATGCTATCTGGTACGTCCAGGGATTCTCGCTCGATGCCTTCCATGTACCATCTTAATTCCACTTCTAGATTGTGTTTGCGCGGTATGTCGCTTTTCTTTACCACAACATCAACCACGACCTCATGGTATTCTCGTCAGCGTGCAAACTTCTGAGTTAGTGGCAAACCTCTTCCAAGAATGTGATCCCACAAAAGGAGATTACCATGGGCTGTGCAAGTAAGTTTAACCTCTGCAATATTTAGCAGCTCGCTGATGATCGAATGTGTTCAGCCCAACAGCTACCGGACAGAATATCTTTCTTCTCTGTCTGACTGCTGTTCTCAAAATTGTCTTGACTGCGTGGACGTTCGGCATGATGGTTGGTTCCAAGTGATCCGATTTCCAACCTACTGGTCCTTAATTACTACCCCAACAGGTTCCAGCGGGAATCTTCCTTCCGACAATCGGGATTGGTGCATGTTTAGGAAGGGCTATGGGTCTTGTCATGTTCGTCTCGAGCGCACCAGTTTTGTTTGATCGATCAGCCTCATTTCTTTCACAGGCAAAGCCTTTATCGCGCCTACCCAATGGCCTGGATTTTCCAGTCATGTCCACCCGATCCCTCTGTCCGATGTATTTCTCCTGGCTTCTACGCTGTTATCGGTGCATCTGCAATGCTCGGCGGTGTTACCAGGATGACGAGTAAGTCTATTGCGGCGTCGATGGACCATCCTTAAAATACTCATACATGAACCCTCTTATAGTTTCATTGGTAGTTATTCTATTCGAGGTACTATTTCAAACTCATCTCTCATTCTATTCCGCCTCACTGACAAACACGCGCTTCGTTCTAGCTTACAGGAGCTTTATCGCATGTATTGCCTATTATGATCTCCGTCATGACGGCCAAGTGGGTCGGAGATGCTCTCGGGAAAGATGGCATCTATTCTGTGTGGATTGCCATGCGCCGCTACCCTTGGATTCCGCCCGTTGAATACAGAGACAGAGGAGAGACAGGGGCTAATATAATGAAGCCACTCTCCGAAATCATTGTCATCGAAGACTGTGTGACTACGGTCAAGGATCTGAAGGCACTTCTGGTGGAGCACTCATTCCATGGATTCCCTGTTATTGATAGCCATGGAGAATTTGTGGGGTATGCGACGAGGCAAGCACTAGCAGGAGGCCTAGGTAAAACCCCGATCTTGTCTCTTTCGATCTTTATCTTATAGATTCATACAGACCGTCTGCAGCTAGACCAAGACACTGATCGAAACAAGAAGTGCACTTTCTCCAAAAACCGCTCAAGGATCCCCGCCGACGAGAGGATAGACCTAGAATTTACTCTAGAAGACTCCATCATCCAATTGCGCAAAGAGGTTCCACAAGAGTTGGTTGTGAATGTATTCCAGAAGCTTGTGAGCATCTCTTCGGCTACTTTGGCTCCATAGCTAAGAAACCCCATAGAACCTACGACAGATTCTCTTCACGCATTCTGGCAAGCTTGTAGGATTAGTGACGAAACGAGACATCGTCAATTTGATGACCGCTCATTTCCCCCACGATGCTGCGTTGGCTGACCCTCCACAAGTTCCTCATCGATAGACACCTCCACTTCAGTATACCTTAGGCACATGCACTATATATTTTCAGGGTATTTATGCTAATTACTGGGAGATTCCACAGATTGTCAGAAACAATCCGTAGCGAAATAAAATCCAATTGCTAGGTTCCTCTATCGTGCGTCAAATGCAAAGGGGATGAATCCTGGTAGTCGAGATGGTACCAAATGAAATAAACAGTAAAAGAGATGCGGAGAGATATGTGAAGAAGCGGTTGATGGAGGACTCCTCACTATATATCCTCGTCTGAGTAGTCGTAGTCGTCGTCGTCGCCGTTCTCTTCTTCTTCCATAGATTCTTTTAGCTGGAAAGGACGTTAGCCATCATATGTCAGATAACCACAACTCAGACATACGAGTTCGACCAGCTCGTGGCATTCGCTTAGATTGGCATTGATGATCCCTTGGCCCTCCGGAATCGATCCGTCCGTCCCAACAAAACGACCCTCTTTACGCATCGAGTCGATTTGAAAGAGGGCTAATTGATACTGATAAAAAAAGCCATCAATCACTGGTCACCGGTCACCAACCGATTAAAGAATATTTACTGGGTACAAATCTCGCGCATTGAAGGTTCCACCATATTTTAATACTTCGTTGAGGCATTTCTTGATCGTTGTAAGTTTGTTTGCCTTTATAAGTAGTTAGACGTTATCGTGGCATAAAAAATGGTAAACTCACGATAGGCATCAGCTCCTCTGAGACCGGCTCACTGGACGAGAGCAGACGATAAATGAGACCGTAACATCGGCGAAGAAGGTATAATAAAACCTAGAGCCTGTTAAGACAAGAAAAAACCTTGAAGGCTGTTGTACATACATATTGTCCGGGCGGTCTGTTATCCTCGGAGTCCACGAATTTACCATCAACGCGCATCTTATCAATTTCTTGGAGACTAAGAGAGTAGTTCCATAGATCTGTCTCGCGCAAACTCCATCGATGTGTCATAACGAGGCTTTCCAGCTCGGCACGTATTTCGTTTAGTCTGTCGTAGATTGGTTTCAGGGAGGAACCGACATTCTTGGAGTCCTCGTGTGCCTTGATCTCTTGGATAATGTCGAAGCATTCCTCCAAAAGTGAGCTGCAGACAGCTTGCGAAGCTGGCACAACGCCTCCGGGGCCCAAGAACTTTCCGTCAACTCGAGTGCTGTAGTAGGCCGTCATTGGAAGCCACAAAGCCAAGAGGATGTGATCGAGGCCAAGAGGGTTGGGCAGAATCAAATATCGCGGGGGCGGAAAGAAGTTCGACAGATATAAAAGAGATGGAGAGGATAGAATCACGCCAAGTTAAGCACGAAGAAGAGCCATGGGATTGGACGGATGGGGTACTCAACGATTCAATTTTTCGGAGCTCCTCCAGCAGCGGCTTGAGCTCGGCCTTTTGAGAGCCTTCCTTGGCAGCAAGGGCCACCAATTGCCGTCGGATAGTCACCAACTTCTGATGCACAGGTTGCAGTTCAGGTGACAGGACCGATAGTGAGTCCTGGAGCTGTTTCACAACAGCGTCTATTAATGACCATGGGAGATGACATTGTCAACGGGTGGGTATTCCGATGTGATATGAAATCAAGAAACATACCGGTCTCATTAAGTTGGCGTTCCAGAAGCTTGGTAATAGCCTTTGGATGCTTGTTGCTCTCAGCGTCTTGTTGGACAATCTGCCGTAGTTCCGCCAGCCTTTTATGAAACGGTGCGAGGTCAGTCTCATTGTAGACCGCTGACTCGTTCATGTGATTGAGGATTTGCTATTAGTGAGAGAAATAGTAAGATAAGCTTCAGATGCGTGAACTGGATGTCCGGTGCGTCATTCTCAGCCAGGTGGAAGATGATGAATCTCCGCCGGCTGCAGAAAATGTGGACCGGAATGTTAGGAACGACGAAAACGTGTACGAACTCTCATGGAAGCTATTTGACAATAAGTCGCAGGAGCATCTCGCGTCTTGCCAATCGTGAGATAGAAAAGGGATAGCAGGCTGAAGACATCCGCAAGGGTCGTGTCAAGCCTGTTGTTGTAGATGTTAACATCGCTCCGAACGTCGTTCAGCTTCGTAACTGTCCAAGGATAAGCCTAATAAGTCGGGTTTGGAAACACGGCCATAGCCTAAAAGGATAACCCACTCTGTTTGACAACTTGCTGATAAAGCTGGTTTACATCTGATGCCTTGATGAATTCTCCTCTGTCTTTCTTCAATGCAGTTAGTCTATTCCGAATTCTTTATCACATAGCTTGTTGTCAATGCTGAGACGCGAAACATGATGGTGTGAGCAACGCACTGAATAACATTCTCAAGAATGCCAAGTTCTGTTCCAAGTTTAATCAATATGGGAAGCCTTTCTGAAGGTGACTCATTTTACCTTCTTGAGGTACAGGAGCCATTGACAAAGTAGTAGTTCAAGCGTGAAATGAAAGAATAGTTTCTCGGGATGGATGACCCTCATCGATCACGTCTTCATCTGACCAAAGTTCGCACGGTTGCTCAATCTAATCTATATTAGCCCCTGTCCGACGAAAGCCCTTGGAATACCCTCTGTTGTTCTGCCACAGCTACTTGACGGAATGGAGCACGTTTCCAAAGTGATTTCGTAGTCTAGTTTTATTCAACTGTCTGTTGTAAAGGCTGAAACTGCTTTTACAGGTTATTGCCACCCGTAAGGCTCAGCTAGACAACGCAAAGGCTCGACTGGCAGCTGCAGAATCATCTGTTCGAGATGGAGAGATCAAACTCAGAGAACGCAGAAAAGAAGAAGAAATATTACAGAAGAAAATTGAGCTCGCAAAACAGTATAATCAAGCAAGTAAAGAACTTCTCCTTGTCCTTCAGAAACTCGACGGGTCGAAGAAAAGGTTCGTTCGACATAAGTATATGTTCGAAATCTAGTCACTTATTAATCGAGCTCTCTTCAAGGTTGGCCATTGTTGAAGATAGGTCAAAACGCGCTGAGTCAATTGTCCAGTCACTCCTATCCCAAGCGGAGGAATTTGAGCTAAAGTATCGGGTAAGTTTGAGGTACTTACTGCACGAAGTGCTTGACCGCTGAACGGTTGTTAATGCTAGGAAACGAAGAAGAACTATAACGATCTTCTGTATGACCTTAGCAGCATGGGCCTCAACTAATTCACCTTTTCTGTTCTGTTTTGTAGATTATCCTCGAGTAATATTAGATACCCTGCACGAAATGATTTATCGTGGCGCACTTAAACGCACCTCGAAAACTGGGCCAATGGTTCCAATTCAAGCAACGAAAATACTTATTCAGTCGGCGATCCGAGGATCTTGAATATAAGTAGATGGTCTATTTACAGAAGATACCGCTATGGCTGCTCTATGCATGCTAAATCAGAGGAAATCCAACGAGAATTCTGCAGGAGTCGATGAACACGTGCGACAATCTGATCGCCGAACAAAGCAGCCCTTGCCCGCCATCGCACCTACCCTATTCTGTAATCTCCCAGCCAGCCAGCGCACAACCTTTAACTTCAACTTCTCCCACCACTAAGCCTTCTTCAAACCCACCACAATGACCGACAGAATCAGAGAGGTAAGCTTGAGATAAATCATATGCTTTCAATACAGATAAACCTAATCTCGTTGATGTTAAACTTAATAGAAAATGACTCAGCTTCGTGGTGAAGCAGACGCCGCCATTGCGCGTGCAGAAGACGCCGAGAAGAAAGTAAAGCTCTTAGAACAGGAACTCCTCTCCAAAGAGCAAGAGAACAGATCTTTAACTCATCGTTTGGGGCTGTTGGAAGCAGAAAACGAGAAAGCCGAGGCGAAGATCCAAGACTACAAGACAAACTCTTCCGACTACGATTCCAACAAAACAAATGCTGATAACCTGTCTCGAAAAGTTCAGTTGCTTGAGGAGGAGCTTGACAGCGCCGAAAAGAACCTGAAGGAGACCGTTGAGAAGTACGTTCAGACTTCTTTTGACCCCTATGACATTCCACAATCTTATGCTTAATGGCGATGCTTCATCACAGGTTGAGACAAGTAGATGTTAAAGCAGAGCACTTTGAGAGGCAGGTTACACGAGCAGAGCAGGAACGTGATGCTTGGGAGAAGAAACATGAGGTGAGCTGGCTATCCATTCCCCATCCGCAATCGTCGGGTCGCCCATTCCCCAGCTTATGATCATAACACTCATCATAACTCTATTCTCTTCTTTAGGAGGTTAATGAGCGCTACAAGAAAGCTCAACAAGATCTGGAAGAACTGGAGAAGAGTATGAACGATATTTGAAAGGTTCATTCGTCTCTCGTTAAATTAGCGATGATGTTTCTCTGGTAGCTTCTTCCCAAGCAATACGCTGGTCGCTAAACTTCACGTAGTCATTCTATCTAATTCAAGCTGTTATTTCGGATTCAGATCTCAGAAATCAAACATGCATTCAACTGTCACTACCCTTCAGCAACCTCAATCTCGATTACTCGATTTTATGATCACTTCTGATCCTTGAAGCTCAGCGAAACTGAGTTGACACAGTGACGTTCATCCGCTGTAAGATCACGATAAGATATCTGCGTTCGCCTTCAGAACCAAAGGACGTACTCGGTGTCGGGAAGCCTTCTCCTTTGAACACATGGCCAAGATGGCCTCCACAAGCTGTACAAGTGATCTCAATACGCTTGGTCCCCATAGAGTTATCTTCATGTCGAGAAACTGCGCCTGGAATGGCATCGAAGAACGCCGGCCAGCCGCATCCGCTCTAGATAAATGATCTCATCAGTTCCATGTTCTGGATAGAGGGACCACAGCAAAGACTCACATCGAACTTGGTAGTGCTAGTATATAAAGGAGTATCACATCCTGCGCAGGTGTAGACGCCAGATTCTTTGTGTTTATTGTATTCTCCAGTTCCAGGTCGCTCCGTACCCTTCTCACGAAGGACCCTAAACTACAACTCGACAATCAGCCAGACACCGTCATGATAGCTGGACCATGCATACCTGCTCTGGTGAGAGGACGGCCTGCCACTCTGCTTCAGACTTCTTGATTGTGTTCGACATGCTCCTAGAAGGCAAGTATAGATGTTTGGGGGTGATGAAAGAAAGTGTGTTCGAGTTCAAGTACAGAGTGTGTTTGAATCTTGTCTTGGTGCTCGCAGTATTTATACGAATGACCCTCTGCAAGGCAGTACGGGCATTCAGCATACGATTTGTCAAATATATACACTCGGTTCAAGATTATTGCAGCGACCAGCTCGTCGGGGTTTGAGTACAGTCAGCTTGACATAGGAATACCGCATCCACGTGACAGCGAGGATAGCATCGCACAGTTCTTAGTAAAACCTGTGGAAGATAACACTAGATAACATGACTCCAGAAGAAATATCAGTTTTAGTTGTAGAAATGGGTTTCAGAAACATATATATTCTCTTGGGTATATATGAAGAGCGATCAACAGATGTCCTGAACTACCTTGAATAACCAGATAATAATCCATGCCAATCCGAATGTACCAAAGTTCAAAGAGGATACGCGCAGCCGATTGCTTGAGTTCATTAACGGTGCGGCACTACGTATTGCTTTCGCAATGCAATCATAGATTTGCTGCTCCCCACCGTTGAACTTCGGCAGTGAACTATCAACTTGAAGAAGCGAGTTTCCCGTTGCATAAGTGGCGGAGTTGTTGTACGCATCCAATGTAAGTGCTATTGTCGAACCCCGGAAGTATTGTATGACTTGTTCAGGTTGAGGGTTGGCGGGTCCTGAGATGTTGTTGAATGTATAAGGTATTACGAACGGCGTTGCGCCTTCCGATGCATTGCGAGATAGAGCGTAAGGATAAGTGAAAGATGTGTTGGTGTATAATGTGAAATACTGCGAGCAGTCGATGTTGACATCTTCAATTAGAGATAAAATAGTGGTGTTGTCTGAGAGGATGCGAAAAGTGGTAGAGTTGGACGCTGGGAAAGTAGCATACGCAAGCGCACCACCTGGTCTGGTCGAGTTGTCGGCTTCGCCGTACTAATAGATAAACAATCAGTCGAATTATACGAAGATGAACAATAATATGCACCAACCTCTCCTCCGCCTGATAGGTATGCAGCACCCGCGACGCTGCTGCCAACGCCGACCGGCCAAGCAATTGGCCAGAAAACGTAAGGAAGGTCGCGACCGGCTGTTCCCCGTGCTTCACCTAGACTCTCGCTACCGTATGTCCTATAGATTGCGAGTAAGCCTTTGTCACTCAAAGAGAGCAAGATGACTACTAACTTTGTTCCAGTGATCTCTGAGCGCTTGCCTCCCCCAGCCTCCCTCCCAGCGAATGGTTGAGCATCTGGAATAGTCTCAGAGTGCGTCTGCGGGTCTCCATAGGTGGTCACGCTGCTATACTGAGGATATGGTGTTCGGATTGACTTCACCTGAGGTGGCTTTTCTGTGAGACTGAGAGGCTTGTCTTTGCCCCCTCGGCTGCTCTTACCGCCACGCGCTTTGCGTTTGGTCAAGGTATTCCCTTTGCTAAGGAAGGGAACGTACATCTTGACACGAAAAGATTTACAAACTTTGCCATGAGCTGGAGAACTCACCAACTTATATATCCTTCAGAACATCATTCCGCGAACCATAATGAGCTATGCTCAAGGCACGCCTACAAGGTCCGGAAGGCGAGGCGGTACTTTCAATAAGGCCTGGGAGAAGCAGAAAGTACACAGAGGACATGCTTCTTTTAGCTATTGAAATCATGCCGGAAACCCAGTACGACATCCAGTTATTGCCACGAGTCGTTGACGTCGAGTTCATAGTATGTTAGTTGCAACAGCCCGTTGTCAATCGTTTCCGAATTCAAGTACAATGATTATGCCAAGAGGACAGAATGCCATTTGGATGCAAGAAAACAGTCCAGGCATAATATGGATGCACAGCCAGCAGGTATACTAGAAGTGTCATTGGTGTGCGGAAACCGGCACTCTGTCGACATTTGTACGACGGAAACTCGATTTATCCTGCATCGAATCTGAAGCCTTATAGTAAGTAACATCGAAGCGAAGTTGAAAAGGGGGTTGGCTCGCCATTATTCGATTTATATTCCATTACAGTAGATGATGGTAGATTAAGAACCTTGCGGAGGGTATCTCTGATAAATTTGAATTGTAATTAGCACGGGCCGAGTCTAAGGGATGAGAAAACGTACCTAATTTGCTCCCTTAACTTTACATCTCCGTCCACCCTGTTCCATAGCGATACAATATCCTCATTCTGTCGTACACTGATAGTACAACCACAGATCTCGGGCCATTCCATGGAATTATCTTCTCCTTCTTCCCCGCTAACCGCTGATTTATACGGGCTGTGGCATTCGTCGAATTGGTCTCCTACAATGGCCATGACGAGGTCTTCCCAGAACCGATCGGCAATGCCTTTCTTTAGGCGGATGATCCACTTGCCACCAGTAATGTTAAGAGGGTCCTCCCATATCGGACGACGAATACCAGAGTGAAAGAGTAGGTAATCAGTTGTAGGTTGCAAAGAAGAAGGAGGTGCTAGATGTGTCCACAACGACCAAAAAGATTCGACCTGTTGACGTATCGTCAGTAAGCTGCATGGGCAGTGGCTAAAATTGACGAACCGAGCTGAAGGCCGATATCTTTTTGATACCTTCTTCATAACTTATAATTTTATTTCCCGGCGTACGTTGTTGCCTAAACCAAAATACCCAGCTAAAGAAAGATCGGCGAAGTCAGAACGGATACAATCCTCGACACGACAAACACCACGAACATACGTGTTTCGCAAAGGATGGACGTGAACAGATGTCACAGAAGATGGTGTAGATGTAGCCGTAACGTCGGCTTGAGATGTCGCCACTGTTGTCGAAAAATGCTTGGAAGGGATACGCCTTGGTACCTGCGCTGCGGTCCCTCCTGCCCCATTCCCCTGCGGCAAAACAGGCGGTGCTGCTGGAGGATTTACGCTGCCATTTGAGCTATTCGCAAGGAAACGAGACGCAGAGTGGTTTGAGAAATAATTGGACATTTTTCTGGAGTTTTGTTTGTAGTTTTCGTTTGGCGTTGGTGGTACAGTTGGAAGAAGTGATCGTTACGTAATTCACTTGCTCCTTTCTTCCTCTCCTCCTGCATGAGCCAAGTCTGATGAAGCTCATGCTCCGCCCTGAATGGCGCCTGTGGCCGTTGTCTTCGTTCTTGGGGCTGCTGGACTTGAAGACAGGTGTAACAATGGCGATATTGTTTGCAGTGAGGTTCTTCATTGTCGATTCTAGAGTTTTTGTAGCTAATATTGGTCAACAGCTTGTGAATAAGGTCGCAGGAGTGTACGGTATAATTGCCGTGTTGACGGGTGCTGGAGGATCTTTTGCACAACTCAGCCTTTATATCTACTCGGTCGTAACGCTGATTGTGCTTGTATGGGGCTTGCGCGCCGTCCAACAGGCGTGTATTTCTCCTGCCAAACGTGCTCGGTGTCCGCAGTTGCTTACTCTTACTCTAGGAAGAAGCCAAAAAGACACTTTACTTCGCGCATTTTTACGCCGTGGATCACATCTTCTCTACCTCGTGGACCGTCTTCTTTGCTATGGTTTGGTGGTTATGGACGCCTCACGATGGACAACGTCAAGCTAACTCGCCTGCTCAAGAAGCTCTGGTGGTATTGGCAAATATTACGCAGCATCTCAGTCCGGAGGAGCGCAGGGATGCTGCTGTAGCCATATGGAATCACGAAAAAGGTCTTGCCGCTGCTGTGATCGTCCTTTCATGGTGTTTCAAGGTCAGTCTTACTTCATTCCGTTCAAACGCGGCCTTGTTCTCAGACAACTGGCCTTTCTAGCTCTACTTGGGTCTAGTTACCTACTCCTACGCGACCCATCTCCGAAAAGGCTCTTTCCGCGGACTACCCCTCTCCAGATCAACCTACGGTGCATCTAACTCCAACTCACACATCGCTTACGACGCGCTGGCCGACGCCGAGGACGATGATGTAGAAGATTTCTATCGTGTTCCGCTTCGTTCACCAGCAGCCACTAGAGGAGGACATCGTCGGGGAGGCAGTACGGGTGGCAATCACAAACCCCACCATTCCACCTCTTCGGTTACCAGCTTCGCCGATTTCGTAAGTGCGCCTGGGAGACCAGGATCTGCGCGGAAGAAGGGTGGATTCGGAAGTGTCAGCCATCCGAGGGAACTTGGAATTGATGAAGAGGTGCTATTCGATGAAGATGAGGCCACATATGCCGCGTCGACCTCGTCAAGAGGGCACTCAAAACCTGGAACAGAGAGCACGCTCGCGACTAGCGATGAAGAACGCACGATTGGTGGATAGATATCTTAACTAATCTGGATTTAGTATACTCACCCTCACATACAATACTCTAATACGACATTTGTAGCTATCGCCATTCGTTTTGCTTTCTGATCGCGCCTATTCACCCCATCTCGCTCGTTCCGCTGTTATAAACTGTGTCATTCATATACCAAATACATTTTCATCTGGCTCTCTCGTCGCCGCGTATCTAAACCTTTCGTGTGAGTCGCCTCTCTGTTTTTATCCCACAGCGGTAGGTTCTCGGGGAATTCACTTACTTTCTCCTGGTTAATTATGCTTCGACGACCATCAAGCTGTATGGTAGTTCCTTCTTGAAGCAAACGTTGATCATCTAAGATATGGCTGCTATCGCACCACTCGACTTTCGCTGGGGTGTCATATCTACTGGCAATATCGCCACCAAATTTGTCAAGGTGTGTGCCACAACTAAATTGCTATCCGGGTGTTCTATCTGACAAGCGTTATAATCATCATCAAGGATCTGCTTGTGGATCCATCCACGTACGGCCAACTTTTCCTATTCAAATCGAACACACCGCTTACGGCGCTTGTTTCCTGTTTTGGTAGACGAAATGTCCATGACATCGCACACAAAATCGTAGCCGTTGGCTCTCGTTCTCTCTCCAAAGCAGAGGACTTTATCAAGACCGTCATTCCCGATACTTCGTCTGGTTTAACCAAAGCATATGGTTCATACGCGGAGGTCTTCGCAGACCCACAAGTAGATGCAGTTTACATTGGTACGCCTCATACAGCGCATTATGAGGATGCTCTAGCAGCCATCAACGCTGGCAAACACGTCTTGTGCGAGAAACCTATAACCATCAATGCACCCGAATTGCGCTCCTTGATAGCTGCTGCAAAAGAGAAGAATGTGTTTCTGATGGAGGCGATGTGGACGAGGTTCATTCCTCTCAGTTTGGAGCTCAAGAAGTTCTTGGAAGAAGGATCGTTGGGCCTGCCAGTCTTGCTTCATGCAGATTTATCAGGCAATCTCGATCTACGTAGTAAGTTACACCTGGCTTTATGTCTGACACTAGTAATTCACAAGTTCGACGGCGTAGGTCTTCCTGATACGGATAGAATCGTTGACCCAAACCTGGCTGGTGGTGCTCTGCTGGACATGTAAATCTGCATAAACTTGTTTGATTCCCAACCAGCTCACGTAGTGTATTAGTGGGCCTTACCCTCTCTTCTGGGCAATCTTCGTCCTTTATGATCATCCAGACAACGCCAAGACACGACCGACAAAGATCACTGGGAGCATGACCATGGCATCCAGAACACCTGTCGACGGTACATCAGTCTTTTCTGTTTCCTTCACATCTTCATCGAAAGAAAAGGTTGGCACAAAGATTGATGCTCAAGCATCTTTAAGCTGCAGTTTCACCGTCGATTCGTACGAACCAGGTGTCGTTATTCGCTGCGAACGAGGAAATATCATCATCAAACAACCAATATATTGTCCAAAACAGTTTGTAGTGCAATATCGCGGTAAAGATGGTGGTATAGAACGCGAAGAAACGAACAAGTTCGACTTTGAAGGAAAGGGGTGGCATTTCCAAGCTGATGAGGTTGCAAGAAGTGTGAGGGTTGGGAAGTTACAGAGCGACCTGTGGGGGCATGATCATAGTTTGTTGGAGATGGAGATCTTTGACGAGGTAGGTTTTGTTGAGATTTTGACCTCGAATCGCCTTGAATATTTTAATAGGTCCGCAAGCAAGGAGGATACGCCTTCCCTCCGGGACTTGAAAAAGTCGTGAATTGAGTGATATTTGATCACGGGAGGTCTTCTACGAGTATTCTGGGGGTAAACTGCATGCAGACGGCACGGCGAGGCGCGGCAAAGCAGAGGAGTCTTCTACGTAATCTAGTTGCCATTGTACATCCTGAAACTAGGGAATCATCAGTAATACGAACGATCAAGTTTTGAATGAACATACCAGTCTATAACTACGCTCATTTAATCGCACCTCCCATCCGACGGCCCGTCTTTCCACCTCTCATCGACTTTGGCACAATCAAAGCTCTCCTTCCCCAACTTCTGGTTGACCTCATTATGCCTCTCGCACAACCACCTACTTAATGCTTCCCTCCCACCAACCTGAGGTGGATTACTCTGCAAATCTTTTCCAAAATCCTCTGCGCACCATCCACACGGATACAAAATAGGCAAAGACCTCAGCAGCATGAGCATGTTGGCGCGCTGAGTTGGTGTGGGTTTCTCGGGGTAATACGCCGCCGTAGTGTGTAAGAACATCCAAGTAGCTCTTCCGAGTTGTTCAACGTCGGGTGGACAGCCTGCTGGTGGTTCATCTGGCCGTGAAGCGCTGGACGAATCAACTTTCTCGCCTGCGTTCGACGCAGAAGCAGCCGTTCCAGTCGCGATCACACCGGCCATTCCAGGGAAGAAAACACCCTTAGCGTCTGTTTTCTGCTTCTGCTTTTCTGAGGGTTTGGCAGACGCTTTTGGAGCCCTGCTAGCACCCTTATCCCTGTTCGAATCTGGTTCCGTATGGTTTGTAGTTCCTGGACCCCAGTTCCGAAACGCGGTACAGATTTTGCAGGGTTTGCCATCTGGGCCCATTACCATGCCTGGTGGTAATTTACTCTGTATTTTAGCATTAGGCTTTTCCTGAGATGAAGTCGGGGTGTCGCCAGGCATGGTGAATGTCGAGGAGTGTGAAAGTCAAAGGCGACTAAATGGCTCAGTCAGCGAAGGCGCCTATCACGCGGTCCGAATTACCCGCGTTCAGTTCCAGGCATGCTCCTCGATCGTCAAGCTCAAATTCAGATTCGAAGTAAAGAAGCACGGGAACCCAACGAATGTCTATTAGATTACTTTTTTGTACATGAGATAGCAAGGTATGTGAATTATTGTAAGTATCGTGGTAGTTCTATCCACATCGTCAAGATTCAAGATGTGCCTGCCATTTCCAAAGCATCGACTTGCAAGATTCAAAGCCTAGAATGTGATAGTATGTGTGCGGCCAGGTCAGCCAGATGTACGGGTTAGATCGCGATTGTCCATAAGAATGTTCTTCGTGAAACTCGTTCTAGCTCCTCCGCGTTATGCCCATCTTCCTAGAAGTGCCATGACTGCACAACCTAGGAACATACTGCAAAGGGCGTATGTGAGCCGACTGTTCGAAGCGTGAAGCATTTCCTTGTTGAATAAGAACTCGTGCGCCAAAAGCTGCAAAGAAGGGCGTTGAGCGACTTGGGCCTGTGAAAGTCCGGGGAAATGCACTGACCTCCACTAAACCTGTATAAATTAGGATTCCGGCACTGAGAGAATCCATGACACCGCTAACAATCGACCCTGTGGCACTTCCTGGGTTATACGTCGTCCTCACACCCAGTCCGGCAGCAATGCCAATTGGGGTGGTCATTCCAAAGAGGACAGCCGACGCTATCTGAAGCCAGTAGTATTGGCGTGGCAGCTCAAGATAAGCAAGTCGAGAACCAATTCCAAGACCCTCGAAAGTTTCTAGTGAAGGTAAATATCAGTCCAGGAACGACAGCTCGGAGGTTTGCAATCCCGATCACGTACGGTGGAATACAAGCACCACGAAGAGAACTTTGAAGTCTTGATCAACCGCCAACGTTAGACCAATCAAAACACTGACGCGCAAAATGTTTTTCAGTAAAGATACTCCACAACGGACATAATACGCACCTATGCAGTACCACCCCGAACTCAAGAATTCCAACACCGATGACTTGAGTGAGAACATTGTGGTCGAATACGTGATTATGCTTTGGAGAAGCCGCTTCAATGTCAGAAGAGGCCTCAGACTTGGAAGCCTCGACCGTCTTCGACTCCGAAACCCCTTCAGGGCCGTGTGCAGCATGAGATCCTAAATCATGTCCATGTGCATCTAATTACCACACGCAAACAAAAGTAAGCAATTTAGTTTGTAGCTGATATCAAGTTAGAACCACCAACCGTGAGTCTTCCCAATGTTTGCTAGTTTTTGTGTCCCCCATCGAAAAGCAACGAGCTCTACGATGAATATGCTGAATATGCTTAGCATGCATAGAGCGAGTGCATATGGCTAAAGAGGGGATGCGCAGATCAGGGTTGAGATATTATTCGGAGGCTGGTGATTGATGCGATGGCTCACGTAGTCGTGCCACCTGGCTGACAGACATTCACTGCTGAGTGCTTCGAGACCTGGCGCGAGTAAATGAATGAACGCTGTCGCAATCTGCCAAAATGATTGTAAATTAGAAGAAGATTGCGATAAAACATACTAGATACTTACGATAACGCCGGAACCAAAGAATTTCGCAAAGCTGAATGCAGCGTCAGTTCAATGATTCATACCAGACCAGCTATCACTTACTCGAAGAGACTTTTCGGAACGTGGAGCCACGTCGACTTGCGCGCAAGCACAGGAAATAGTGCGCCAAATGTCGACCCCGCCATGATGATGAATATGGACGCAACACGCAGACCCATGTACGTGTCAACCCTTCCATTCGAGCCACAATTTACTGCTGAAGAATCTGCGTCGGCCATGGCAGTATAACTATGAGAGTGTGGTAATGTGGGGCGGAAAGGGTGGCTGCTGGAAGCTGAGAGCCAACAGACTGAAGGTTGGTAATTATAAAATGACGAATTCGTGTGACTGGGAGGGTACTCGAAAACATTTGCGCTGTCTCCGATTGGCTAAAGATCACGTGGAGTTTAGCACGAGAACCCCCACAGTCATCTTGATTTCCCTGAACAGGCACCTCATCCTCAGATCGCAATTGTGCAAATTCCTGTTACTTTGTTGGGAGTTCGACATCGTCTAACCCCATCGATGAGTATTGATTAGATTTATGCTCTATTTCCTCCGCCAGCCTTTCCAGAATAAATGTTGGAGTCGACGCTATATGGGCGGCGTAGAAGACTATTTTGTGCGCAGTGTGGTGGGGTGGCTGCTTGCTTGCGTCTCGCTTCGAGCAGACATTTCGTAGATCCGAAAGAACAAGCAGAGGTCGTTCATGAGGATGAGAAGACAAGAAATTGGATGTGTCCTGTGTTTCCGCGTGATCCATGGTTACTTCGGAGACCCGCCGAGGTTTCAAGAGACTGGCGGCGTCCTTGAGTAAGAGCGCAAAGAGTTTATTGGTCATTTTACCCTGTGGAGTTTTTAAATCGATGTTCTAGAGTCCAAACTATGTTCATGTTCGAAAGAGACTTACCGGCTCAAACGAGGACCAAATATCGGTTATCACATCCGCTAAATTAGGATACAATGTTGCGGACTTGCGGTCTGAGAGGAAAGGAACCATTTGTCGAAGAAGCTTCACCGTTTCGTGGTACTCGGGTTGGTCTGGGCGTAGATTTCCCACCGGAGATGTCGCCAAACTGCGCGTAATGTACGCGTAGGCAATGCTGAAGCTATAATGAGACATGAAACCCAGCCTTCTAGAGACGACATACCATATTGAACACATGTTGTAAACCAATGGATGCCCCGAGGGAACTGGTTTAATCATCGATTGCGGAATGGTCATCATTGGAGGCCTGGACCCGTATTTGTGTGGTATACCCTTTGCTACAGGTTCATCAGAGGGATCTACCGTCGACGCTTCCCACCACGGGTCTTCGAGCTCTTTGTCAAGGTCACTACTCGCAAGCAGGTCCTGCGCAAGCTGACTGGTAGGGTCCTCTAACGCCTTCAAGAACTTTTTGCGCTCCTCTGGCGTCAGTGCTGCCCAGATCGCCTCTTCAGATGCAGAGTCTAGGATCAAACGTAAGGCCAACGTGGAGAAACGGCACATAAATCATACCGAGATCCACAGACGCAAATCTTTCCACAAGACCATTCGGACCGTCTTCATCTTCGTCTTCATCTTCGTCTTCACTATCATCCGGATTCCCCGTTGCCTTTGTGTGATTGGTACTCTCTTCTTCAAATTTCTGCAATATCTCTATCATCCTCTGTCTTTCCTGTGAGGACTTTGAAGGCCCAGAGTGTATCTCCGTTTCAATTTCTTTCTTGTAAAAACCTTCGGAGCATTGGTTATGCGCCTAGGAATATAATTGACTTAGTCAAACGATCTGTTTCATACAGGATAACGAATACAGACCGAAGACCGAAAACAAGTAAGAGAGCAGTAGGGTGCATTGCAGGCGGGACATGTGTACTTTGCGAACTGCCTTCGACATCTGGAGTAGGATCAAAAGACAAGTGATGAGCCTCATGGATTGAGTTAGTCAGAATAGACCCACAGTTGACATGTTATACGATCTTTGGAGCCCTCTGGCGTATCGAATGTGAGAACCTCGATTTTTTGTTCAGAAGCCATTCTTACATCGATTGAAGTTATGGTAGTCGAGAACGATGAACGAGCGCCTGCTGAGCAATTGCACACCTCAAGCGCGACACGAACAGCAAACAAGCACAAAGTCCATCAATGTAAGCCCCTATATCGGACCGTCTTCCAGAGAACTCTCTCTTGCTGCTGCTGCCGCATTCAAGATGCCTCATCCGCCTGCAAACTCACAATTTTTGACCCGCATTCCCAAATCTTCTTGTGACATTCAAAAAAAGTTCTCTATTTTCTCTCTATTTTCTTGACCATTCACAATTCAACGCTTGGCTTGGCTCACGTCATCGTTCCCTTTAAGCAGTCACGAAAAACCTCACGCATTCCGCATGTTTACGGGCTCACCTTGTCATTCCTAAAGTCAAGCTCCTACAAGTGTTTTGTAGAATATTAGGACTCAGGATGACTCTTTTACCGATGGAAAACCATTGTATTACAAGTTCTCCCATAGAAGCACCGCCTTGAGGAATACTGCACCGCCCAAAATACAGACCCAGTGATGATCCCTTTTTTCTTGTTCAGTGTTTCTTTTAGATTCGCCGCACGAGACAGGTGTGATATGTGGAGTCACAGGTCCAGTGCACACATAACATGGCCTTTTCATACTTTGGAAGTGCCGTTGTCCTCGCGCCCATCTCTCTTTCACTGCACTACAGTATCGGCTTGCCTGACGCGCGTCTAAGCAGCCCAGCGGTCTAAGATCAACGGAGAGAAATAAGTAGTTGAATTGCTTGCAGGGAAAGACGTGATAAGACGGTATCCAGGTACGTTTTGGCAGATTGTATGACTCTATGGTCGTCATGCTCATACATACAAGTAGCACCTGCCATCCCCCGGATCTGAACATTTATAACTCTCTGCGTTTGAGTTTGTTCGAGTCTTGCGCCCACTACTCCTGTCACTGGCTTTCATATCTCTCAGCTCTATCCATGGCATCAACATCAAGCCATGCATCCTCCTCGGATGTTGAACCAGAGGCCCTATGGCTGCGGTTCTTCAAATCCGTCAACAAGACCTCAGGCGAAACGGTCCAGTTGAATAACCGCCTCAATAACGCTAGTATCTCCATTAACTCCAGTACTTCCTCGCTTGTGGCTCCATTGGAAACCACTGAGGCCGCTATCAACTCTGTTTTAGTGGAAGCAAACAGATCTATACTGACTGTCGTGACAATAGAATCAGTTGAATCGCCTCCTCTACCACTTTCTATTCCTCCTCCCGTTCCAGCCCCAGTACTAAACTCACCACCACCTGCGTGTGGGGTATGCTTTGAGCAGGTCGATGAATCTTGTCTGGTCACAATTCCGATTTGTGGACACAACTACTGCAAAACGTGTCTTTCAACGTTTTTGAAGCTTAAACTGAAGGCGAGGAAATATCCTATAAGATGCCCTTATTGTGAAGCGATGGACATGACTGGGCGACATTGTAAGTGTTTATTTTCATTATGGGTGTCATATGAACTGCGCGTTGATAATCTATTGCACAGCATTACCTGACAGTATTCTTGAATCTCTTGAACTCTCGTCAGAAGATACGGAGAGATTGCATGAGTTGCAACTCTTAACCCACGCATCGTTGATCCATTGTGGTCGGTGAGTGCTACATCTCCTTTCCCCTTCTGATTCCTTGGGTCTAACCCTTACTTCAAAGATGTAAGCAAGAAATGTACGTCGATCGGGAACAATTCGAAGCCAACGATATTGTTAGTTGCCCTCTTCCGTCATGCCAGTACAGCTGGTGTAAAAGCTGCTCGAAAGAGGTGTCGCCTTGCGATAAGAGTCATACGTGTGTGAAGAACAAGAAGTTGCATAGGTTAGCGAAGCGGAAGGGATGGAAACCCTGTCCTGGGTGTGGGGTATTGGTCGATAAGACTGTTGGGTGTAATCATATGATGGTTAGTCTCCTTAATCTTTGTGTTTTAAAGGGCAGCTAAAATCAGTTTTGCCTTAGTGTACCGTTCCACGATGCTCAGTGTACGTCTTCTCATTATCCCGAAACCAGAAAGCTGGACTGACATTGCGTATAGACATTTTTGCTTCAGGTGTGGGGGTATGATCTTCGATCCAGCTATCAACGACTATATTGGAGAAGCTATAACGGTTCATTATCTCAACTGTCGACAATACGAGCGGTGGTATACCCCACGACGTATCGGGGAGGCATGTAGCATCCAATAGGATGTTGGTTCGGATTTGCAGAATGTTCTACTCTAGTAACTCTACCTTAGCGTTCGATTAGATATAGATCTCTTCTTTGTAGGTAAACATTAGGGTGCTGTTTTGAGTTCACAATATTATAAATTTGGAATATCTCCTATTATACTCTCTGCCGTCGTCTCGGTTTGCAGACTACTTGAGATACACCCGGGTAGTCTGAGCAATTCCCTTATTCGGGAGTTGAGTTCTCAATGTGCAGTTGTGCGAATGTTATGAAGGCACTACACGCAACTTCTGATAAGCCACAAGCGTTTGAATAGTTCGCGAAGGCAATAGATCTGAATTACCAGAATTGAACTCTGGTAGGCGCTGATATGGCCTAAAGAATATCATGCCGAAGCATAGAAAATTAGGTTGATTTGGTAGTACAGTATTCTATATCAAAAGTCTCGCTCCGAGTACAAAGTTGAGTCGGACTCCAGTGTGGGATGATGGCATCAACTTTGAGCTTGCCTTCGAGTCTTCGAGAGCCTCGGAGTAACCAAAAAGAAGATAGCGTGTACTTGGCAGCTCCAATTCCTCTCTGAGCGAGAGTGGCAAATGTTGCCTCGCGTCCCTCTAGTGGCCATGGCACACCAACACTGGTTTACTGTAAGATGATCTTTCGAGGCTGACTAAACTCACAACAATTTGATAAACTTCTGCAACAGACTTGATTAATGCGTATTATAGTCCGAACAGGTGTTACCTGCAACAAGTAACCGCCATATCTATCACAGCCCAATGAACGTCTGATTGTTGTAAGTTAGGCGGAAATAGGGTTGAGTGAATAGCCGTCGGCACAGGGTAAGAATTAAAGCTGAGTTTGAAATGCGTAAGCAGGAGCGAGATCCCACCTTGGCTCGTCACAAAGGCCAATCCGCCGAGTGTGAGCGGCGCGCCCGACTCTCTCAACCCCTCTCCAAAAGTCAGAATGTCAAGTTTTGACAAAGTCGTCAAGCTGGCTTGCAAGCCGAAACCAGTTCCTCCAAAGGCAAAGGTAAGTAAAAAGGAATTTCATTTCGAGTTCAAGGTCATTAACAGCTCATCTTATGTTTGTTTTGTTGGATTACAGTACATAGACCCCATCATCGCCGCTACCTGGTCCGATGACGGTGCTGTACACGACGTCTGTAAAGCTTTGGTTCCACGTTTGAGAGAACCTAATGCTGTTGTATGTTTTACGGGTTCTTCGGTTGCGTTGCATGGGTCTCAACCTAGGTTATCCAGGTCGTATTCAAAGCTCTAATCGTCCTCCACACAATGATTCGCAACGGGGCCACAGACAATGTTCTTTCCTACCTCTCACAATCTAACGTTCTTCGACTACGAAATATCGCCTCCGCCTCCTGGGAAGGTGTGTGCCTTAGTTGAATTTACATCTATGTTCCGTGTAGACTAATCTCGCTCCACTTTTCCTTGCTCGGACGCCAAAAGGCTACGCAGCGCCTCAGAATCTTCAAAATTTTGCCATCTATCTCGAAGCTCGTATTGTCGCCTACCAGGATATCAAACACGACGCCATCAAAGTTCAAGCCGAATCCAACCGCGACATGCGGAACTCGCAATCAATAACTTCGATAGAAGAAGACGCGTACAAGGTGAAAAAGGATAAGAAAGACCCCGGGGCAGCACCTTCGAGGAGCAAGACGATTGTTGGGAGAAAGTTGAGGGTTATGACTGTGGAGAAGGGACTGTTAAGAGAGACGAAGGTTGTGCATAAGATGATTGATGCATTGGTGGAGTGTAGGGTATGTCGTCCTTTGGTACTGGGATTAGTCTCGTTTTTTGATCCTATGCGTGTAGTTTTATTTGGACGACCTGGAAGACGAGTTGACGATCACGGCTTTACGGATGTTGGTTAAGGATCTCCTGATCCTCTTCCAAGCTGGCAACGAAGGCGTTATCAACGTTCTTGGTATGTTGATTGAAAACATCGGTTGTTCAAGCTCTTCAAGCTCTAATCTACTCTATATATTTCTATCTTTCTCACAGAACATTACTTCGAAATGTCACACACAGATGCATCCGAAGCCCTCGCCGTGTATCGGCACTTCTGCAAACAGACAGAAAGCGTCGTGGAGTATCTTGGAGTCGCCAAGAAGCTTCAGAATCTTCTGAATGTTCCTGTGCCCAACCTCAAACACGCCCCTGTATCACTCGCAGGCGCCTTGCAGGAGTACTTAGAGGATCCTAACTTTGAGAGTAACAGAAGAGAGTATAGGGCGAATAAAGCCGCAGCTGATGGTGGAGGGAAGAAGACAAAGTCATGTTGGTGCACCTTTACACTTGCTCAATAGCCAAACTGATTCATTTACAGCGAGATCCAAACCCGATAACAAGACAATGCCACCAAAATCCCCTCCTTCGTCTGCGTCTGCTTCGACTTCGAATGGCACAGACGGTGCTTCAAGCTCAGCGAGCACATCGACCAATGGCCAAAACAAGGATGTTCTAGACTTCTTTGCAGCTATCGAAGGGGAACAACCATCTATGTTTAACCCTTCAACCAACAGTCCAAGCACCGCATACTTCCAACAACAAGGCGCCGTCAACCCATTTTCACAGATGCCTCCAGGACAGCCATTCGCTCTCTCCGCTCAACAAACCGGATTTTTAGTGCCTCAGATGACCGCCATGCCTGGACAAGGACAGCCCAACCCCTTCGGTGGCTTCTTGACTGCACAACCTACGGCTCAACCAGGCCATCGACCATTTTCGTCGTACCTTCCACAACAGGCGTCAGGGATGGGCAATGGTATGATGAATATGGGTGCTGGTGGAGGGTTGCAAGTTCCAGGAGGGGGAGGGCAATTCTTACAACCTCAGACAACTGGTGCACCGAATCCATTCCGGCAGAGCATGTTGGTTCCTCAGACGACTGGAATGCAGTTGTTTGGAGTTAACGGTCAAGGAGGACCTGGGCTTGTGCAAAGTGTTAGCATGGGGAATATGGCTACTGGTATGGGTATGGGGCAGCAGTCGTTGTCGGCAGGGCCGATGATGGGTAGTTTTGGTCAACAGCAGCAGCAACAGCAATCCCAACCCTTCCAAATCCAGCCTCAGCCGACTATGGCTGCACCTCGACCAGCGTTTGTCCAAGATGGCTCGAAGCCGAATATGAACTCGTTCTCACAATTTGGTTCAGGTGTAGCTGCCCCCGCACGCCCTGCTTCCACACCTCTTACATCGTCAAAGACGGGAGCGCCAGTGACTATGCAGGCAGTTAAGACACATCAAACAGGAACGAAGAACCCATTCGGACCTGTATCCCAGGCTGTTCCCCCAGTACCAAAAGCCCCCACATTGTTCGAGCTGAACATGGAGAAATGGGGTGGGATGCAGGGACAAAACCAAAACCAGAATCAAGGACAACAAGGACAGCAGCAGCAGCAGAACCAACAACAACCTCAACAAACGGGTTCTGGAGCGATGAATGGAATGAACGGATTTAACTTTGCCAATAGTGCGTTGAACCCTGGCCCGACAGATATTTCAAGCGTGGCTTCTTCGTTTACGTTTGCGAACAAACCCTCTGGCTCTGCAAGTGCAGGATCGACGCCATCAGGTTCATCCAATTTCAACCCTCTATTTGCACAAAACACAGCAACGACGAATATGACAGGCACCACGGACTCGTTTTTCGGATTATCCTTGTCATCTCAGCCTACAGGCGCTACCACGATGTCGTCGTTTTCGTCTGGTTCAAGCCCGGGTGTGCAGTCGCATACAACCGGCTTGCCTCAGCTGAAAGCTTTCAAACCGACATCTTCGTTCGGCGCCTCATTGATGGGTTCGCTACCGTCAATCCCTGGCTCGGCGCCCACCACTCCTAGCGTCACAGGGCTTCCGGGCCCTTCAGGCACCTCATCTGCACCGACAACAAACTCCTCACTTACTTCGACCAACTCTGCACCATCCTCGACTGCTCCCAGTGTCCTTCCATCACCAACCTCTCAGCCTGGTTCAAACTTCAATCCGAATGGAACGTCAAGTAGTTTCTCTAATAACACGAACTTCATGATGAATCAACCAACCGGTGCGATGGGTGGGTTTGGAATGAATTCTTCCCGATCAACGTTAGGTGTTGGGCTTAGACCTCAAATGACAGGAGGAGGAGCTGCTAACCCATTCAGAGCTTCTTCTGTTGGGACGCCGAATTTTGGGGGTGCAGGTATGGGGTCGGTTCCACCTATGCCAAATGGGATGCAACAGCAACAAGGCCAACAACAACCATTTGGAAACTTTGGGATGATGGGTGGTGCATCACCTTTTGGTATGATGCCTCAGCAACAACAGCAAAATCAACAACAGAATGGGACGGCATCGCTGATATGACGGACGTTCCCTTCTTCGGTCGGTTTTCACGATGATACTTCGATTCTTTGCCTACCTCGGATACTTGGGACACTTTCCTTTACGAACATATGTTGTTAACACTCTTTTCCTTCCCAGTTTCACATTCTGAGTTCTTTGCTCCTCGTCAATTTCACTATACCGTCGGTCTCTGCTTTGGGCTGCTTTTTATTTGTCTGCTATTCTCAGTCACTTGTACACAACATCACCGTAATACCCCTCTCATAGTTCACGTTCCCTTGAAGTCATCGTTTCTTTCTCTGGCCATCACCACGTTCATTATTGCTATCTACCTTTCTTTAACATGTATTGCCAATGGCTAATGTCGTTCCGAACTTATTCTGCCCAATCAGATGGTTTACCGTTCGGCGATCCAAATAATCAAATATTAACATGAAACTCAACGAATCAGTGAATCATTAAGCTTGAGTGCCAGCATAGAAGATTGTTGCCTACTGTATAGACATTGGGAATCAGTTTCGGAGCAAATAGACAGCGTCGCATTGCCAAAATTGTCGAATTTCATTCTACATCTTTGGTGACTAGTCTTCGTTGAGCACAACTAAGTATGACTATTTAAGAGCTATTTAATGACCCAACTTGATTCCCAACAATTTGATAATGAGATCAAGGTCAATGCTGATCAGCGACGCGGTGGGCAGTCCATTGCGCTTGATCAATCCTAGCTTCTTCAAGAGGTCGATATCAACGTCAAGATCCAGAATCTTGGCATTAATCAGCTTAACAACGAGGTCCAGGTCGATGTCAATGAGAGGGTACCACCAAGCATAAGAGTTGGTGCGCTTGGAGAGGATACCGACATCGACACCGAGGTAGACCAGCTTTTGCTTGGCGAGCGAGAGGATGACATCGAGGTCAATGTCGAGGAGAGGGAGGTCGGGAGGAGGTGGAACACCGTTGCGCCTGACGTGGCCCTTGAAGATGTCCAAGTCCAAGTCGACATCGATGATCTTGGCCTTGCCGAGCTTGACGATGAGGTCAAGGTCAATGTCGAGGAGAGGGGGAACACTCCATGGGTAGTCTGGGTGGGGTGGCAAGCCGTTGCGTGTAACGAGGACATCGGCATCCACATCGACGAGTGTCGCTGGCGGGGAGGGGTTGAAGCTCGCTTCACGAACAGCGTTGTCTGGAGCAGGCAAAGCGACGACTACGTTGATCAAGAAGATCGCAGAGATGGCGGCAGCAAGGAATTTGAACATATTGGATTGCTTGTGATGAAACTGAAGAGGGGATTGCTAGTAAAGCTCAGTGTTCACCTTGGGCGATAAGAACTGACCTTGAAAACACAGAAGACGATTGCCTTGAGATTTGCAGTGGGTAGCAGCCTGCTTTTATACATTCGAAGTTACTCACAATCACTCAATCCAACAAACGAGAATGCTCATTTCAAGTGAAGTCATCAAGCTGCTTTGCCTTCTGCAGAAGCACGACATTCGCGACAAGGATTGTGCATGGCGGGCTCCACCTCAGAAGTTCGCGAACATGTGCATTCCCGACATATCGTGAAGTTTCTTGATAAGAACTTGAATACCTCCGACAGCTCACATCCTCAGAAGAGCTTCAGAGCAGTAAGCAGATTGCCAGAGATGACGTAGACATGCTACTTCCACGCGAGGTTTCGGTAGTCGTGATTGGTGGAGGAAGTCAAGGGAAGTCACTTTGGCGGGTCAATCAAAGCATTCTACAGCGACCGAGCGCCAATTGAAGACTTTGACGTGGACCGGAGAAAGCTGTAGTTTATCTTCTGAACCTTTTAGAGGGTGAAATGACGCCTAAATTCAGTCTCGGCCGACAGTAAAAGAAGCTTCTCAGTTGCACTGATATGTCTCCTTCAAAGCTCGTAGCTTTCGTGACACCAGTATGTTGTAGAAATTAAATTTGGTCCAATTTGGGTCGACGCTTTTCCTCCTCCGAAGTATTCCGACTTTTGTCCAGCTCCACAAGATTTCCCCATAATAGTAAAACATGACCTTGTCAGTGATACCTCCCCAGAGATTCAGAGGAAGTAGTCCAGATTCGATGAACGCCGTCACCAGCCTTTGAAGTTGGCATGACTGGAATAAATAACCTTCTGACAACTCGTCAAAGTTTCAGTAATTGATCGAGAGGGTAGTCGGGCGAAGGAAATGCATAACAGGAGTTGCCGCGAATTTTATGAAAACTCAGAAGAAAAGAGGTCGTGGGCGATCGTGAGTAAGTGAAGGTTCGGCCCAGCTCTCTGAATCCCGCGAAGCTGTACCATACCCGTCACGGCCAGCATGCAAAATGCTTCGTATCAAAATCTCTACCTCACTCGAAAAGACTATCCACCACTACTCCTTCGAGCTTAATCTTATACCAAAAGGTCAAGTAGATGGATAAGTTCAACTCAATGACCAGAACTGCTGTCTTGGGTTTGACTAAACAAATGTTTAGTCGACGTCTCAGATTCTTACTTTGGTATTTTTTGCTTTGAAGCACCTACGGAGCTTTTTCCAGGACCAGTCAAGTGCTGTATCTCTTGAAGAATGACAACACTTTTCTTATCAGAACCAATTGCCTGTCTGAACCCATGATCAAGCGGAGGTCGACGCTATTCTGACACAAAAAAGACCGTCTTATCGTGTTTGAGGTTCGAAGTCTGCCTCTTGCTTCGCGTTTGGAGTGGGTATTTTACCTCTAAAATGCAACAACCAGCGTTTGATATGGCTTGCGAGTCTTTCGCATCCGACATTGACTTCTTGGCAGCTGACGGAACCGACGCAAGGGGGATAGAAGGTGATTTAAGTGGTGCCGGGCGGAATTCGGAGAAAACATCCCTGCGAACGGTGACGACTACTGCTTACTCAACTTTTTATGAATGGTATGTTCAAAATTCTTGACGAAGCTGGCTTCATTGATTGACAAATGGTACTCGGTGTAGCGGCTAGCCGTTCGAACATCTGGACGGCGACGCCGCGTAGAATAACATTCGACAGTCTACTAGAACTGCATTGGTCACAAGAAACCCTCCTATCGTCCGCGCATTGGAGAGGTCCAGTGTCTATGCGTTACTTCATCTTCCCAAATGGAGGTGGTTGGAGAACGAAGAGCTGTACACACAGCATGCAGCCCAAAATAATTTCAAAGTTTTGTCCCAAGAAAAACTTTAAAATTGTCGGGACAGCCAAAAGGTTTTTCGTCACCAATAACGAAGCAAATATTGTCGGTAAGGTTTTTTGAGGGAATGGGCCATTCCCTGCAAACGTAAATGTGATTTTATGTTTGATTTCTTTATCATTTTTCGTGAGGAAATACTTTTCACCAGTCCCGACAATTTCAGAGTTTTTTGAAGTGAAAAACGTTGAAAATACTTTTGGTTGCGTGCAGTGACATGCTTTCAAGAAGCAAAACAATCGAAAAGGTATCTGATGTCATTTGTTCAGTCTTAGTTGGCCCTCGTACACACTATGTGATCAGTCTAAAATTGCTATGACAGGTCGGAGAACTCGCGTGGAAGTAAGTGTTTAGTGTTTTGACGATC
The DNA here is from genome assembly GCA_015657495.1 of Crepidotus variabilis. Taxonomy (NCBI): domain Eukaryota; kingdom Fungi; phylum Basidiomycota; class Agaricomycetes; order Agaricales; family Crepidotaceae; genus Crepidotus; species Crepidotus variabilis. The sequence goes on along the minus strand of MU157834.1, from coordinate 425,571 downwards.
AGACGTCCTAATCACCCATTTTAGGCCTTTTATTTTGTTCGAAGAGTACCAAACCTGAGAGTGTATTCTGGGATTTATCATCTGCCCTCGCGGTATGTCGATCATGGACTCTTTACAGACTTCTCAAGTGGAGCGTTGATTAGTGCGCAATTTCCTTCGCGGATGTTGTGCTCAGAAGAAGTCGCTCAATGACTTCATGTACATTGTACATCATGCACTATGCTTTTCTTTTGGCTAGTACAAGCTAACTGATATAAAACCAGGCTGCTACTAACTGCAAACCCAAGGCAATCGTCTTCTGTGTTTTCAAGGTTAGTTCTTACCACCCGAGGTGAACATTGGGCTTTACTGACAATCCCCCTCTTCAGTTTCATTACAAGCAATCCAATATGTTCAAATTCCTTGCTGCCGCCATCTCTGCAATCTTCTTGATCAACGTAGTCGTCGCTCTGCCTGCTCCGGACAACGCTGTTCGTGAAGCGAGCTTCAACCCCTCCCCGCCAGCGACACTCGTCGACGTGGATGCCGATGTCCTTGTTGCGCGCAACGGCTTGCCACCCCACCCAGACTACCCATGGAGCGTCCCCCCTCTCCTCGATATCGACCTTGACCTCATCGTCAAGCTCGGCAAGGCCAAGATCATCGATGTCGACTTGGACTTGGACATCTTCAAGGGCCACGTCAGGCGCAACGGTGTTCCACCTCCTCCCGACCTCCCTCTCCTCGACATTGACCTCGATGTCATCCTCTCGCTGGCCAAGCAGAAGCTGGTCTACCTCGGTGTCGATGTCGGTATCCTCTCCAAGCGCACCAACTCTTATGCTTGGTGGTACCCTCTCATTGACATCGACCTGGACCTCGTTGTTAAGCTGATCAATGCCAAGATTCTGGATCTTGACGTTGATATCGACCTCTTGAAGAAGCTGGGATTGATCAAGCGCAATGGCTTCCCCACCGCGTCGCTGATCAGCATTGACCTTGATCTCATTATCAAATTGTTGGGAATCAAGTTGGGTCATTAAATAGCTCCCAAATAGCCTTGCCTAGTTGAGCTTCCTGAAGAACTATTACTGTGATGTAAATATGTGCTACAAATATTTTCAAGAATTTTATGACCGTCTTGCAGTCCCTTTCTAAGGCTTTGACATACTGTGAGCATTATTGCAATACAAGACTCTCTACAAGAAGGTAAAGAAAGAAGCGAGCTTCACCGCTTCACCGCCAGCAGCAAGAATAATTCTTTTAACTGCGAAATGTACAAAAAATGAAGATTTAGCAAAACTCTGACAACCAATAAAACAATGGTGTGCTTCTGCGCGAGTCACCGACCACAAGAAGAGCCCATTTATACAAACACAATCAATCCAGACGTCAATCTCGTCACACTACGAACTCAAGCATCAACACCCTCCTCCCATCCCCTACTCCTTTCAACAGCTCTCTCCCATCCTTCCCACATCTTCTCCCTCTCATTGTCTGTCATACTGGCCTCGAAAACCTTACTTCCCTTCGTGTTCACCTCCCCAAGCGTCTCGGGCTTCTCCAAATCCCAACCAAACAATCCGACAGCCGATCCAGCACACAACGCCGAGCCTAACGCAGTTGACTCTCTCATCTCTGGCCTCACAACGCTGAAGCCACCTAACGAAGCGAGAATTGACATAGCTTCATCTCCATTCGTCATTCCTCCGTCGACTTTGAGCGACTTGAGTTCGTCGCCTTCTTCGGGGTGTGAACTACCATGGGCTTCACGAGCGTCTTTGACATCCTTGACCATGCATTTAACAATACCTCTGGTCTGGAAGGCGTTCGCTTCAAGTGTGGCGCGTGCGATGTGAGCTGGGGTCGTATAGCTGCTCAAGCCGATCAACAGACCCGCCGCACCAGGATCCCAGTATGGCGCCAACAATCCACTGAATGCAGTGACGAAATATAGTCCGGCCGTACTCTGTACACTCGCTGCAAGTGTATTGATCTCTCCTGCACTTGAGATCATCTTCATCGAATCCCTCAACCACTTGATTGCAGAACCTGCAACCGAAATACTCCCCTCGAGAGCGTATATTGTCTTCCCAGTCTTTCCAGCCTTGTAAGCGACGGTACTGACCAACCCGTGTCCACTTTTCACCCATTCTGGGCCCGTGTTGAATAAAAGGAAGGCCCCAGTGCCGTAGGTGCATTTGGCTTCACCCCTAGTTAGGCACTTGTTGCCAATAAGAGCTGCCTGTTGGTCTCCTACAAGACCACCAATGGGTACACCTTTGAGTGCGCCGTACGTGATGGTACCATATACCTCAGATGTGGAGAGAATACGAGGTAAAATCGAGGGTCGGAAAGAGAAAAACTCGAGCATCGGCGAAGACCATTCGAGAGTTTGGGCGTTGAGGAGCAGAGTTCGTGATGCGTTGGTCGGTTCGGTTATGTGTAAACCGCCGAGCAGGTTCTAAAGAGAGAACAATGAGTTCGTTGTACAAACGAGGAGCGGTGGACGAACAGAACAGGGAGACGTACGTATGCGAGCCAAGACTCGACTGTTCCAAACAGAAGATCGTCAGCATCGTGTGCTTCCGACACCTCCGGGTAATGGTCAATCATCCACCTCAATTTGATAGCCGAGAAGTACGTTGAGAGTGGTAGACCGGTTCTATAACATTTCAGACGCATCAGCATTTTTTATATTCTGAGACAGTAACTGAGACACCACTTACATGTTCCTCAGCCAGTCGATACCGTCCTGTCCTTTTTTCCAGAGGCCTTTCTGGGCTTCGATACCCTCCTTTTCCAATTTATTCTCAAAGTGTTTGACTGTATTCTTGGTCCTTGAATCATCCCACACGATAGCCTTGCATAGAGGTTTCCCGGTGCTTCGGCTCCATGCGACTGTGGTCTCGCGTTGGTTTGTGATGCCTGCGTGCAAAGGAGATATGTTGAGATATTTTTGGACGTAGGAAGAGAAGAAGAAGAGTGATTTTGACATAAACGTATGGAGAATGAATCATGTGGAATGTGAATGCGGGGAAAGAAGCTATGAGCGAGTTGGTTGGGGGTGTACGAACAATGACGAGGAAAAGGAGGAAAGATGACCTACCGATGACTTTGATACTCTCTTTTTTCCAGCCAGCGGCTTCGAGGGCGACTACGGCCTCTTCGATACATTTGTCAGAGTGCTCCTGGATTTCGACAGCATCATGTTCGTGCCATCTAAGAAGACGAGTTAGATACCATCTTTTACATCAGATTTTTAATCTGAGCATACCCAGGATTCGGATAGTATTGAGGAAATTCCAGCTGGTGCTCAGCAACAATGTTCGCATGCTTATCAAAGATAATGAACCGCACGGACCTGTATAGAGGCGCAGACAACGTCAGTTCTTGGGGCCTTTGTACACAGTAGAAGGAATCGAAATCAACGCACGTAGTACCACAATCTAACGAGCCAACAAATTCTCCATTCTTCAACGAAACCATTTTGCTCGCCAACCAGGTCCAGATCTGAGATAGTGGGCTCGGTAGAAAACCAGAAAAATCGCGGATTCGCTCCATTGCAAAGAAAGTGCGGGGTTTTATATGGAGATTACCAGAGTCTCAGTTTGCTCCCGTGTAGCTGTGCTGTGGTTGATTTTAAAGGTCGCTAATTTTATCCCGAATTCGAGCTCAAACTCGAAGGCATGTGGCTGCGAGAAGCTCCGGAAATCCGGATATAAGCAAGCCAGCAAGTATTTAGCGGAGAGTGGCGGAATTGTGGGGTACCGCTACCACCGGTGTGCTGCATGTGGAGGTTAGAGACACATCAATGCTGCTCGTCATGGCGGCCCGTTGCCTTAGACCGGATCGGTGGACGGTCCGCTTTGGCGCTTAATTGCGAACAAGGCGCTAGACAAAGCTTGGATCCTAAGGGAAGCAGAAATACGATTTTTTTGAGGTCATATAGGTCAAGAATACAAATGCTATATTATTGTGAAGTGTTCTGTAGAAAAGATCAACGGCATGGTTCTAGCCAGAGCTTGAAAGGAAGTGCTAGGAATGTCTACCTCATGGAGGATGCAACGTTAAAACACGAGTGATTCAACCAGTTGCTGTGCAGTGTACAGCGGTTTCGTTCCACTCGTCGTCAGTCAACGAGATATCCCACGAGCTTTTCTGCACAACTGGTGACATATACGGGTTTCTCGAAAGAGACGCCAATTGCTCCGAATAGGGTTGTTGGTGTGTACTATAGATGGCCAGTTTAGTGGAAGCAAGTTGAGTAAACTGAGAGCGCATAAATGAAATTGGCTCGATTATCGCGCCGAAGTCGAAATTTGCCAGAGTGATGAATGGACCAGGTTTGGGAGTACCTGGACCATTGGATCGAAACGTCATGAAGATGCATAACTCTTGGAGGGTAGACGAAGGGCCCCCGTTCGCGGCCGATTTGATTATGTCGGGGATCCGTGCAGTCGATGATGAGAGGTAACCAAGGTCTCGAACAGTGCGTGGTTCGAGGATTTGCCGTCGGCAATAGAAGACGGTTACATCGGTGTAGATTACAAGCTTCTTGAGTTTGTGGAGGGACGATAGATCCAGCTGCACGGCGTTTAGCCCGTTCGCTTCACTATGTATCCTTTCCGTTGACGCGACTGGAAGAAAATTTGAGTCGTGCCCCTCACGCCTAAGCGAAGACATATCTGACTTACCAATCGTATTTGCAGATGGTGCAATATCTACAGTCAAGGTCTGCAGTGTTCCCGAGCAAGAGGGGAACAACTGTGAGAGTAAGATAAAATCTGCTCTCGTATCCGATCGGAAGTGTAGAGTACGGAGACAAGAAAATCGCGAAATGTTTTTGGGTGCATGGTAGAGCCATTTGAAACACTCAATTGTATCAACGTGATCATGATTTAGCATGAGATGAACAGGTCGAATGATAGATGAGGTTGTAGGACTTGGCATTTTGAAGGTCTGCGAGCCACCATACAACGTTAATTGTTTGACGCTCGTCGCTAATACGTCTAGGATCCCGACAGGAAAGTCATAAATTTCTCGAAGAGAAACTTCCTCGATAGAAGGTAGCTGTACGAGGCCTTCCCAATATAAACGAAGCGTTAGAGGTATTGAAGTCCATTTAAGAACAAAGTGTTCCTCCGTGTCCACGGAAAGAGTGCGCAAGCAAGGCAGTTCAGGGATGTTGAAATCGTCGACGTCTTGGGTATCCGAACCAGACAGCCAAATTACGGCATCCTCTGACCTGATTACGATGCAAACACGACGTATGTAACTTGAAACGTGAGGATGTTCCTGTAGTAGGTTTTGTAGTTGGAGACGGCTCAGCGTCACAGAAGGTGAGTTTGTATTGCCTGGCCCACGAGGCGAGAGGTTGATTGCAGAATACAAGTGCCGCTCTGTGAGGGTAGAAAATAGCGAGGGAGCTGCATCAATGCAAGCTCTGAGGGCATGAGCATCTAGAAGAAAACATATTTGGTCCAGGATATCGGGAGGGAGGTCCATGGCAGTGATTGTGGTTGAAGTTCAAGCTCAAGGCTCGCAGCCGGCGGCCGATTTTACGTCAACGCTTGGGAGTCTAATGATAACAAGATTAAGATGATCTTCAAGCAGTCATGGCGATAACTGGTCATATGTCACAGTAGTCAGCACTCAGGTGTTTAGCTATTTTTCATCTGCTGTTTTCATTTTATTCTTACAATCTGACTACTCAAAGCATCCCAAGTTGCACCTAATGACTCAGCAGAATGCGGGCATCGCGTAGAGGATAAACAGATACTATCATTCCAGCAATCTTTGGATTCTACCGGCGGAACGATTTCAAAGGATCTTTTTTCTTGCCGCCTCTGCCACTAGACCCACCACCGGATTTTCCACCTCGACCGCCTCTACCTCTACCTCTTCCACGACTTCTGCTTGAATCCTTCTTAAAGGGTACGAACCCCTTGGGCCTGTCCTCTTCTCCATCAACAACTCCTGCGCCGTCAACGGGAGCGATTCTTGGTAGCAAATACTTTGGCACATGCTTCATATGGGGCTGTATTCTTGTTGGATGGAGTGGTTTGTCATGACGCAAGAACTCAAGGTCGAGTGGGTTGTCTTCAAAGTGAGCCTAGAGTTAAGATGAGAATCCAATGCTTAATACTTCAAAGAGAAGAGACACATGAGACTAACCTTCAACTTATCTGAGTTCAAAATCTCACTCTTCAGCTCCTTCACTCTTGCCTCTCGGACAGCTTTCTTGGTAACACTTCGCAAAGCATCTTCCATTCGATACCGAAACGCCTCAACCTGTTTCATGTCGAAGTTATATTCATTCACATTGCCACTTCGCGCTTTCTGCTCCTTCTCAATCCTGGTCCAAACCTCTTCATCCCTCTTCGAACTTGGTAGACTCACCACCTTCGCCGCTTTGGAGTTTGAAGCAGAAGAAGAGAGTGAAGCTGGCACGATAAAAGACAACGCCATTCCTGTTCGTCCTGCACGAGCGGTCCGCCCTATCCGGTGAGTGTATGAGCGAACGGACGAAGGGAGATCGAAGTTGAGAACGCAGGAGACATCGATGAAATCGACACCACGGGTCACGCCATATTCTGCGTTTTTGCCCTGCTTGGACGCCCCGTTCTTTTTGTAGCGTTTATGAGATGTTGGTGTTGGGGTCGGGGATCGTTTTCGCTTTTTAATTGATGCTGAGAATTTTGAGGAAGAGGCTTCAACCGCCGTTGGCGCAGGCGCGGGCTCGCGCTGGGTAGATACAACTAAAAGGATAGGGTCAACAACACAGATACAAAGCAATTCATGGAGGTGCACACAATCTTCGTCAACACCTTCATCCTCATCCTCGTCCTCGTCTTCCGTATCCTTTTCAGCAGCCCCACTTTCATCGGTCGCGATGATATAGTCGTAGACACCTTTGTTGAACTCTTGCACGACGTGATATCTACAGGGGATGAGCACCGTTTAGTGCTTTGTGGAGGCGTTGAGAAGAGTAGGTCTCACCTCGAATTTAGAGGCAATTCGGAGTTCAGCACGCAACTCTTTATTGAAAATTGTTCCAAGAAAAGCTTGAGACGGTAACTTCGATCAACATCATTGACAAAAATGATACATTTGCCTTTGATGAGGCGGAGCTTGAGGATCACATAGGTTAATAAAAACTTGTCAACCTCGGAGCATCTGTTGGTTGAGGTAGGTATGAGGAAGGAAAGACAGAGGGATAACGTACCTGACTGAATATTGACTTAGGGCGGCAGCTTCGTCTTCACCTGCTTCTAGTTTGAGGATTGCCTGCAAAGCCCCATGTCAGATGCGGCAAAAGTTCACGGAGCTGAACAGTACCGGATTCCGAAGAGCAAGTCCTTTCAACATTTCAACATCTTCCGTCATTGTCGCACTCATTAAGAAGGACTGATAAACTTTGGGTAGATGCCCTCCATCAAAGATCTGTCGCACATCTTCATCATGTCCATAAGAAAGGATGAGATCGGCTTCGTCGATAACCAGTGATTCCAGCGAGGACAGATTGAAAGCTTTAGCTTGAAGGAGGGATAGTGCGCGAGACGGCGTAGAAATCACAATGTCGGGTTTGTCAGAGAGAAGAGTTCTTTGTACAAAAGATTAACAAGAGCGGGGAAGTGCTAAAATGAATCGACAAACCTCTGCAGATGTGAAGTCGTTCCAGATGCCACATTCGACACCACAACTTCGTTATCGCAATACTTCAGCAAACCCTTCAGATGTCCGAAGATCTGTTCTGCGAGTTCCCTTGTCGGAACCAACATCAAAGACCTTGTCACTTGGTTATTTTCAGGTTCCACATCTGATGACTATAGTTGACCCAAGAAGATTAGAACGCGAAAGTAGTACCAGCCTTCAATAGACTCACCTACACTTTTTGACCGAATAATCTTCTGCACGACAGGTATGCAATATGCAGCAGTCTTACCGCTGCCTGTTCGTGCACGAGCAAGGATATCTCGGCTTTCAAGACCGAGTGGAATGGCCTTCGCCTGAACGAGCGTTGGCCGGGAAAAACCCATGTCCGCCAAAGCTCTGAGCAGCCTTGCATCTAAAATATGAGAAAAGGAAGCAAACGATGCTTTTTTGTCGACAAGATAAGGTTCAGCCATGGCGTTCTAAACAAAACGCAGATCGAAAGCGGAGACGCCAAAAATTTGTGTTACATAAGCATGTCTAAAAATACACAGGTGAGAGCCGCATAAAGCATTGGTACAAGTATCTACATGATGGTACAGTTCAAAAATCTTCTTTCAAATAGCCGGCACTTTGAGTTTGCATAATGTTCAGTCACAGTTAGTCCAACATCTCCTCCGTTCGTCGTATCGACGATCAAAACCCCACATTTGTAGCAAAAATGCACATTGCATCCTGGTGCACCGCACTGTGGCCTGGATGAGCAAACGCCAAGGGCACAAGGAAAGCTATGACGAGAACTTACAGTCATATGGTTACACCCTGACTCTTTTTGAACAGGTGTCCTGCACCCTGTACCCAAGTAAACGTCAGTTAGATCGAGCTCGCTTGGCGGAAGCGCAGCGCATTAAATCTAAACATACCTGGACAATATTTCCATCCCCTCCGACGCATCAAGCGCTCTATGTTCTCATTCTTGCATTTATGCCTTTCTTCTACACCACCGAGAGCTTTATTGCAGTTTTTGCACCAATGGAAAGCACACCCTGTGCGAGTGCAGCTGATGACTGTCTTATCGTTGTAGTCGCCTCGAGGCATATCCATTCTGTGATTACATCTATGAATTGGGTTAATAGATCATTCAAGTGAGTATTTGAAGTCGTAGAAGCTACCTATGGCATTCCAAGATAACGGAGTGCGAAAGGATTTCCAAATCCTCAATCCGCTTCAGTTCTCGTTCTGATAGGTTCAGGCTATCCATCGCTTCGCGGGTTACATCTGCGCAAAATAATTAGAAAGTTGACAGAAACCTATGGGCCATACCTAAACTTACGACACTTGTTCCTCACTGATCTGTCAATCAAGCACTCGGGACAAAAGATTGGGAAACGGCTATCCTCAATCTTCGACTTGACGAAGCCGGTCAAACAATCTCTGCAATATGAATGCCCGCAGACAACCAACGACACTTTGACGTCATCGTTGAAGCTGTCCGAACATATCCCGCACTCAAACTGAGGTGAAGGCAGCGGTAGTGAAACCGACGATACCGCTGGCTCGACGATCGTCGTAGGATTATTTTGAGATTGTGGTCTATTTCGAGTATTAGCGTTCCTTTCCGCTTCTTGTAGTTGTACAGCGAGTTGCCAATCAAGATCGAAAGAAACAACCGAAGACGACGTAAACCCGCTGGTCGTTGTCGTCTGTTCTGTTCGTCGTCGTTTCTGCACAGACACGAGCCAAGCGTTATCATGCGAGATCCGAAACTGATTTCCGGTGGCTGCGGCGATCTCTTCCTCTTCCTGGAGTTGTTGGATCAGAGCGAGTTGCCATTCATCACCACCAACCAGGGTGGCGGAGGGTGACAACTCGGGCCTTGAGACTTCCAAGGGTATTTCAAGGCTTTGCAGATCGAAGGAGTATACCCTCGATTCTGGGCTACCGACTCTTGATGGTCCGGCGACCGGTGGCATATCTAGGCCCGTGGTGTGCGAGCTGGATGCCAAGGATTTGAGGAGGCTATCAGTCGACGGATAAGGAGTATGGCCCGCGCTGCTCTCTTGTTCCACGAGAAAGGGACGGAGAAGGGGGATGTTCTCTTTATTGTCGTGACTACACAGCGACGACACCATGCCAGACCACTTTTCCTTCTGTTTATTGGGTAGAGGCGAAAGGTTGTGGATATGTACAGGACAGGCAGTAGATGGCGTCTCGGGAACATGCGAACATTTCGTTTCGACATTGGTTTGCTGTTCTGAATGTGTCGACAGCAGCGAGCGTGATAAAGCCTGTGAATCGGTAGCGGGCGCTGCACCATCGTGGGATAGGTTGAGATACAAGGAGTTCTTGAAGAGGAGATTTGCTTCTTGTTCTTCAAGAGCGTTGAGTTGAGAATGTAATGGTGTGGAGGTCTTGTCGGAAGACAGTGAGCCGGTGAAAGGCTTCAATACAGATATATCGTTCATCTCGCTTGACAAGATGAATGTTGGCCCCGCACGATGATCGGAAAGAGTATGAGGATCAAAGACCGCGTAGAGAAGCGAGTCTTCGAATGGGATTCTGAGGCAAGCGACGACTTCAGAAACTCGTTGGCAGATCACAATTGACAAGCCGTCGAGAAGAGTTAGAAACCAAACACTACGAATATGGAGAACGGGGTATCAGTATAAGCGCTAATTATGGCACAACGGCACAGCATAGGTTACGCACGACAAGAGCGTGTTCAGATCTTCATCTGACCTGCCCCTTCGTTCAATGGTGATTCTTGAGGAGAAAACAGGTTGCTTGGCCAAGTCGTCGATATCCAAGGTGTTGTTGTGCGAGTCGATGGTCTCCACAACGTCTATGATGTCCTGATGATCGTGGGGAGAAATGGAGAGCCCATTAGAGATATTGAATAGGAGTCAAGTCATCAAGAGTCTCCTACTTTGACCGTGCTGTGTGAGACAAGGCGCTGAAGAAAGTCAGTACCTCTACGGCCCTCACTCCACATCTTCAAGACGACTTGAGCGCAACTCAAGGCGACTAGCCCGCATTTTGGACCAGCTTCCGCACTCTCTTTGGACGACGAGCAGTCCTTTTGGCATGGACATGTACAAACCGGTGCCTCGTATTGGTAAGTTTGCGGGTGCACGCAAGCGATCTCCAGGAGACGCGTGATTGCCTCCTTACTGAGCTGAGAGTTTGCGTCGATAAGCGTCGGCATGCTCGTAGACCTTCCGAGCGGCACTCGAGCAAAAAAAAAAAAACGTTCGGAAGTTGGTGGTACGAAGAAAAGTGCTGAATGTAGTTTATGAGAGAACTCCTGATTCAGCACACTCCCAACAGCCACGCCCCTCCCTGGCATCTCCGTCTGTTCTCCGAAGCAACTTGCCCAATAAAGTTGGCCTGGGCGTTTGAACTTCCCAGAATAGCTGTGCAACCAATGGCCGAAGTCGCAAATTGGTTACTCACATTCGATTTTGCTTGCTATTTTCAGGAACAGTAACACAGGTTACAGCCTCAAATAATTCTGTTGATTATTGTGCCACTAATCGTTGTATTTGTGGTGATGAATTATTTCGATGGAATTGGCAGACCTTGGCTATGTGATTTTTGTCAGTTTAGTAGCGGATTTACGCGTCCTGACTGGGAACGCGTCAGTATCTCTCAGGTTTGCCGTCGACGGCATGCGGCCCATCTTGAGATAGGAATCCTGAGATGGATGCGACGACCAAAAAAAGGAATGCAGATGACAATGTCGGCGGGACGGCCCGCATGGTGACAGGGCTTGGTGTCTGCTCTCCAAAACACCGAAATCGTCATCTGGGACAACGAAAGACCTAGGGTTAGTACAGTACAAGTAACAAGCAACACATGTGATCAAAACAAAACAAAAAATCGATCAATAAATTTCAAAATGTAATGAAAGGTACCCGTATGAAAGCTTGGTAACTTGAAGCAAGAATGTTGTGCAATAATTAAGGGTTGGTATGCATACAGCTATAAATTCTAAGTTCCTCAGCTCAAAAGTCATTGGATGCTACATTTCGACCCAGTTTTAGGCCCTGGGTAAACATATACAGGCCGGTTGCAAGCACTATGGGCAACATGAGTACTGACAGCCTGGCCGCATCGCCAACAGAAGTGCCTAGTTAACTCGTTAGGAACTTTTGTCAGATAAAACGTTGGTGGAAAAACGTACACACTACAACCGGTGGTCGTACACTAAAAGCAAATTTGGATTCAACATCGCACTCTCCCAAGAACGAAAGCAGGGAACATATACCGTGATATGGTCACAACCTTCGATTTTCTCAACAATAACACCGCATCCTTGAGAGGAAGAACACTGTCAAGATATGCGTGTTGTCACATCGAAAAGCGATACCAACCTGGGCATGGCCTCCAGCCATTTCGTCGGACCAATTCATGGAACGATGCGAAGCATCGATGGTTAACTTTGACTCCAGACCGCGACCGCGACAGAACGACCTTTTCACCGCAATTTTTGCACCACCGATAGCCGCAATGGTCCCAGGAGCAGGTCAGAAAAACATCTTTCGCGTCGTTAGGACCACTATTTCGTGCAGTGGTATTACATCTGGAGAGTCATTAAACTCTGGAGATCAAGTTCCCGGAAGAAGAAACGTACGAAGGACAAGTTATAGTTGTAATGTGGTTTTGACGAACTATTGGCGGGGTGTCTACTACTCCGATCAGTTGTTTGCGGTGGGCGTCAGAGAGCTCGAGGCTCTTGATCACTGCCATGGTGAGCACTAAGCAATTCCGATCGTTAAACGCTGTGTTGCACGATCGCAATGTTGTAGACCTACCCAGCCTATGCGTATTCATCGGACACCAGAAAGGCCATTCTTTTCGTTGTAACTTTCCCGATACATATGTCGATAGACAGCTTGTGCAGTATGTATAGCCACATTCACAAGGATTGAGATCGGCCGAGAATGTAACTTCCTCGAAGCAAATCTTGCAAATATTAGTACTTTGCGTATGCGACGCATCGACTTTGAGCCAGCGTCCAGCTGCAAGAATGTCATCCGATAGTTGACCTTCAAGAGCTACATGTGTTGGGGGTACACCATTGAGGTTTTCAACTGGTTGATACAGGCCATCTTGGCCATCTTTATCTGTCCAGCCCAGAGGTTGAAAGGCGTTCGAGTCGTATGTTGTCGACATAGTCCTGAAGGGCAAAACGTAAGGATAAGAACTTCTCGATCATCATGGACCAGGATGCCGTTTCGAGTACGTCAGTTCGCACCCCTTCAAGTTATAGATGGGCGGTGATCTGCAGCGCATTTGGCGTAGCTTCAGCTGGTTCGCCGAGAAGATCCAAGGATGAAGAAGCATAGCGTTAGCTGTAGCTCTTAATGCGAAGAAAAATGAATCATCAATGAAAAGCTGATAAATTTGGTCAAGAGGGAGAAAAGGAATACTGTATAATTTCGACCGACTGTTCGGCCGTTGTGACCTGTGACGCCTCTGAACAGTTGGACCTACTGTTCGACGTAGGCTGGCCTGCGTGACATATATAAAAAGTGTTTGGTGGCCTTGGGAGAGGGCTTCAGCAAAATAAATTTTGGTGTAACACATCCGGACTACTGTGAAAAAAAACTCACAAATAACCTAAATGCGGCATGGAAGAGCACAAAAAGGGTCTTCTGCCGCCCAGCGGAAACTCTGACCATAGGATTCCCTTTTATGGATAATTTGTCACAATGTTCAAAGCCGTTTGTAACGCGGGACAAGCGCCAAAAGTGTTCGGTTCGGAGGGGCCTGTGACGTGTGACCCGAACACTTGGTCGAAAATGTACAGTAGGTTAAGTTAAAATATTCGTTAAGTTGGAATTGAGCAGACTGGGTGTGGGAAGATAGCTGTCATTCAATTCACCCCTATTCCTTCGAAGCCAGACACTGGAATGGTCTGGTATTTTCTACACATTTAAATTTACAGAGTGAGTTACAGTAAAAGTTAAAATTTAAGGGTAAGACTTAGTCATAAAGAAATACTAGACGAGAATGGTGGTCTACTGAATGCTACACCAGCGCGAACGATGGTATTCTACATGTTGCTCCCCACAGCAGCGTGCATAATGGTCAGTTATAGCCTGGGTTAGATCGGCTCCATTTTTCCCGTCAATTATTACATCGCCACAAACATAGCAAAAATGCCTAAAGAGAGGACTAAGTCAGAAGGATTCCCATTAAAAAATCGAGACAGTGCATCATACATTTGGCATCCAGGTGCGCCACACTATAATTAAAGGAATCAGCGCGACGTAATTGTAGTTAAACGAGTTGTACATACAGCCATATGATTACAACCGACAGTCTTTTCAACAAGAACACCGCATCCTGGTAAAAAGTTGGACGTTCAAAGGTGGAGCCTACTTCTAGAACTTCAGGCTTACCTGGACAATATTTCCATCCTTTTTTACGCGCAAGTTTGTCCAGTTTTTTGTCCTTACATCGATGAAGAACTTCAGATCGAGGTGCTTCTTTTTCGCAGGATTTACACCAGCGATATCCACACCGAGGTAGTGGACAACTGACCAAACCCTCGCTGGCATATTCTGTTCGATCAACGCGCATTGTATGCTTGCAGCTGTTTCGATTTTATCAGTTTGATGAGAGCCAATTGGACGACGAACGCACTGGGGGCAAGTAATTGGCACGGAGTACTGAAGTAGTTGAGATTCAAGGAGGTTATCCTTGTCATGCTCAGAAAGCTCGAGTTCTTCAAGGACATCTTCTGTGATCACTTCTGAAATTTAGGATTCGCGGTACTCTTTGGGGAGCTGAGCAAAACTCACAGATTTGCTTGGACTCAGTGGTACACATGGGGCAAGTTATTGGGAACTGCCGTTCATCGAGTTTGCCAACAACGTAAGTCAGCAAACAGACTTTGCAGAAAGTGTGTTCGCAAAATGGAATTTGAAAGTAGTCCGGAGAAGTGAATCCGTCGAGGCAAATACAGCAGGCGGAAATAGGTAGATCAGGCTTCTCTTCGATTGGTGATTCCATAATGGAGCTCAAAGGTATCGGGGGCAAATCTTTCGAAAGGGATAGTGTAAGAGGGTCATGAAAGCGTGGAGGGTCATGAAGGTGTTGAGGTTCTTGGAAGCGTACAACATCTTGACTCCATTGTAGTATTAGCAAAGTAAGGTCGTCATTGTCGTATGAAGCTTTTCGAAGAGTGGTTTTAGAGGTAGATGACCGGCTGGGAATACCTTTAGAAATACCCGGCGAAGCGCCATCTTGAATTTCAGTCTGAGGTTGATATTGGTCCAACCACTGAAGCACAAAAGAAAGATCTTGGCGAAGATCTTCAACTGTGGCCATATTCTTTTCGAATAACGATGGGTAGGCTATGAGGGTGAGCTATTGAGCGAATGTAGGCGGACTTTCTGAGTTTCCTCTGACAGTGACAATGACTTTTCAAGGATCGTGGGCACAGCATGAAAAAACAAACTATTTGATTTTCCCAATAAAGGTTGTGGTGTGTGTCACAGCAGGCCAATCATGTCGAACGAAAGGGACCCGAAATTTCTCGGCTGTGCTTCAAAATGGCGGTGAAAAGTTACAGGTACCCTCGACTTGGCTGATAGCAATAGCTGCTAACAACGAGTGTCAGCTGCTAGGTTTGACTCTAGCAATCATCGCGCAAGAAGAGATAAAGGAGGAGGTCCGCTGAAGACGGATCATTGAGTGAGCCTAGCGATGAATGTTCGAAATAAAAGTTCTAAATATAGATTGCCTGTAATACACCGCAGTGGCGGCAGTCAGATGATTTCGGCATCATGATCTACAAAACCTGAGCGGCAGAAGAAGAGTTAGGATACGTACTTACAACTACTTTCCGAGTTTAGTTTTTACTGGGTAACAACATCGGGTTATATTAACTCGTTTATGTTTGGCGTTATAGAGTTTAAGCAGGCTGTATAAGTGAAGAGGCAGGAGTCAATTTGATCCAAGAAGATCAGAACTTACAAGAGGCTCAGGGTGGAAATGTACGACAGCGACCAGCTGAACAGCAGTTTCAGTTATATTTTTAGTAAGTACAAAAGGGGGGTGATGATTGCGCATACAATAATTGCAATTTGATTAGGGACTAGCACGAGTGACACTCGATGTGACTCACGTGTCACTCAAACTCAAAGCGTGAGTATGAGTGTACTCGCATGAGATTCGGGTAACTCATATCTACTCAAACTCTCAAAATGTCTTGTATCTTATTGATCTGTGTAGATACATGCTCTGTAACGCTATTACATGCAAAAATTTAAATTAATACATAAAATTAAGTTTGTTTTCGAGTGTCTACAGATCGAGTAGGAGTTTTGATGATCGG